>WBMW01004954.1:10968-74763 GCA_013396635.1 Penelope pileata
TGCTGAGGGTGCACTCGATCCCACTGTCCATGTCACCCACAAAGATGTTAAACAGCACTGGTCCCAGTACCGATCCCTGAGGAACACCACTCGTCACTGGTCTCCATTCAGACACTGAGCCATTGACCGCCACTCTCTGAGTGCGGCCATCCAGCCAGCTCCTCATCCAGCGAGTGGTTCGTCCATCAAACCCATATTTATCCAGTTTATCAACCAGGATGTCGTGCGGGACAGTGTCAAACGCCTTGCACAAGTCCAGGTAGATGATGTCAGTTGCTCTCCCTTTATCCACTGTTGCTGTAACTCCATCATAGAAGGCCACCAGGTTTGTCAGGCACGATTTGCCCTTGGTGAAGCCATGCTGGTTACCACCAATCACCTCATCTCGATGTAGTTGCTGGAACATACAAGAAGTTCATAACTGTACTTTATTTTTTACCTTGCAGAGTTTGAAGAAGCAAGAAAATGGGTAGCAAACAATTTAGTCTTTGATAAAAACGTGGATGTGAACCTGTTTGAGAGCACTATTCGTATCCTGGGTGGCTTGCTGAGCACCTACCATCTCTCTGGAGATAGCCTCTTCCTGGAGAAAGCTGTGAGTGATTCGTCTGACCAGTTAAATTGGATTAGATATCTCATAGTGGACTAAATTGAGGGCAGATTCATCAGGAAGTTAAACGTTGCTGTTTTGCAACTGTTTCATATTTAGAATGGTGGGAGAGGAATTTACCATTAATTTTCTGAGCCTGCACTTGTTGGCGCTCTGGATCGCCTTGGAGCCCTGGTGCGTTTCAGCAGGCGTTCTGTTAGATGCACCCGTCCTGTTAATGAAGAGCTGAGCGTAACAAGGAAGTTTGTGAAACAAAAGAGTAAATAAATGATTAGAGTAATGTCACCCTTTCAGTGCATCTTAACAGCATCAGCCACCTTGAATTAGCGCTCGGCTAGACACAGTCAGTGACTTCAGCATTAAATCGCGTCCTCTAGGGACTGCAGACTCAAGTGAGGCATACAGTACTAGGAACACGGTGGAAACTGGTTGTTACAAATAAATCCATGTCCATTTTAATTCTTGACTTTCACAGTCGAAAGCTAAGCTGCTATTCTCCTTATCTAATTGCTGAAAGAAAATCTGAAGGGTTGTATATGTCTGTATTTACTTTCCTTTTTTGTCCTGCACTCTTGGGTTTTCTTTAGAAAGACATTGGGAGCAGGCTTATGCCAGCATTCAAGACTCCCTCCAAAATACCGTATTCTGATGTCAACATTGGCCGGGGCACTGCACACCCACCTCGCTGGACATCTGACAGCACGGTGGCAGAGGTGACCAGTATTCAGCTGGAATTCAGGGAGCTCTCTCGTCTCACTGGGGATGAAAAATACCAGGTTTGGAAACTGCAGTTGGTATTACTCTCTTTTCTTCAATTTTTTTTCCTACCAATCTACAGCACCACCACTGTAGTCTCTGTGATGTTAAATGTGTTGTGAAGCTATAGGTAAAGGAAGGAAAATTCCAATTATTTTTTTAAATACCAAAAGGTAGCGGTGAAAGTAATTATTTTTTTTTCTCAGGATCAGCTTTTGATTTTTAAAAAGCAGAACAAAACAACCATCTCTTCCTCCCACCTCTTTTTGGGTTTTAGTGTTGACGTTTTTGCTTCAAACTGCATTATCAGATTGGAAAAAAGTATTAAACTAAACAAGGACCGAGCTGTGCCTTGCTCAGTGTCTTTAGAATTCTGTGTGTGGTTTCTTGATGCCGTAATGTAAATTCAAAGAACAAAATCCTGTTGTTGCTCTTCAAGGAAATAAAATAATTATTAGATTCTGAATAACTGTATAAGAGAGTTAGTTGAAACAGGAATAATTCTTTAGAAAAGAATAATTTCCACTCTTCTTTTTAGTAATGTTATTCTGTTGTCTTTAAGCTTTATCAAGAGCTCATGTTTTGAAGAGTGCAGTTTATTTAAATGAGCTTTAGTGATAGCATGGTTCATGTAGTTGTTATTTTAGCTGGACTTTGCAAATATGAACGAGTCAGATCTTAGTCTCATGCTAAAGTACTGTTTTTTGAGTGGGGTTTCAGCACTCAGGAACACAGCTGAGCTTTATATTTGGGAAGGAAATACTTTTAATCATTACAGAGTACTTAAATATACCCAGAACGTCAGGTTTTGATAGTCAGAAAGTTTGAAATATTGTATTTATCATATTGCATGAGCTGAACTTGATATCCCTAATACTAATTTGAAGAACTGAAGATTTGTTACCTGCCTGTGCTGCTAGCCAGAGTTTTTTTGCATCATTTGTACATGTGTAATTTGCATTTATTATTTTCTTTTTTTCTAGAAAGCTGTTGATGAGGTGATGAAGCATGTTCACACCCTTCCAGGGAAAAATGATGGGCTGGTGCCTATGTTCATAAACACCAACAGCGGGCAGTTCACTCACTTAGGTGTCTACACCCTGGGAGCCAGAGCTGACAGCTACTATGAGTATTTGCTCAAGCAATGGATTCAGGGTGGGAAAACAGAAAATGAGTAAGTTCTTTCTACTTCTCATATTGGTATAAAAATGATACAAGCTGTAAAAATTTCTGTTGTAGTTTCCTGCTGAAAGAAAAATAATCTGTTTGTGCAACAGTTGCCTAGACATACCTCTATTTTTAAAAGTGAGCTGTGATGACCCGTGGTAAGTTGATGTAAAAACAGCCTGAGAATTAGACTTTGTCTCAAAACATCTCCTCAGAAAACTTTTCTTTGTTAGCACTTGAGATGTGAGAGCATTAGAGACAGGAGAAATGATTCAAGTTTTTGCACTAAGTATGGAGCATAAATCGGCTGCCTTCTGCAATGATAGTGGACTGGAATTGAGCACTGGAACAGGCTTCCCAGAGAGGCTGTGGAGTCTCCTTTTCTGGAGATATTCAAGACCCATCTGGACGCTTCCCTGTGTGACCTGCTGTAGGGAACCTGCTTTGGCAGGGGGCTTGGACACAATCTCTAGAGGTCCCTTCCAACCCCTACAGTTCTGTGTTTCACCAGCTCTGTGAGCTTTCTCTGAGTTTGTTAGGTAAAGACAAATCCCAAGAGATGGTTGTGGTGGGAGACTTGGTCTGTAAGGCGTAGCTTTTCAGAAAGGAGAAAAGACTGAAGTTGGGCACTTGTGTAAGCATTACTTCAGGTCTGATACGCTTCTCTATCTGCCCTGGGTAAGTGGAAGAGAATGTGTGTAAGGAGTAGAGGAATTAGAGATGTTGGAAAAGGTTTCCGCCAAAACAAGGCAAAAAAAAAAACAACTATCAATTTTTTGTCCTTATAAAGCTACTGCTGGACTTGTTCATCAGGGGATTTAATTCGCATGGAGAAACAGTGTGCTCCCGTGAGGCATTTCAGAGCAAATGTATCCATCTCTACAAAGGAAGTTTGTATTACAGCTTTTTCCAAGCCATACCTCACTGTAAACTGAGAACAGTTTTAGAGCCTCTCTTTAGGGCCGTGAGTGATGGCATTCTGTAAGCCTCAAGATGACATTACTCAAAATGTTTTTCTCATATAAAGGTACTTGAAACAATAGAAAATACAATTAAACGTGGTGAAAAAGAGTTAGTGGTAGGGATTGTGCAAAGTCCATCTTAAATTAATTGTATAAGCAACCCGATATAATTGAGTCTCCTTCAGAGCAGGGGTTTGAACTAGAGACCTCTGAGACCAGCGTGAATTTTCTGTGATTTGTATTACTGTACTCCTGAGGATTCCTGAAATGAAATCTGGTTGTCGTCTGGAAACAGAGTTGGGGTTGAGTTTACTCTTACGCTTGAGAGTTACTTGAAAAGCAAACCCAATCTAGCTTCGTGGTACCTGTAGCTAATCAATGTACATCATCAGTTGTGTTTGTGTATTCTGACTGTGTGTGTGTGAGCCAACTGAGAGTGGTTTTAATTCACAGACTGTTGGAGGACTATATGAGAGCCATAGAAGGCGTGAAGAAGCATCTTCTTCAGAGATCACAACCCAAGAAGCTTACCTTTGTAGGAGAGCTTGCTCATGGCCATTTCAGTGCCAAGATGGTAAGAGTACACCTGCACTTAACAAAAGAAAACAAATGCAAAACTACCACTACAAAAACAAAAATCAACTTATGCACACACAAATGCAAGCCTGTGGTGCTCTCTTCCCGCACCCCCACTCCCCAAGAAGTGAACTAACCAGCCAGCCAAAAGCCTTCGATAGCTGTGGTGTTCCTCATGAATCACCTGCAGCTTTTCAGACCAAATCCGACCTGTAGCAATTGCTGTCTAGAGATCTTTTCTCTGGCCTTGTGAGCCTCTACTGAAAGATGATTAGCAACAGCTTGGGCACTTCACACCTACTGGAGGTGTAAGGAATACTGCAGTGGGTGTAGGAGAATTGCTGTGCAGCTCCACTGGGCTCATAGGGTCCTGCTTTAAAACTACAAAGACTGTGTGGATGTGTGTAGCAGTGTAATAACCCTCAGACTGGTTGTGGTTGTTATTTTTATCAGTATTATGATCACCAAGGGCGTTCTCTTGGACTTATACTTAACCTTTCTGAGTTACTCCAATAATTGCATTTACATTCATGCAAGAGAATTTTGGTGTTGGATTTGAATCCCCACCCAACTCACCCTCCTTTGTCATAAAAATTTCAGTGTCTGAAACTGTTGAGACAGTGTCTGTTTTGTCTGTTACTTGTTTTCCGTAATTTAAAAATGTAAACAATTAAAAATATACCTGGCTTTTGAGATGCACTTTGAAGACAAGTAGTTGATCTCAAATCAGAATTTTGGAGGGTTCTGTCCATTCATGACGCTTGTTTCTTTTTGTGCACGTAGGTGTAGTGATTAAAACAGTATGCTGTTTGCTGTTGGGAAGATTTACTTAGCGTAACTCTTGTCTATGAAATCACACTCTTTGAAAAGCACTTTTAAAATCTTTCAGTTAACGATCTTACACAAACGTTATGTTTTTTTTTTTTTTTGTAAGATGAGTAGTGCATTGTTAATGTATGTGTAGCCTTGCATGTACTTTTTCAGTACCTAAAGTGAGCTTTAAGGAATTCTTTGACTTGTTTGGTTTCTCGATACAGTGATTTCCAGATGTGCACCTCTGTTTTTCAGCATGTACTTCTTGCACCAGAATGTCCCAAAATCTCTCCAAGCCTGCTGTTAGCAAGACCAGAGTCTGTGTTTTGGGTGGAGGGGTCTCCACGTTCCAAAACATAACAGAAATGAATTTAACTAGATAGATTTGGTGTAGGGTTCTGCATGTATTGGTGCACTTGCTTCCGTTGCAGGGAGTCAGAGATTTGGTGTTTCATAAATTATTGGGGGAACAAAAAGTCTTGGCAGCTTTTCCCTGGCCAAGAATACCTAGAAGAACTACCAAGAATAGAGTTGGACACAGATTTTAGCAGTTCATACCAATGCTGTTTGTGCACCAGGGCACATTTGCTGTGTATGAGTGATAAACGTGCGTTTTCATTCTAGATGTTGAGTCATTTGAAATTCTGTATCTGACAGCAATCTGTAATTCTTGCATTCGCAATAGCAATGGTGGCTTGCACCCTGAAAGAGGACAATCAGTCTTGTATTGCAAATTGAAATGTGCTGGAGCTGAGTTTTGCGCGTTTTATGCAATGCTGTTTTCTGATGTGCTCCACTGCTCTAGCAATAGAGCTCTTGTGGGAAGATGTTCATCTTCACTGTTCCCAAATGTGGCACATTTCCTGTGGTAATAGCGTTCCTTTTGTCCTTTGAAAAAATTGTTTGCTGTAGCCTGTAAAGGCTAAGAAAGAAATGTCCCTGGAGTTCTTTCACTGTGTGACGCTGGGTGAGCAGGAGTACTCTGCACGCATGCAGAGGTGCCTCTCTGTGATGTACCAGGACAAGACAGTAAGTTTAGGAGAGATGGTAGCAGTGGGAGTCAGCAATTTCCCACCCTAGAAGAATGGTACTCTTAGATTTTTGATGAAGTGAGCATCAGATAACAAACTCCTAATGACAGACTTGCAAGAAAGGGGCAAGCTTTCGGGCAGAAATATGGTTGAAATTTTGGCAGTGTTCTCCAGTTGCACCCGTGCATGTAATGAAAGTGGTTTTCTCTCTGTGAATGTTGTCTGTCTTGCAGTAATGCTAAGGTGGTTATTTCAGAGTAATGAAAATCTCCATCAGTGGACCCCTGCCCCTTCCTGGGTGTTTTCTGTGGCTGACTCCTCTCTCTGTGGTCCTACCTCTGTATTTTTTTAAAATGTTGACACTAGGGAAGTTCATTTCTTATGTTACAAGTTTATTTTAAATATTATTTGTTAAAAATACATTTTAAAATGTTGTTTAAATAATTACTAAAATATTGTATAAATATTTTAAATAACGGTATTTTTAGTGAATATAATTTTACTTATTGTTTTGATGGACATCGTGTTATTAGCAGTTATTTTCATGAAGATATTCAGATTTCAAAATCTGGTAGGATGTGCTCTAAGTGCTGTCTCAAGCAGTTCTCCTTTTTCAAACTAACCATAGCAGTGTTTGTGTTCCATTTTAAGTTTAAATTCAGATGATCAGTTTGTCCCTTACGTAGTTGTCTTTATTGAGAATCCCTCAGGTGATCANNNNCCCCCCCCAACCTGACTTGCCACCTTTCTTTCAGAGAGCTGGCATAAAAACACGTGGTCTTGTGCCTTTTCCAAATTTGGAATGTTCCTGTAACAGTGCTGCCTGCTTTGTGTTGCATTACAGCAGATTGCTAAAATTTACCTTTGAGATCTTGGTACCCAAAATGTCAGGGAAAAAAGAAAAGACACAGTCTGTGTTCTAAGAGTGCAATATTAATCCTACTTCACTTGATTTATGTAACCTTTTTCCTAGTGAGAGTTACCTTGTCTTACAGGATCACCTGGTTTGTTTTCTGCCTGGTACTTTGGCACTGGGAGCTCACAACGGATTGAGTGCTGATCATATGAAGCTGGCTGAAGCCCTGATAGAAACGTGTTACCAGATGTATGCACAAGTAGAGACAGGCCTGAGTCCAGAGATCGTGCACTTCAATCTTCATGCACAAAAGGGCCACAAAGATGTAGAAATCAAGGTGAGCAGCCTACTGGCCTCAGCTGTAGTTTGATGACCCTTCTGTGTCTCTGTTCTGCTGTTGAAACTGCCAGTCAGACGCTGGTGATGTACTTTGCTCTTGTAAAGCAGCCTGTTCTGTTGCTGTGTTGCTTTGCAGAGCCCTTGCTCTTAATTATCCCTGTAGTGTATTTAGAAGCTAAATTATGTGTGGTAAACTCTTTGGGGGGGAGTTGCTATCTTTCTCTCTGCGTGTGTGTGTGTGTTCGAAGAAACTGCTTGCCTGAATTTTTGGCTTTTTTACTTCTCTTGCAGCCTGCAGACAGGCATAACTTACTGCGACCAGAAACTGTGGAAAGCCTTTTTTATATGTACAGATTCACTGGAGATAAGAAATACCAAGACTGGGGCTGGGAAATCTTGCAGAACTTCAATAAATACACACGGGTAAGGTCGGCTTATAATGACCTCATTCTTTCAGGACTGTATTCACTCGCTCTGTAACAAGAACTTCTGAAAGCTTCTGTCTCTGAATAGCCATCAAATATCTGTGGGTAATCTTGTAAGAACAAAATGTCAGTTCACATAGTGCCTTATAATTTGAGATACACTAAATGCTTACAAGTTATTTCACTATTATTTCTTGCCTTGAATTCTTTAGAATTCAGAAGCTGAGAAGGATCTGGCTGGATTGAAACAACACTTTGGCTGAAATTGCCAGACAAAAACTGCCGTGGAAGTGCATTAGTGCCTTAATAGAGGGCGTTTTTAGATTCATTCTAGCTAGAGTGCTTATGGAGATATCAATTTGATATGCTCTGAAAGTGTGGTCTAGGTGCCAATGGCAATTAAATATCCATGGACGCCTCCTAAAAGGTACAGTACTGTGACCAGCTGCAGTGCAGAAACTGCACGGTACTGTACGTTTGCCCAGAAACTTCAGCGGTGTGTTCTTTGTGGTTTCTATTTAAATTGAGCATAAATGGGCATTGTGCTTCATTTTATTCTGGTAGTCTGTTTGGTGGTTTGATTATAATTGCACAGAATTTTTCATAACTGAATTTTTATGTGCAAATGAAAAACAAGTACTAATTCTGTTTATTAGCACTTGTTTTTCTCCAGGAGCATCTGCATGCTAAGAGTTTAAAATTATTTTAGATTATAGAAACATACAAAGTGTCTGCTTTTTTTTCTCTTTTTGCACAGGTTCCTACAGGTGGCTATACTTCTATTAACAATGTTCAGAATCCCAGTAATCCAGAGCCACGAGATAAGATGGAAAGCTTCTTTCTTGGGGAAACACTCAAATACATGTTTCTGCTGTTTTCAGATGACATAGACTTAATTAACCTTGACAAATATGTATTTAACACAGAAGCCCATCCGCTCCCAATCTGGGAGCGAGCATAGCCTGGATGTCAGGAGACCTTCCAGTCGTGGCGTTTTTATCTTCAAGTCACTTTACTTTTCAGAGTTTGAGGAGAGATGCTATATTGCACCTTTTTTGGCTTAAACAAACAAAGCCTTTGAGAAAGCATCTCTGATTTGGAGATGTCGTGTCAGTCTTAAATCTAATCCCTGTGCTTTGATTCTGGGATGGACAAACTGTGCAATATTAAGCTGCTTTTCCTGGTATTGATGAGGTTCAGAGAATAATCATAGCGTGGACCATGACACTTATGGGGCTCTGGTGAACCAGAGCTCACTTTTTTCAGTCTTATTAAATGCTAATTAAATAGCAGGAATGCAGAAAGTTGTCTTACAGCACAGGAATGTCTCTGGAGAGAAGGAATAAGCCTACAGGTTTCTGGTTTATTCTGGACATACTGAAACACTGGATTATGGCACCATAATCTCTCATAATGCTCTTCTTAAGAGCATATGGTGTTTCAGATGGTAAGTGGAATAAACAATGAACGGCAGTGTGGTCCCAGGTAGAAGTAAAGCTCTCAGTAGTGTTACTGATACTTTGATCTCATTCCAAACTACCAAACTGTGCTGCATCACCTTAGAGGAAGGAGGCAGAACAAAGCATCTGTTGTACGGTGTCTTAGTTTTATAGAGCACTTTGAACAATTTGTTCAAACTGTGGATGAAATGTATGATGAAAGAGAATTTGCTACTGATTTGGCTCAAAGTGGTATATAATTTTTTAGACATGTTGCAGTTTTTTTTAACTTACCTGCAGGAATGCAGGAGACAATGTGAAAAAAGTGAACCTACACATGCATTTTATATATTAATTGCATCAGTTAGACTCAGGTATTCTGACTGAAAGCTGCTTTGTGAGGTTGGGCACTGGGAAAGCTTGTGAGCACATAGGTGTAATTCCATGTCAACCTCCTTCCATCCCTTCCTGTTCCCTACCTTGCATTGGAAGGTGTTTGTTGACTCAGCAGGCATAGAACTGTACAGCAAAATTCATGTTATTCATCAACTTCTGAACTGTAGAGAAGTTGTCAGGTTTTTTTTTTCTTTTTGCTAGGAGTACTTCGGGTAGTATTTTCATCAGAAGTATTAAAATCAGACAGCCTAAATGTGTTAGGACAATTTCTGGTCCCGATAGAATTACTGAAACCTATTCAGTTCTTTGAAAAGAAAGCAGACCTAGGCTTGCTTTTTAAAGAATCTTAAGGGAGCCTTGGGATCCTTTTGTTTTTATATATACAGATAGGTTTTAAGCCATGAGTTTGGAAATCAGCTTTCTTTAACTGTTTCAGCTTTCTGTACCTTTCTGCCTTTTGATTTTGTAGCTATGTGGACAGTCTTATATTCACAGATCTCAGAAATGTGCTTGTTCATATTCTTCGAAGAGGGTGTTCCTTCCCAAATGTCCTTTTTCCTCTGTAATTAATGGGAGCAGTGGGAGGTATGCAGGTGTGTGGTAGTGAGAGCAAGGCGCAGCTCCCTCTTCATCTAGGGCTGCAAAACAGAACTCATCTAATCTGACTCTTAATGGTTGATTTCCAGTGGTTTATGTGTATTTTACAGTATTTGTAAACTTTGATTTGTAATGTGAAATGCAACTTTTTTTGTGCTGATCAGTTGTGTTTACTGGATTCAGAACTTACCCTTTGGACCACTGTTTTTTAAGTCATTTAAAGAATGTGTATCATTCCATGTAGTAATAGTGGCTTATGAAAACAGAGAAATATCACACATCACATGAATGCACCTTTTTCTGTCATCAAGGGGACCCTGAGATTTTCTAGACAAGACAAGTTTGTGCAGAATGTTCATGTTCCTTCGGTTCAAATGACAGCAGTAACTTTGGAAGTAAGTTTCTTGGGTGTACAGTGTGACCCAGCAGCCACAGCCTGCACAACCTGCTGCTAAGACTTTTCTTTGACATGCAGGGAGGAAGGAAGCTGCTGCTGAGATGGAGGAAATGCCGTCGGTGTTTTTGATCTCGAAGCAGATTTGGGCTACTTTGAAGTTCGGCTTTGGCTAAAAAAGACAAAAAAATCCCCAAACCCCAGAAGATAAATTCAGTGAGAGCACCCAGCTCTTGTCCTTATGTTGCCTGGGCCTCATGCCTTCAACAGAAGCTAGCATTGATCCCTTAATTGCTGATTTTGCAATTAAATATAAAAATTCTGGATTTGGTGTTTGACCTATAGTGCAAACCCTATTGAGGGGAAAAAAGGATTATTCTTGTGATGTGGAATGCGTCTAACTGCTCGCCAAAAATTTGTTGTTGAAGTCTTATACTAATCTTCCTGTAGTTAACTCTACAAATGGGACTGTGGGAGCCTGTGTTATAATTTCCTTTTGTCTCATGCTTGGCATGAGAGTAACATTAATCCATTGCAGAATGAGTGAAAGGAAGGCGAGAAGAATAAACATGCACTTTCCCAGACACACTTCTTGTGTTTTAGCTGAGCTTGTTGGTCCAATTGATTTCTTCTCTACCTAATTCTTCCTGGGAAGGTGAACTGTCTGCGAAGTGTCTTTACACACCCTTTAAATACGAAGTTTGTTCAGCTCTGTTTGGCAAGCAAATGCTTGTTTGACTCCTGTATCATGTATGAAGTGGCACAAACCTAAATAATCAGATAAAAGCTCACGTGCTTCTTCCTGTGCTTTTGCAAAGGTCATTTTAATTGCTTATTTATTTTTATTTCCTTAACATAATACTTGGTGTCAGATCAGACTATGAGCTTTGTTCATCTTATCTCTACAATATGTTTTTTCCCTCCTGCCTTCCCAAAGCGCAACCAAAATTTTGCACACTTTTAAATTTTTTTTTTTTCCCCACAGTGTGGGGGTTGTACTCTTGTGGTTCTTTGAACCGAAGCCTTAACTCTAGGGTCTGTAATCCATTTTGGTGTTCCAACATCGTGGTGTGCTTCTGATGATGATGGGGAAAAGTCATCTCTTCAAGCCAGTGATTCTGTCCTTTTGCACAAAGAGCTCCCTTGGTTTCTCTCCAAGAGCTTGAGTGCCTTGGCTAATTAAAACAAAGCAAAAAACCTCAGCCCTTCCCAGCTATGCTGTTCATTTATGCTTTCACTGATAAACAGACGGGTATGGTCACAGCCGTGGAGCACCTCACTGTTGTAGGGCTGGAAACCTCCCGCTTGGGACTTCACGTGTTTGCTCAAAGAAAATTCAGTAGATGGTTGGAGGCACATTCAGCATCTGATCTGTTCAGCCTTTTTGAGAACTGGGGTTTCAGTGCCAGTCTTGGAAGCTGATAGTTTTGCAGGGTCCATGGCATCAGCTTTCAGGGACCCTTCCACGTTGTACATGGCTTTCTGTTAAGATTTTCAGCATTACTTGCCAAGCTCAAATACAGCTGTATTTGCACCTCCAAATACTATACAAAGAATCATCTTTCTTTCCTGCTCCATAGTGTGTTGTTGCAGTAACAAGGGATGCATAAAGGATAGTGTTCTTTTGCAACTACCATGTTTCAACAGTTTTTGGCAGTTTTGCTTTTGAAGACTTTTTTTCTTTTTGAATTTTTGCTTCAGCTGTGCTCTGCTAGAAATAACCCTACAGGCAGTTACCTTGTTTCCAGTGCCACACTCAGTTATTTTACACCATGTAAAACTGGCTGTGAGGGGAGCTGCTGTCTGTTGCTTCAACAGAAGGAGTAAGAAATTCCAAAAAGATTTTTTTTTTGTTTCTGAAGGATTGTTAGAACTTACTGTCAGAGCCTGAGGGCCTCTGCTTCCACTGCATACCACGCCTGAGCTCTTCAGATACGGATGGTTTGTGCCTGCCAGCTTCTCAAAATCTCAAAAAAACCTTCTGTTTTCACGGTCCGTTTCTAAACTCTGACTTAAAGGCATGTGAGCAGAGACAGTTCTTACTGCTTTGTGCACTGCTCTCAACTTAGGCTGGTCCGTGGTGACAGAATAAAACAGTCCTTTTCTCAACAGCGTCGCTGGTACAGGTCTTAAACCAGCACGGGGAATTCACCCGGAGGCAGTGCTTCAGGTCGCTGTCTGTTTGCGCTCCGTTCCCTGGTGTGTTCCCTGAAGTGCAGCCACAGGCGCTGGCCCGCGATGCGCGGGAGCAGTGCCTTGCTGCCATCTTGCAGAGCACCAGGCAACCAGGGTACTCCACCTAGATCCCATCCTTCCTTGCCCAAGGCTTCAAATCGTTGTGTATGTGCATGGCACTGCCTTCAGTCCTCAGCCACAGTCTGAAGTATATTTTTGTAGTTATTTTTAGCACTGCTCATCTATCCTGTTCATAGCAATCTACGTATATCTACTATATCCCTTTGCCATAGCATTTGAAAGTCTTTAGTATTCATTCTTCCACGTAAATCCAACACTTGGTGTGTATCCCTCACACTGTGGAGCCCTTTGGGGCCAGTACTGTCTGCAGGAGGAAAATAAGGGATCAGTATAGTCTATAGACTAAAGAACTTGTATCCCTCTGGAACGTCAAAAGACACCTTGGGAACCTGTTCACTGAAAGGCACAAAACAAGTCTCTGTCCACAGAGGTGGTAAATTGCAGATTACTATCATCTGGAAGACTTAGGGTGAACCTGGCTGATTTAATGCATTGCTGGTTTGGTTTCTAGTGCCTGCGTGCAGGGAGCTAAGTTAATACAGGGAAAAAAGTAATATAAGCAAGGTGCAGTCCTCTCTGTCTGCATGGACAGCCACTGCTGTATGCCTTTTTAATGTGCTGATCCTGAACAATTGCTAGGGTACAGCAAAGTTCAGTTCAGAGGAAGTCCTGGGGGTCTGTGCGCATAGAGGATGAAGACAAAATGCGAGCTCAGTGTGGCTGGAGGTGGCAGAGCTGTACAAGCCGTAGTTTCAGCAAAACACTGTAGCACAGGCAAAAGGAATGGTGAGAGACCTTAGCAGAGGTATGCAGGCTTTTCTGTGGCACAAGCAGGGGGAAAACAGCCTTACTGAGGCTGTGGTTCTGTTAACAGTCTGAAAGCCTCTTTCTCTGGGGCTGAAGTTTGTCTGACCGGCTCTTCTGTATGTTCTTCGTTTGTAAATATCTGAGCAATTTGATCTGTTCCTGTTCTTCCTGCCCCTACTCCTCAGAGAGGAGCACAGGGCAGAAGCTTTGGCCTTTTGAGCTTAAGAACGGGGAAGTAAGTTAGTTATACGCAAAAAACAAACAACAAAAACCAAAACGACAGCAAAACAATAAGAGACCTTTTACCAGCACCTGAATATTATGAAGTAACAGCGACTGACTGTAGCTCTGGGAGCCAATGTACTGTGATAGCAGGGAGGACCTGGCAGTGCAAATACTTCAGTGTTTTGTTGAAGCAATGTGATGTAAGTTGAAGCAGTGCTGGGACTTTAGGTAACACAAAGCCTTTGGTGACCTGTGAGGCTCCTCCACTAACTCCTACGAGCATTGTAAACTGACCAATGGAAGCATCCACCTGATTTCCAAGATGTAATATTTTTACAATTCTGCTAGTATTTACTGGTATGTACTATATCTAGTTGGTGAGAATCTACCTGTTTGAGTGCAAAGATGAGTCTACTCCACTTCGAAAGGTCGAAACAATCCTTCTTCTGTCTTCTTCGATTATACTGCCAAGCCATGAAATTGTCACACACTTAAATAAACTTGTAATTTATTTTAAAAACAGCTGAAGCTGTCTCAAGTGTGGCTGCGCTCTCCTGGTAATATGCAGCTCCTCGGTGACAGCAGTACAAACCAGGATTACTTTCTGTACATTAGTTGCTACCAACCCAATCTATGTATTTTCTTGTGCTTCTTTAAAATAATAATAAAAACAAACAACAAAAAAAAACCCACCAGAACCTCACAGCACTGAACGTGGCTGACCAAGGGAGGCCCCATCAGGGCCCAGCCCTGCGTCCCCAGCTCCAGGCAGATGGGAACTTCTGGAGAGAGCCCTGCGGGGTGTGCAGGGACGGTGGGCACCTGGAGCATCTCCTGGTGGGGAAAGGCTGAGAGCCCAGGGGCTGTTCAGCCTGGGGAAAACTGAGAGGGGGTCTGTTAAGTGCTTATATAAATACCTTAAGGGTGGGAGGCAAGTAAATGTGGCCAGGCACCAACAGGACAAGGGGCGCTGGGCAAAACAGCCTGCCTGGACGCCTTCCTGTGCAGCGTGCTCTAGGGGAGGCTGGATGAGGGGATCTCCAGAGGTCCCTTCCGACCCCTGCGGTTCTGTGATGTGTACAGCTGGTGGCTCGTGGAACCTCCTGTGAACCTCTATGTAATGACCATACCTCTGCTTTCCCTCTAGTCAGAGAAAATAAAAATTGGATGACCAATAATTTACCTTCATCCTACCCAACACATTGCTCAGGACAACGATGACTCCTGGGCCCTTGGGCAAGCTTTTATTCTTTCCAGCATTCAGAGTAACTTCTCACTATGAGCAGATGAGCATGAAACCCACACAACACAGTTCTGACTTCAGTCAGTAATCTGGCCTTCTGGTTTTCTTCTAATGATTGATTAGGGGCAGCGGGACTCTTCAGGAAGGTGAATTTCCATCACCATGGTGGAGGAGGCAATACTTTCTCCAGAAGCACATGGCTGCTGTCCTTCTGCAGTCTGGCAGCAAGTGGGTGCAGCTCCACGTGGGCCCTGTGGGTGTGTTCACAGGCAGCCACCTGCTGATGCCCTGCAGCGCTTCTCCCACGCTCTTTTCATCCTTGCAGATTTCACCCAGTCGCTGATGATGCCCGCTTCCAACTTGCGCGCCTCTGTGACGGACGGGGGATCGGCTACGTTGTGGCCCCTGGAGACAGCAGAGCAGCCTGAGCTACTGGTGAAGAGCTCTGACACATTTTGGCTAAGCCTTTGTCACACCTATGGAGAAAGCAAAGCTAGGACAGATTGTTTAGTCTCCTGTTTCGTGCTTCACAGGGAAACCACATAAAACAAGTCAGAGCGCAGGGCCCAGCAGGCTGGGGAGGGGCAAGGTGAGCACAGCGTTCTCCCTCACATCAGTGGGTGCTGCCCTCTTGCGAGGGTCTGGCTGACAGCTCCTGCCAGGGGTGCTGGGTAGTGCATGACCACCTGATCACCACAGGCCCTAGTGCCATTTCCAGTGCAAGCAGAACACGTTCTAGGAAAGTTTAGTGCTGCATCCCGCACAGCCTGGCTTCCCTGAAAGCTCTAGGAGCTTTTGTGTTAGGTTTAAAAAAATGACTCTTCTACAGTTACGCTGTAACATTCTGGTGTCCCGTTCTGTTTAAATAATGTATCTCCTAATTCTTTGGACTGTGGCTAGCTAAGACCAAACACCCAGGGCAGGAGGATCTTGCCATCCAAAGGAAATATTAGTACCTGGAAGCTGTCAGTCCCCACACTTACCGGAGATCCAGGTGATGAGCACCTCCTTTAATGGTTACTGCAATCAGTGAAGGACTCAGGCTGCTGTTTATCTGGAATGAAAGGACCAGAGACCAACTCTCAGCAAGTTACCAGGCAGAACTGGACATCAGTTCTGAAAACTGGAGGAAGACTGGGAAGGACTGAGGAAAAGCATGCAGAGAGCTTGGTACAGCCGGTGTACGGTGGTACCGCGCGTGTGGCTAACAGCACCCACAGGTCAGGCCCTGTCTCAAGGCTTCCCCGAAGATGAAAGCTGTCAACCCAGAGCAGGCAGGGAGTAACAGCAGGCTCCTTGGGGCCCGTCCACCCTAAGCAGCCTGTTCCTTCTGCAGCTGGGATTGCCAAGCCAGCCTAAATAAAAGGGACAGCTGCATTACAAAGAGCTCAGCTAACTCAAAATCCCATTTTGGGTTCAACCAGAGCTCTATCACCTCCCGGAAGTTTTGTTGGATCTAAATTGAAGTGTTTCCTGGTTTGGGTTGCTGGTTGCAGCAACTGCCTGATCTAACAAACTATGCTGTGAGGGGAGAAATCAAGGCACATTCAGTTGTCTGTGCCAAGATTGTCTTGAAATAGAATTGCAACAGGTTCACAGGATGACAGGATCATAGAATGGTTTGGGTTGGAAGAGACCTTAAAGCCCACCCAGTTCCAGCTCCGGCCACGGGCAGGGACATCTCCCATAGACCAGGCTGCCCAAAGCCCCGCCTGGCCCAGCCCTGAACACCCCCAGTACGGGGCAGAGCAGCCGGGTGGTGCAGAGGTTCCTCTCTGGGTGGAGAGGCTCCTGGTGTGTCTGCTGCTCCTGAAGCCACCACTGCCACATTCCTGGCTGTGGCAGCTCACGGCTCAGTGTGTCTGTCATTAACATCCAGGGACTACAGCACAAAACAGCCACTTGCAGGAATTCAAACGCACTAAAGTTGAATCGCCAGTGCTGATTTGAGAGGAAGAGGTGGGTGGGCGGTGCATCATCTGAAAGGCAATGCTTGGGGATGGGAGTGTGCACACCTACCCCACCTCCAGCCCACGGGTCCAAGTCTCCATTTGAAAAAATGATGTTGCTTGCACTTCGCAGGTCTGAAATTCAAAGATGACATTTGAGAGGCCTCCTTCCTGCCCGTATACGCAGCAACTACAGAAAACACAGACAGTAACAGAAAACACAGAACTTCCCACTTCCCTCTCGAGACAGAAAGAGCTGCTCAAGCCCTTATGCTGGGGTGGCTCTGACTTTCTGTTGTCACTTTGTGAGCTGTGTAGAGACAGGTGGAGGGAATGCAGGGAGCACACTGCATGCTAATGCAAAGGGATGAGTGGCCAGCAGCACGCACCTCCTCCCCAGAAGTTTATCTGCAGCCACCGTGGTCGGGGCCTCACGCGCCACTTGCTCTGGCAGTACTGCTCTCTCATGGCCTCCGTGAAGGGCATCTCGGGAAACATGTCGGTCACGTTGTTGCTATTGAAAGTTAAGTTGATCTCTGTACAAACCTGCAACAGGTACAAGAACTGTCATGGAGGAGCAGGGATAAGCAGAGCAGCTGCTGGAGCCTGCTGGTGCCCCCAGCACCCTACCTGGTAGTCCCAGGCCTCAGCATCCGCGCCAGTGCCGCAGCCTGTGGGGTCGGCGCAGGACCGGTAGAGCTGATACACATCGTAACACTGCGCCGAGCCGGAGGAGTTGTAGAACACCCCTGCAGATGGAAGCACAGCACAAAGCCGACCCATCGGTAACCCCTCCGCTGACTGCCACAGCCTCTGTGTGTGCCTCGACCACCACGGTGGGGGACGCCCTAGGGGAGTGGGTAGGGCTGGGACAAACCTAGCAGTATAGGCACCAGCCACACCAAAGTAGTCCCACTGTGACTGTGCCATCCCTCCCTTCTGTCACATCCACAGGGAGGAAACGGCTCCCAGCAGCGTTCTGCTGTCTCTGCTTGTGCCAGGAGCTGAGTGATCAGCTTGTCAGTCCCTGGGAGGGCGCTGGCCTCCAGCCCCACTCACTCCCCAGCATGCCTGGCTAAATGCGTCCAACGGTGCGGGACACAACTGCTGAGCCCAACCCACCTCTCCCAGAGAGCGGCTGTTGTGTGAATGCATCAACAAGCAAGAGTGCCAATGGGGGGGGCATGCCCAGCTGGGATTTTGTTTGGCTGTTGCTCCAAAAGGGAAGGCCGGCATGTGCAGGCTTGCCCTGCTGAAAGAGCACCTGACCCAGCGAAGCGTAGCTGGGGAGGGCCAGAAGAATGGGCTGCTTTTGTGCAAATGGGCTGCTACCGGACAGCAGGAGGAGGAATGCGGTTATACCAGTGGCTGCCTACTGCTGCCAGTGTCACAGCCCACAGGCAAACCCCACAAACAGTGTTTGTGCGATACCCAGCACCAACGGCTCTGCCGAGAAACAAGCCTGCCTGGCTCTGCACAGTGCAGCGCTCGGCTCCTGCAGACACAACCCGTAGAGACCTGACGAGGACAGAAGTGCTGCAGTGACGGCACGTCGGATGGGGCAGTGGCACAGGCAGCACAGCTTCAGCTCCCTCGGAACATGAACCTGCAGCCGAGTGCCCAGGGGACGCACTGCATGTGCAGCGCCGTGTCCCAGGGCTGCTCCAGGGCTCAGTGCTTTTAAGAGCAATGCTGCTCAGCCTGCAGACCATGGAGGGGGTTGTGTCTGACACTTACCCGGAGAAGCTCCTGGAAGGCATCAGCAACCTTCGTGCCCAGAAAGCACTGTGTGATGTAACACTGGAGGCAGAAGGGGTTTGCTTTCCAGCACACAAGATCATTTTAGCATCAGCGAGTAATTACTGCAAGATCCTGTTTGTCAGAAACTCCAAAAGAACCGGGAGTGCGGATGGCAACGTCCACCTGAAGGCTGTCAGTGCTGCGGGGCTGAGGAACGTTCTCAACTTCATATACTCCAACAAATTAGATCTCTCGTTACAGAACATTGAGGAGACATTCAAAGCCGCAGAAACCCTGCTCGTTCGAGAGGTGATCAAGTTGTGCTTCCGATTTCTGGAGGGCTGCCTGAACTGTGAGAACTGCGTGGACGTTCTTAACATCGCTATAAAGCTTGGCCCCACAGAGCTGAGGCAGAAAGCCATGTGCTACGTAGGACAGCATTACAAAGAGCTCCTGGCTGACCCTCAGTGCTTGCAGGCTCTGGACAGAGGAACCCTCTGTGAAATCTTAGAAAGGACCAACACAGCAGGGTGCAGCGAGCTGGAGCTGTTCAGAGCTGCTGTGAGCTGGCTGCAGCACGACCGCACACGGCTGAAGGACGCGGCAGACGTCTTACAGCGCATCAGATTCCCGCTCATTCCTTTATGGGATTTGCAGCGCTGCATCCAAGAGGTTCCCCTGCTGGGGCTGGACGCGGGCTGCCACAGGCACCTTCAGGAGGTGCTGAGCTACCACTCCCGGCTGCACGCCCAGCAGCTCCAGCAGAGCCAGCGCAAGATGCCCTGTGCCAGCAGTGCCGTGCTGCTGGTCGCTGGCGGTAGAACCACCGACGACTGCATCTGCAGTGAGATGTGGGCTGCAGACTGGAGTTGCAGCACTTGGCAAAAGGTCGGGGACCTCTGCGTGCCAGTGTACAACCACTGCGCAGTCATCATCAACGACTTCCTCTTCATTGTGGGGGGACAGTGCAAATTTGATCCCACAGGAAAGCAGCCATCAAATGAGGTAAGACACAAGAAACCTTCAGTCTTGGAAAAATGGCTGAGGGAGAGAGTCATTCTGCTTCTCACCTCTACATATCAGAATCCTAGAACCACAGAGCATCCTGAGCTGGAAGGGACCTGTAGGGATCACCGAGCCCAGCCCCCGCCCCACACAGCACCCCCACACCCAAACCCAATGGCTGAGAGCGGTGTCCCAGCTCCCCGAGCTCCAGCACTTGGGGCCGTGCCCCTGCCCTGGGCACTGTGCCATGCCCACCCCTCTGGGCAGAGCCTTTCCTCACCCCCACCTGACCCTCCCCTGACAGCCCCGTGCCCTTCCCTCGGGCCCTGTCGCTGTCCCCAGAGCAGAGCTCAGCGCTGCCCTCCGCTCCCTGGCAGGGGCTGCAGCCGCCATGAGGCCTCCCCTCAGCCTCCTCTGCTCTGGGCCCAGCCAGCCAAGGGCCCTCAGCTCTCCTCACACTCCGTGCCCTCCAGACCTTTCCCCATCTTCTCAGCCCTCCTTTGGACGCTCTCCAATAGTTTTATGTCCTTATGCTGTGGCACCCAACCTGCCCCCAGTGCTGGAGGTGAGGCCGCAGCAGCACATGGCAGAGTGAGACAGTCCCTGCCCTCCCCGACAGTGCTGGGCCTGGGGCATCTCAGGGTACGTTTGTCCCTTTGGGCTCCACGGCACACTGCTGGCCTTCAGAGCTTGCCTTTTAGAGCTCTGTGCCAGTACTAACAGCCCTTGGGAATGCAGGTTCCAAATTCTCCAGAAAGCAGTCTGGCCCATCTCATCTTGCTCCCGCGGTAAACTGTCATGCTAATCTGAGCACAGCTTTCACAGCGCAGGCTCAGCCAGGCCATCAGCCACCCAAGCACACATATGTCACCCTCAACCCATTGCTGCTGTGGGAACCAACATCGCAAATCTGTTCTTGCCCACAGACCCTTCCCCTTCTGCCTTGAGAGTAAAAAGATTCAGGCAGGATTTCATGTTTTCCTCGATGGCTGCAGAGTGCTTGTAAGAAAAAACAGCATGCAGCTCTGCCACGGAAGTAGCAGGACCGTGGCCCCAGCCCAGCTGTGGCTGGTGCTGCAGTCAGTACTCACATTTTGTGACCTGGGCTTTCTAACCAGGACTGACAGAAGAGCTCAGGAGGTGTTTAACGTTGAGTAAGATGTGAGTAGAAGCATGGCCTTAGCACTGGTGCTGGGCCCTTGGAGTGGTGGAACCACTCCTGCCTTCTGTGCAAGGGTAGTGGGCAGCACCAACTCACAGAAGCTCAGCTGCCCACTAAATACACATTCACACAGAAGCAGAGGTGTAAAATGTGTTTGTTTAAACCTCAGTGAAACAGCTTTCAGCTGACACATGCTTGCTGGTGTTTATACCTCAAAGGTTTTTCATTAAACCAAAGTGTTTCAGCTCCTGCTTGCTGCAAGAGGAAAGTGTAATCTGTTCCCTGATGCCAGCAGAGCCACAGAAGGGGACACAGCTGAGCTAGCTCAGAGCACACTCAGTGGTTGCAGAGGTGCCAACTCCATCAAAGAGGTACTGCTGTTTCAGCTCTCCAGGTCTGAACACGAACCCCTCCTTCAGCCGAGAGAAAACATTTATCAGCTCCTGAAGCCACAAAAGACACAAAGGCAGGCACCTGTCTTCTGCTAACATCTCCCACTTGCTGTGATTCCAGGTTTTCCGATTTGATCCACGCACCGCTTCCTGGCTCCAGGTTGCCAGCATGCTGCAGCGGCGGACGCGCTTCCACGCAGAGGTGCTGTCTGACCACATCTTTGCTGTGGGTGGTGGGACGCTGCTGGGGACCCTCACCCACACCGTGGAATCATACCAGCCGGCCGACAACAAGTGGGAGTTTGCAGCTCCTCTCCCCATACCTATTGCTGATCACGCAGGCACAATCCACAAGGGAATCCTCTACATTTCAGGTGACAAATCTAGTAGAAATCAGCAGACTTCCATATAGTTCCATTGATTTTTGCTGGCTAACATCACAGTCCAAGCCTGCACACACACCAGTAACACCCACAGCTCATGTCCTGTTACAACTCTGTTAGCACACTTCCACAGCCAACTTGAATGCCAGGAGCTGTTTTCTTTCCACAGCGTTAAATGTGACATCATCTGCTTGCAATTCACACTCCTGCTTATCTCTGACCTTGCAGTCCCGTCTAAAACCCCAAAGCTCTACTGCCTGACAAGGTATATCAGGGGCAGGCTGCTACAGAGCTGGGATTACAGTGCTGGTGCTAATCCAAATGGAAGATGTGCACCAACCCCACTGTGCTGCTGTTAGTCCACCGAAAAATAAGTACAGAGCAGGCTCTTACCTGCTGGGCCTGTACAGCTCTTGTCCTAAAAGAGATCCTCAGCCATTACAAGGGTCTGTGGTATATGGTGCAGCAGGTATGTTTAACGAGCAAGCATCATGAGTTTAAACACTTCTGGGAATTGCTGTAGGATCTCTGGCTTCTGTAGCTGATAATTTGAGCTTTGAAGTCTTTGGTTTGTCCTAGGAAAAGCACCGTGGTGTTGGTGTTACTGGACCCACAGGTAAAAGTCCTGGCACCGGTCTGTCATTGTATCCTGGCTTCTTAAACCCCTTACAGCCAGCTGGAACCACTGCACTGATCTGATCCAGATTAATTTTTAACCGTACGCTTGCAATATGAGCAGCACTTCTCTGCAATGATTTGTACACCCAAGGCCCTGAGAGCAGGAAGAGCAGCGCACAGACCATCTTGTGTTGATGCACACTTCACCAGCAGCGAGGCTCTTGTACTGGCAGTGCAGATGGCCAGAAAGGAAGGAAACGAACGGATAAGGTTCAGGTGCAAGTCCCTGCTTTGGCTCAGCCGGCCCATGGTGCCACAGCTCATTTCACCTCCCTTTGCCTCAATTCCTACCAGAGAGCAAGGAATAAGTTGCCTCCTTGCCTCAGGGAGCTTCAAACATGCTGTTGTGATCTAGGCTGAATAACACTGCATCAGATGGACGCCTTATATGTATAAGACCTAATCCTCCGTGTAAGGACCCTTCATGTAAGACTTAACCTTCCAAAGTAAGTTCCACGCAGACAAAGAGTCCATGCTGTCCTGGTTTTGGCTGGGACAGTTCACAGAAACCTGTATGGTGCTATGTTTTGAATTTTTGATAAAAACAGTGGTAATAATGCACAACGTCGTAGCCGTTGCTGAGCAGCGCTTGCACAGAGCCAAGGACTTTTCAGCTTCTCGTGCTGCCCTGCCAGCGATGAGCCAGGAGGCACATGAAGCTGGGAGGGGACACAGCCAGCACGGCTGACCCAAACTGGCCAAAAGGATATCCCACACCTATGGCACCACGCTCAGCAATAAAACTGAGGGGAAAGAAGGAGGAGACGGTGTCATCGGGAGCGATGGCATTTGTCTTTCCCAAGAAACCACTGTGCGTGATGAGCCCTGTTTTCCTGGAACATCTGCCTGCTGATGGGAAGCGGCAAAGGAACTCATTTTGCTTTGCTTGCATGTTAAGCTTTTGCTTTACCCAGTAAGGCAGGCGCGCCCATCCCAAGGCCCAGCACAGCTCCTGATGCAGCCTGGGCCAGCCCCAGGCTTGCACCCATTGCCCAGCAGTAACCCAGCCACCAGAGTGCTACTGAATGCTGCCTGAGCTGCACCCAGAACACGGGGAGGGTGCAGTGCAGTGCTAACCCCAGTTATGGCAAATAATCTCGTACGTTTTGCTACATTGGCTAAACACAGTCCTGTGAACAGCGAAAAATATCCAGCCTTCTTTCTGTTTTGATAAAGGAATTTGAGAATAGGTTTCAAGATTGCTGAAAAATCATCAATTTTTTGGTACATTTGCAATTCCATTTTCAGTCGACATAAACATGTTACCTGAGAATTTTTGCATGGAATGGACAGAGTTGCAGTCAGACATTCAACTCCAAGAAAAATCTGATCGTGTCTCTCTTCTAGACTTTTATAAGCCGCATCTGACCAGAGAAACATTCCCCTCGGGTCACATCACGCCTTATTCACACCATCACTTTTTGGCAGTACGTACGTTTGTGAACAACAACTGTTTTCAAGGATGAAGCACAGGAAGAGTAAAATTTTATCAAAAATCTCTGATGAGCACCTTGAGAACTCACTGAGAACTGCAAGCACTTCCATCAAACCAGACTGATGCATTAGTTTCACAAAAACAAGGTCAAATATGCCCATAGTTTTATGTTTTCATTGCTCTCTTTTTAGTAAAAAATAATTTTAAAAAAGTTCTGCTAGTTATACACATCAACTACATTACAAATTTTACATGCAGCCCAAGATGATTCCTCTTCACTCGATGTGGCCCAGGCAAGCCAAAAGGCTGGACAGCCGTGCAGGAAGCTGTTTTTACTCCAGCTCAGGAGTTCTACCTTTTTCCCCAATTCTCTCCCCCATCCCACCGGTGGGGACCGCGCAAGTATCTGCGTGGGGCTCAGCTGCTGTGGTTACACCACAACGCATGCAGAGAAAGCATGCAGTGAGCTGTGCATACGCCCAACCTGAAGTATCATCTCTGCTGTTCGCAAGGGCCCTCTGCAGGTTGGAATTCAACAGGCAGAAAATTAAAGGTATTGATCCCTCCAACAGCAGCACCCGTGCTCTGCAAGGAGCTTTTTACAATGCAGCCCCGAAATACACCCCTGAAAGACGACAACAGCAATGGCAGATCGGGTCTAATCTTCTGATCCAAAGCTCAAAGAACTTCAAGTGATTTTCTTTCTAAAGACCATTTTGTAACTGTGTGCTGGAAATAGATTCCCTAACAGGAGCTGTTTGTGCTTCCTGAAATACCTCAAGAGCTGATACAAAAATCTTCTGTGGAAAACTGTCTGCAGAAAGAACTGGAACCGCTTTCTTTCTTTGTAATATCTAAGAAGCTCAGTTTTTAAACTTCACACAACATCAGCTCCGCTAATATTGCAGAGGGTTTGCTGGACGTCTGAGAGTGATGGATGGGTTTTAAGGACTTTTGCTTTACTTCCAGGGGGCTTCTCATCAGGTAAAACCTTACGGGACACTTTCAGCTACCTCCCTCACCTCCGACGCTGGATTGGCAACTGTGCCATGACCTTCACCCGCTGCGACCACGGGATGGCTGCAGTCAAAGACAGAATCTTCTGCATCGGAGGGAGGACGCTAAAAGGAGTAAGTTCATTTGCTCTTCTAATATCAAATCTGATACAAATGGAGTCTCTGCGCTGCTAGGCTCTGACTGCATTATTCCAGAAGGATGACCGATAACCTTTATTTTGGTCTCTTGATGGACTGACACAGTTACAAGTCAGGCCAATAAGCTCAGGAAAATGTGCCTGCCATTTATGTTGTGCCCATTAAAAGCTGCCCTGTTGTCACAGCCTATTTGCTAGAGGACAAAGGCTGTTTGAAGCTTTGTTTTAAATAGAGAAAACATACAGCGGAGCTGCAGTCCGCTGATGCAGGAGCACCTAGGAGTAAACCTGGCCATGTACCTGCCCAAAACAGACTACCTGATTTTTCATGTTTGTGCTGAGAGAGTGTGAAACATCGGCAAATAGAGGAGGAATGGACTGCAGTGAGACACCAGCCTAGACTTTAGGAGAGATGTGTTCAAGTCCTGAAATGCAAGCAAAGCCTCTTCCAACTTTGATTTCCCATCTCTGAAACAGGGTTGAAAGCACTGTGCAGCCCTCTGCAGAGGGGAAGCTGGGAAGTGACATCCAACAGGCTGAAATGCCCAGTCAGGGAGAATCTCATTCCCTGAAATCAAAATAACTGGATTCTGAAAGATCATTCAGCAATTCCCATTTGAAGTGTAAAGACTAACGGCTTGGCTCAATCTTAATTCCGTTTCTTTTAAAGGAACAAAGATACCTTAAAGTACTTCCTCGATGAGAAAACAGTGAAGTGAAATGCATATCACATCAGACATCAGATTCCTCCAGATGACACAAACTGGGTTACTGCCCACAATTCAATGTATGGTAGCTGTCTTCTGATGAGGTCTTCAGTAACATGTTATGTCTACAGAGAGCAGGAAGGACTTTAGCTAAACCATTTCCAGTAGGTCCCTGTGGCTCATTCCTTTCATTTTCCAAGAACAAAAAAGCACCAGCAGAGCAGTCATTGAATGGGACTCTGGTATTTTATTCAGTTTATTTCGATGCCCAGATTGCAAAATTTGGATTGAAGATGTGTCACCTTGAGCCCTATTGCATTCAAATACATGTTGAGAAACTGGTTTTCTTTACCATGAACCAAAGGAGCCTCAGAAGACACTGATAGCCACTTGAAGCATAATAAGATAGATCAGTATTGGTCTGGTTCTTTGCAGGTGGAGCAATGGATTCACGTCAGTGAGACAGAGTATTATTGTCCTGCAAGTGATCAGTGGACAACGCTAACGCTATCCCCATTCAGTTGCTGCCAGTTCAGCATCACAGCCAGCGACTCTACGCTCTGCCTCACAGGAGGTGGGTCACTGCAGCACATGCAAAAAGAAGACAGTGTTTTCCTGTATGACACCGAGGGGCAGGTATGGAAGAAAGCCAGCTCCCTGCCTAAAGCTCTGGTTGATCATGCTTCTTGCATGATTAAACTGTCGCAAGTGAATGCTGCTGGTGAGCCAGGGACAGGTGCAAAGGGCTCCCTCAACAGCAGAAGGGAGAATCCTACTCTCAGCTTGTTCATCACTGAGAAACATGAGTCCAAATTTGCCTCTGAAGAGAAGTAGGATGTGAAAAGGTCAAGTAGATCTGACAGCGTTTGCCAAGATGCTAGTATTTTAGCTACTCTTCTAGCTCCCCAGCCAAACACTTCTAGCTGTGATTTGGAATTGATACTCCTAAAAGAATTTTGAATCAGTCTCTTAATATTTTCCTTACAAATGCTGCTGACTGACAATTAAGTACTCATGCAGATGAACATAAAAAATGTATTTAAGACTGTCTTGCCCATCAGTTAAGACTGTAAGGCACCGTGATGACACCTTTGTCCTCAACAAGCAGACCAGAGAACTTCCTTCAGTGAACACAGACTCAACCTGTGACAGCTTGAGCAAGGGTATGGATGAACCTTTAGAAAAGAACCAAGTACCTTAGAAGTCACATCTCATGGACAGTCAATAGTGTAAGGGGCTGCAGTGGCTGAAAAACCTGAGAAGGATAAGTTTGGAAAGCGGAGGGAACAAACCTGCAATCATGTAACATCCCAATGGATGAAAGTGATACAGCACAAAACATCCCAGTGGGAAATCAGAGCTGTATCCACTCCCACAATCCATAACCGACAGAACAATGGGACAGCTCTACACAGAGGTGCTTCTAGAAAATAGGATTTTAAGTCTGATAAGATTAACTCACCAACAAGAGCTGCCAGGCCTTGAATTGGGTCTGTGTGGGCAAGGATTTGTTCACATCCAACCTGGAAGAGACATATTACAAGCAACTCGCAGACAGGACAGCCAACAGTCTACATTGCAGAAGGGCTAAGCTGGAAGTTAAAAGTATTGCTTGCACATTTGATGGTTCAGCAGCTTTCCAAGGGCCTAATGCAACATCTATTTTTATTCTTTTTTTTTTTTTTTTACCTTTTTCCTCAATCTAGCAACAAAATACAGAGACACGGAGAAAGGACTAGGACAAACTGTTCCTCTTCCAAGGTAAGCAGCTGCAGCTGTGCGGAGGCCAGTGATAACCAACAGTCCCTTCCTCCTACAACCAGAATATCCTAAGGCTCTTCTCAAGGGAAGTTACAATAATTATTTCCATTTTACAGATTGTTATAGCATCTTCTGTGTCTCTGCACAGTACAGCCTCTATGAGCTCTTGCACAGTACGAATTTTGCTCCAGGTAGGACCTGAACCATAAACGCCAGCTGCTGTCTTAGCCGCAAGGCCAGGGGCATGCCAAGTCCCACCAGTATGGTGTGCTGGAGTGCAGCACACAACAGCAGCACCAGGCTGACAGCAAGGCTGAAGCCAAGTGTTGCAACAGTGACTTGTGATCTGGGACCTTTTTCAAAGTGTCTCAGAAGTGCTTGTAACCCTCTAAGACCAGGCACTTTTCCCACACTTGGCCATCTCCTACTCTCTTGCAGGTTTATAGGTACTCCAGTCCTCACAGCAGCAGGCATTTCTCTACATTGTGCTCTGATGTATAACATCTTTCCAGATGATATTTGAAAAAGGAGCCTGTATTAGGGCTATGTGACAATGAGAAAGTACACAGGAGTTTGGTCCAATGTGAAACAGGACTGATGTCACAGTATCAACTGATGTGCCCATGGGAAACAGGGACAATGTTACAATATCAGCAGCGGCTGAGAAACCATAGACTACTGTTCCAGACTTCGGAAAGCACAATATGTTCCTCTGGTAGATGGGGCTCCAGGCTGAGGGTCTCAGCATTGGAAAGTCACTGCCATCAGCACAGCATGCACTGGCCACACAGCTGTGCACGATCGCAGCGTCCCAACACCGACTGCCACGATGCAGTGCGGTGGATAACAAAAAGGAGCAGTTTTCTCCGTGTCAGAGAGGCAGGAACATCAACCGAGGTCAACGTTGCCTCCGTGGGGATGCCCACAAGCCTTTGATGCCTACCGACCCGACACTCGCGCTGATGTGACCTGGCTAAGCACCTACCTCGGTATCTGCGGTGTCATGGTAACGGGATGTTAGCTGCCTTCCAATAGCTTACTATACTGCTACTTTGTTTGTGTCTGCCTGTTCCTTATGCTTCCCCAAAGTCCTAACTAGAGCCAATAAATTACTATATTACTACTTTGTTTGTGTGAGTGTGCGTGCATCTTGAGCTTCCCCAAATTCCGAACTAGAACAGAGCCTTACTTTTACACCTCCACTCTAGCCACCAAGAAAAATGTGTCTATGAATGCGTGTCAAGGTGGGCTACAACAGAACAGCATTTTTTGAAAAGCTGCAGGTATTTGGCATTCAAAAACTGAGGTCAATAAACTTGCCCAGGCCTTTGTGTCTGAAGTAAGCACAGAGCATAGTAGGTATGGCTCCAGCAAGTCCTCCCAACGAGCCTAACAGCAACGCATTTCAATGCAGTCATTATCTCTGAGAGGCTAAAAACACACAGATTTACTGTCAAAGTGGAAGGGCTGCAACATTCACCAATACTTCCTCATATCACCATCACCTGCTGCTGTGTGCCTGACCATGTTGCATGCTGTGCAGCCCCCTGCACTCAGATCACGTCCCTCCCTTCAGAAATGGCAGTTCTCACCCGTGCCCTGGTACTCACCTTCACTGGATTAGCGGGGAGGTGACCCATGAAATCAGTTTTGTACGGGTAGTCCATCATGGCAATCATTGTGAAGGCATTTCTAGCAAACCCAAAAAGCTGGTAAACATCCTCCTTGCTAGAAATCTTATTGCAGGTGGCCATTTTGCTGCTGATTACTTCATAAGCTGCAGAAAGAAGGCAAACAAAAGGCACAAACTTCAACAGAGTAAATTAATATCAGGCTTCAGCGTCTTGTTTTACTTTGGAGTAATGAGATACTGTAACACATACGTGAGGCTTCCAGTGGGAAAGATATGTTACATCTAAATTTACAAGCACAGATTTCAGGCACAGCCTTCCCCTGTGGCTTCATGACCCTGCACTGATCCACAGCCCCATCTCCCACGGCTGAGCTACAGAAACTTTCCTGGGGAACATCAGTGCAAGCAGCACCCTCCTAGGCAGAACTTTCCAGTTGGATGCAGTGAAAAGAGCAACTAACTACAAGGCTTTCCTGCCCAGAACCCCGCTTGGCAACATCCTCCTTGCTCCCGCAGGCTCTGCTGGCTCCCACCTGCTGCTCAAAGCAGAGCTAGGCAGGGCAGCTTATCAGCCAGGCTCTCACACAGGAGAAAAGAGTGCAACATATATACCAGCGGGATTCAGCAGCTGGAAGAACTGCCAGAAAAAGACAAGAGCTCCCTGGGAGCTAGGTGCATTTGCAGGAAGAATTGTGAGGTGAGAATAATCCTCACAATGCCACTAAGGACTCCTGAGATGTGCCTTCAAACCTTAATGCTATGCAGAAAGGTCAGCTGGAGTCAGGAAATTTATCTTTTAAGAGATTACTTCAAGATGTACTCAGACACCTATGCATTTCTGTTGGGAAAAGGTGCTCCTTTCACTTTCATCTTCCATGTTCCAGAGTGGCAGATCCTGTCTGTCCTCATTCTACTCTACAAGCTGGCCCACCAGAGCCTGTCTTTGCTTGGAAACCCAAGGCCTGGGGCCTGTGTCTGGATACGCACGTGAGAGACAAAACCTTAAACACAACCACTGCAGTACAGAAAGCATGGCCCCAGACAGACCTCAAGTACCTCAGCCATTGAAAAGTAATGTACTTTCTTCTTTTCTTTGTCACACAAATCTAAAAGTGGTATTGGACTTCTCATCTCCTCTGGGCCAAGAGGCAATGGACACCAGTGCGGTGGGCACAAACTGGAACACAAGATATTCCCTCTGAACATCAGGGAGCACTTCTTTACCGTGTGAGTACTGAACACTGGAACAGGTTTCCCTGTTGTGGGGCTTCTTCCATTTTTGCATATATTTAAAACTCATCTGGACGTGGTCCTGGGCAACCTGAGCAGGTAGGTTGGACCAGATGAACTCCAGGTTTCCCTTCCAACCTCAACTGTTCTGTGATTCTTCAGTTCTGGTGGTACAGGCACTGCAGTGAAGCAGAGTCAGCTGGAGACACACAGCCCTAGCCTGTGATAAGTGGTGCCACAAAGACCAAGGCAAGCCTGAGGCTGCCGTGCAAACAGACCAAGAACCCACCGCAGGGGCTCGAAGGCCATACAGAGCTCCCAGGAAAAGCTGCACTGAACCATAGCTGGTCTGGCCTAAGTGGAAGATGTTGCAGAGATCTTAATCTCTGTCCTTGACTTCACCTAACTGTCCAAGGCTGGGAATGAAAGAGACTGACGGCTGCTACGAAGCCCAGATTGCCTTCCAAATATTTCTCAGATATGTCCAGTGAGATGGACCATGCTATAGTCATGCCCACCACAACAATTCTCAATAGTGTGGGTGATGAGGATAAGTATCTGGTGAAAGATGAGGCTTTACCAGCATCAAAATGCAGGTGTTTCTGGTTTTTTTTTTTTTTTTTTTTTGCTGCAGATAAGCTGGTTTCATTTAATAGAATCCACACAGATGCTTTCATTTTCATGTCGATAACTAGTTATAACAGTAACCAAAACTGTTCATTAAATCAATTATATAGGCAGAAAAGTCATGTGGGCATTTGCACTGATGTAGCTGAACCCATTTAAGGTCTATCTGAAGTAAAACAGAATTAATTTCTTTCACCATCCCTGGACCTCCTGCTGGTGGCCCTCAGGAAACAGCCACGGGGCCGTCTGTCCTTACCTTCACTTAGGCACAGGTCCTTAATCTGCTGGAAAGCTTTGCGGACAGCTGTGACACAGCCTGGGCTGGACGCCTGAAAATCCTGAAGGGAGAGGAAAGACACGGGATTACAGCTGCACAGAAGGTATGACAGAAGTACCAGGAGGTGACAGCTCACCGGCCCACACAGGCCAGAATCTCATCTGCATCTCCAGAAGCTGTGACACCGGCGCTTCTGCCTCGAGCTGCAGAGAGCACATCGCAGCACAAGCTAACAGCGTGCACAGCTTAGACCAAGCAGCAGCTGTTGCACCAGCTCTCTGCTGGGATGGGCTGTTTGACAGAACACTTTGCACTTAGCAGAGCCATTTGACTGAACACGAAGCAATGAGATTACACACATGCCTTGGCCTGGACATGGGAACAGATGCCAGGTTGCTGAGCCCCAGAGCTTTTTCTTGTTTTTTTTTTTTTTTTTAAACACAACAGTCCGCACGCTGCACTGTGCCTATGAGAAAGATCCATGCAGGGCAGAACACTGGACTGAGAACCAAGACTTGCTTTTCTTCCTAAGACAGATGACCAAGAATGCCATGTCTTTTTTTATAGGGAAAAGCCTTACTGATCCTCTTGACAAAGCACTTTAAGGTACGTTTGAAGGGCTGTGTCTGGTTACACCGCTGGAACAAGCTGTTCCTGTCACTGAAGGTTCTAACAGCCCAAACTGTTTCTTTTCTGTCAGCTTGTAAGGCAGTTTGAGGTCTGCTGGCAACCTGTGCTTTGTAATAATAATAAGAATTAGTAGGGCTCCTTTAACGTGCCTTCACCTTCTAGAGCAATGGTAAGTAACCACAGACCACTAGCTAAGCATTTTTCTTAAAAAGACACTGCCTCAACTAAAAATAGAGTTGGGACCTCTCTGATTCCTCTGTCTTTGTCTGAAAGTTAGTCTTACAGAAATCACTTTGGAGTTTTCCATGGTTTACCTGGGCATCCCTCCTGTGGTTCTAAATCTCCTTCTGGATGTGTTTATTGATCTTCACCGACTAGTGGCTCTAACTGGAGCATGCAGATGGATCTACGCGCGGGACAACCAGAGGATCAGGCCCAGCCAGCACGGGTTCATGAAAGGCAGGTCCTGCTTGATCAACCTCATCTTCTTCTATGACCAGGTGATCAGCCCGGTGGATAAGGGAAAGGCTGTGGATGTAATCTACCTGGACTTCAGTAAAGCCTTCGACTCTGTCTCCCATAGTATTCTCCTGGAGAAGCTGGCAGACCATGGCTTGGATAGGTGCACTCTTCGCTGGGTAAAAAACTGGCTGGAGGGCTGGGCCCAGAAAGTGGTGGTGAATGGAGTTGCAAGCAGCTGGCGTCCAGCCACAAGTGGTGTTCCCCAGGGGCCGGTATTGGGGCCCATCCTGTTTAATATCTTTATTGATGATCTGGACGAGGGGATTGAGTGCAGATGACAAGTTGGGAGGAAGTGTCAATCTGCCTGAGGGTAGGAAGGGCCTACAGAGGCATCTGGATGGGCTGGATCGCTGGGCTGAGGCCAATGGGATGAGGTTCAACAAGGCCAAGCACTGGGTCCTGTGCTCTGATCACAACAACCTCATGCAGCACTACAGGCTTGGGGCAGAGTGGCTGGAAAGCAGCATGGAGGCAAAGGACCTCGGGCTGTTAGCTGATGCTCAGCTGAACACGAGCCAGCAGTGTGCCCAGGCGGCCAAGAAGGCCAACAGCATCCTGGCCTGCATCAGAATTAGTGCAGCCAGCAGGAGCAGGGAGTCCCTTGTACTCAGCTCCGGAGAGGCCGCATCTCAGTGCGGCATTCAGTTTTGGGCCCCTCACCACAAGAAAGACATTGAGGCCCTGGAGTGTGTCCAGAGAAGGGCAATGGAGCTGTGAAGGGTCTGGAGCACAAGTCTTACAAGAAGCAGCTGAGGAAACTGTGATTATTTAGTCTGGAGCAGAGGAAGCTCAGGGGAGACCTCATCGCTCCCTACAGTGCCTCCTGAAAGGAGGAGGGAGGGAGGGGTCGGCCTCTGCTCCCAGGTAACAGTGATGGGATGAGAGGTAATGGCTTTAAGTTGCACCAGGAGAGGTTCACGTTGGACATTAGGAGAAAATTATTCTCAGGAAGAGTGGTGAGGTATTGAAATAGGCTGCCCAGGGAGATGGTGGAGTCACTGTCCCCGGAGGTGTTCAAGAAAAGGGCAGATGGTTTCACTGTTCCCAGCAGGTAATTACAGACCTGGGAACCGATCAGCTGAACTGTTACAGAGGCAGGAGACATTGCAGCCATTCCAAGGAAAACCATTCCCACTTGGCAATCAAAGCATTCAGGCTGCCAGCTTTACTCTTTTGAATCACACCTAATTCAGATGTCTACACTCATCTGAAGTTGATGGCCTGAACAGCCCCTGCAGCAGTAAGCTTACAGGAAGCACGTACGTTGCTGCACGCATTGCTCACACAGGGGCTTTCTTCCTTGCTGCAGGGAGGGCAATCAGCACATAACCTAGTGTAGGGAAACAGCTGATCCCAGCATGAACTGATGACTGAGCACATGGTGGAGGAGCACGGCTGGCTTGGGGAGTACCGGTAGATCACTTGCACCCGTGACTGGAAGGGGTGGGCCTGGGGAGGGGTTGCCCCAGAGTTAGGTAAGGGCCAGGCAGGCAGAGCAGAAAGTAGCCTGAGAGAGAGAAGATCAGAAAGCAGTTGGAGATGCAGCAGCATAAGGAAGGAGCTGAGGAAGTAGAAAATGATGTGCAGCAGAGAACTCAGCGCCATATGAAACAAAAGGCATAGTTGTAAGAGTTTTGGAACTTTTTCCTGTTACACCTGGTCTTATGCAAAAGCCATATAAAAAAATTTATGCTGTTTGCTCACTTCCCTCTGTGAGCTGTAGCCTCATGAAATGTGCTGGAGATGCACAATGAAAGTCACAGAGAAAGCTGTCTTGAGACAACATGCTTTTTCTCAGAAGCAGAGAGCAGAAGTGAGAGCTCCTGCAACAACTCATGAAAGGTCTGTGCCTTGATTACTATCAACAGTTCTCAGGGGCCAAGAAGAGCAGAAGGTTGAATTCAGCCTTCAGACGCAGATTGCTGTTATGCAAACACAATAAAGGTGGGAGGAATTACTTTGAAAACAACACAAAGTGATTGTTTAGGATCTCAGCCCAGGTGCTGTTTTACCACTGCAGAGAGAATATATTTTAAAATGAATTAGAAAGTTTTTTCATGTGAAAACATCAAAGCCATAATGTCAGGGGTGTAATGACTCATAGCATATTTGCAGCTGAAGCAAGTTAGAGCCATCAGCTGAACAGGGCTTCTGAGAAGTAATTATCTTCATCCAGGGAAGTATTCCCACTGCTAAGCTTGTTACATAATTGAGTAGTCCTGTATTTTAGTTTTAAAGCATGCATTGTTAAGCTGTCTTCTGTTCTGTCATATATTCAAAGTTTCAAATGCTGGTGAGTTTGTTTTCACAACATTCTTCTTCACGCTTACCAGTAATGCTCTCTGTGCTGTAAATCTCTGCATTAAAATAAGGTTTCATATATGCAACAAGAGCAAAAGGATCACATTTCATACACAGGCAGTTCACATAAAGCCACGTGTCATCCAGATTCGGAAATTCATGTAAAAAGGGGCAGAACATACACCATCTCAAGTCTTCAGTATTACCAGCTAGTAAATTTCTATCCATGTACACTAAATGCAAGTTGGTTCTCAGCAATGCCACCTTCCTAAGTATCCTGACATCCTCAGGATGTGAAAATCACATTTAAGTATTGGTTTCAAGTGAACTCAGGACACTTTGCGGGGGTTTTTTTTTGTTTGTTCGGTTTTTTGTAGTGAAACAAAGATTTTCAAACTCTTCATTGAAATGTAACCATCTTGGGACTAAGGACTTGCTGTGAATCATGGATACCAATGCAAAATACATTTTGAAAGAGGCCTTGAAGAACAAATTATCCAAAGGTTTCAGGCAGGCACAAAGGAAAACATGCAGGCCTGTAATCTGGTCAAGTCACTAGAAATGAAAAAGTGAATTCTTGGTGATACTAAAGGTCCTGGAACTGATTTGTTCTGCTTGTAAGAGCAGTACCTTTGGGCCCTGAGCTGCTGCAGCTGCAGCAATGCTCAACCATCACAGCTGCAGCTGCTGTTTTTCCTTGCAGGTTTTCCCAGTGCTTGCACTGAAAAGAGAGATTTCTGTTTAAAGCCACTGAAAAAAAAAAAATCCTGACTTCTTACAGAAAGAATACTGTTCCTGAAAAGAGCTACTACTTACTGCTGTTACATCTCTGAAGAACTGAGTGGGGTCTCCAAGCCCAGCCACAGACAACACAGGAGCACTGGCAGCCAATGCTCCATCCACAATGTTTGGGTATTTGATCCTCATGTAAGCACTCAGCATTCCTCCATAGCTGGCACAGGAGAGAGAAAAGAGTTATTCCCTTTAACAGACGTTAATATGATACAACTTGAAAGCTCAGGCCAGAAGTCACAAGCTCACCTTACCCAAGACAACAAGAATCTTATGGAAATCTAGGTGCCATCCTCATGTGAAAAACTATCCAGTTATGGTTGATGAGCAGCACACTGTTCTTATCATCTTTACCCTAGACCCTCAGGTCAACTCCTGGGGGAGTACACTTGCCCAATTTGCTTCTGCAGACAAATGTAAATGCTGCCTTTACGTCCAACTCTGCCTCATTCTGAGAATGTCCTGACAGATTCAGTGCAGAATCAACTGGGGCTCAAGCCAAGCTGTCATTACTCAACGGGAGAAGGAGACGCATTTTCCATACAGGATTATAAAGACTGTCTATGCAAGAGCTAACAAGCAGAGGATGTCCCTGAACACTACAGAATACACAACTCTCTGCAGTGCTGAGAAGTAGGAGGTAGTCATCCTGGGCAACTCAATTAATAGCTGCATAGATTATCAGCACAGAGAATGGGAGACATTAACAAAGGTCACATGAAATCTCAAAGCCACTTTGATAGCTCCAGTAACAGGGCCACTGATCTGCAGATATGTCAAGGACTGCTAGATAAACCCCAGGGCACAAAAGTTATTCAGATGCAAATTGTTGTGGAGTTACTCTGAGATCACTCCTGGGGGTGACAGAGGACAACCCTACCACACAGGGAACAACACCCTGTCTGACTCCAGCCTCTTCACTCACAGGAAGTCAGAGGTATTTAAGTCCCACACCACTCACAAGTAAACACACAATGCAATGTATTTTTCTCTAACTATAGTCTTAGCTGAACTCTAGTCTTTAGCTGACACCTGACAAGACGTTTCAGTTCCACTGATTTAAGTTCGGCAAAGCAATAAGGAACTGAGGATGGATATATTTTCTTCCCCCATGGGAAATGTTCTGCTCCAACACTGTCATCCTTTTATATTCTTCAGATAGGTGTAGTGCTGTTCAGAGCTGCTGCATATTTAACTCTGATTTATGCACAAAGAGCTGTAGTCTAACAGCTAGAAGTTTCACTGAATCTTCCTGCCCCAGGCCTGTTCCTTGCCTGTTTTACACCAGCTGCTGTCCTGGTGGCCACGTTACAAACACCACTGGGATCCACAGCCCAGTCACCACCACAGTGAGCTGACACGTAACGGTAAGTGCCTGACTGAACGCTTTTTATCTCATTGCAATGACGAACAAGCCCCTTCATGTTCACTGAAAACCTTTTAAAGGGAAGCACCCCTCTATACAGGCGTAGGGACTCACTGAAGAGACAAGCACATGGTATCAGCGCAGCTCTGAACCACTCTGCGGAAGGATGTCTGCCAGGAAGCCAGCAGCAGCCAAGCAGCCAGCACACCACAGAGCAGAACTTACAGTGACAAGGGCTGGATGCTATTAAAGAGGCTGTATTTAATAAATAGCTAGGTGGCCCCTAACAAGAATATTCTACCAATAATTATTTTTTCTGCATTTTTCATGAAAAATGTTCTGATCTTGCAAGTAGAATTTCCCATCTTCTGCAGTTCTGGCTGACTCATACACTGAAGATGTCTAGAAAAGCAAACATTCTCAAAAGCAACAACAAGACTAATTCTTTATGGGACAGGTGACTGAGCCCTGGGGATGAGCTCTCATGGACCTTAGGCACAAGCTCATCTGCTCTCTATAGAATAACTTAGAGCTCTGCCTTTAAAGCTTGCTGGAGAGCCAAATGGACCTGTGAGAATAACACAACTGTGGCTGGGAAAGGATGTAGAGAAGGACAACTACACACAACCTTTACCTGCCTCCAAAAGCAATGACAGGGCACTCTGCAGCTCCGTACTGCTGCTTAAGCTCCGTAATTAGCACTGCGTAGTCAGCAAGGGCTTGTTCCACAGTAAGCAGACGAGTATTCTTTAGCTGCATTGACTCAAGTCCAAATGGAAGAGATTTCCCATAGTACCTCTGAAAGGAAAGAGAGATGCATGCAGAAATGCTGGTGTCAAGATCTGGGTCTTCCCTGTCCTCACGACAGGATTGGGATAAGTGTCCACAGATGGGAAGCAGTAACAGAGCACACAGCGTCCTCTAACTTGCTCTTAACTGAGCAAGTGGCTTGTCTCCTGAAGCTGCCTTATATCAGATAAACAGAGACCTTCAGGACATACTCTCTAGACTCTGTAGAGAATGGACAGCCCCACACAAGCTACTTTGGTGGGTGCCAGGTGGATCCTCAGCATGCATCTCTCTCCAGTTAAATCCTTAACTGGAAAAGGGAACAGTGTAATCTCTTTATGCATAGGTAGGAGAATAATAGATTTAATAGGGTGGTGTGCCTAAGGAAAGGTTGGCTTGGGACTTCACATGCTAGAAAGAAAAATATTACCTTAACAAAAGAACTCTCCAGTTCAGTGTGGAGATGAAGACCAGTGGAAACTACTTACAGTAGCACTAGTCTAAAGTAAATATGCCATGGCACAGGTTTTACTGAAACAGCAGTCTCTATCCTGGGTCACTGGTAGGGATAATAATAATAAACACCAACCACACAACAGCAACAAAAAGACAAACCAAACCAAACCAAAACCCCAGAGCTGCTACTATGATGAGAAAGCCCGTAGCGGATATATCTCAGCTCCATGCAAAGAGATGGTGTTATTTTTCTGGACTTGGAGAAAGCTGAATTTGGTAACACTAACACGACTCTACAGCATGCACAATGACTAAAATACTCACATGCTCAGCAAAAACCACAAGTGCTTGCTGCTCCTCTGCTAATTCAAATATGAAGTCAGAGTTCTCAGCAAAAGTCCAGATGTCACCTTCATTGCCAGTATAGAAAAAGATGGGTCCATATCCTTTGTTCCAGAACCTTGCTGAATTAGACAATTGATGGAAAACATGAGAAATCTGTCCCAGCATGAAATGACTGATTTTGGGTGCGTTTGGACAGGAGCTTAATGAGAAAACACTCTTTGAACTGGCTGATCCCCAGCTGGGACAGATGAGGTGGTGGTGCCCCCTCCCTGGAGACATTCAAGGTCAGGATGGATGAGGCTCTGAGCAACCTGACCTAGCTGCAGGTGACCCTGTTCACTGCAGGGGAGTTGGACCAGATGGCCTTTAAAGGTCCCTTGCAATTCAAATGGTTCTATGAAAGCAGGTGTTAAAAAGGACAGGCTGCAGAAATCTCTTATTTGATCAGGAGTAAGAAAGACCTGTGAGATTAATACGTGGCCGGGAGCGTCCAGTTCTGCCTAAAAACCCTTAACATTTCAGTATTGCAAGCCATTTGGAAACAGTTGCCTTCAAAAGAGTAATTTCCCAGTTATATACCCATTTCAGCCCAAATCACCATAAAACACTTGCATAGATCACTTTCCCTACAAAAGGAACATTGGAGAATTGCCTTCCTCTTTACATTGCTCTTACTATGTAAGACATGTAACACAGACACAAGCTGTAAAAAATGTTTGCTTTATCTTGAGATCAGTCTGTAGCTGAACGCAAACTGAGAGTAGCAGGGTAAGCTGGCTGACAATGGCAATACTTTGAGTAACACACAGTTGCTGTACTGCTTGCTGACTTCAGCAAAAGTTTTTAACTTAGTCTTAAATTGTACAGGAATCAACTCATCTCAGGGGGTAATAAATAGCTTTCTTCAACAACAGATCTCAGACTGTCAGTTAAGTGTTGACTTCATCACCCAAAGGGAACCTCTAACAGAGCTTATCCTACGAATGCAACTGCAGCATGTCATGCTTTAAAAGATAATTCAGAATTTAATTCTTGTTATTCTCAATGCGGACTTGCAAAAGCGAGTGTTGGCTTAGAAACAGGTTTGAAACGCTTCATGAGTAAAATTGTTGATCTCTGATAACAAAGAGGCCACTTCTGCGTTCTGCCTGCTCCAGGTATCAGGTAGGAAGCTAAGCAGTATTACTCCGGTATTTCTTCTAACATGCTTCATGGCTCCTGAGGTAAAGCCATGCACAGGAGTCAAAAACACACACCAGAGAGGTTACTTATAGGGATATCTGTTTTTATATTGAAATCCTGGGTAACTGCCAGCTAACCTCAAGCTGGTCAGATGCCTGGTTGGGAAATAATAGCTTCCTTCAAGTTCTCACCAATAATCTGAAGAGACGTGTATTGCACAAGAAGTGGAAGAGGGGAAAAGAAACTACGCAGCACGCTTTGTTTCTCACAGACACGATTCATCTCTAAACTTACAGAGTCTGCCTCAGATCACAGAACCGCGTGCTTTGGGAAGGACCTCACAGCTCCCCTGCCGTGAGCTGGCTGCCCCCAGCTCAGCTGCCCGGGGCTCATCCACGGCCTTGGACACCTCCAGGGATGGGCACCCCCAGCTCTGGGCAGTGCCAGGGCCTCACTATCTCCGAGTAAAGAATTTCTTCCTTACATCTTAATCTAAATCTCCCCTCCTTTAGTTTAAAGACATTCCTCTTTGTTCTATCACTGTCTGCCTGCGTAAAACATCGTTCTCCTCCTGTTTATGAGCTCCCCTCAAGAACCGGAAGGCTGCAGTGAGGCCTCCCAGAGCCTTCTCTTCTCCAGGCTGAACACCCCCAGCTCTCAGCCTGTCCTTGTAGCAGAGGTGCTTCCCACTCTGAGTATCCTTGTGGCCTCCTCTGGACCTGCTCCAACAGTTCTGCATTAGATAAAACATTAGATAACACTTTAAGAAGTAAACCAAATAATTTCATGCAACGCATTCAATCAGGTGATCCCAAAGCTCTTTTTCAAGAGGGCCATTTGTGAAGTTCTAGCCCTGGGCGTGCTGTTAAAATCCAGCAGCATTCAGACATCGTTGCTCCAAGCTCAGCCCTCCCTACTCAGCACGAACTGCGCTGGAGAAGCTGTTGGGAACGCAGCCCCACGCTGCCGCAGAGCAGGGTGCAGAGGGCGAGCAGAGGGCCGGGGCAGGGCTGGGACCCGACACAGCTCTGGGGGCCGCCCGGCCCCGGGAACGACCCCGGGAGGAAGGGAAGGCCGCGGCGCGGGCCCACCTGTGAGCAGGTACCGCTGCGGGAAGGTCTCGCTGCCGCCGGGCTCGAAGCTGAAGTGGTCCCGCACCTGCGGGAAGAGCCGCTCCTCCAGGCCGGGCCGCGCCGCTGGAGGAGGGGACCGTCAGCGCCGGAGCAGCCGCTGCCCTCCGGCCCGACCCGGCTGCGGGGTGAGGGCCCGCAGCGCCCATCCGGGGCCGCCCGGAGGGGCCGGAGAAGGGCGGGCTGAGAGCCTGGGAGTGGGAGAAGAGAGGGGGTCCCGGCTCGGCCACCCACCGGGCGCACCGCGGACAGGCGGCAGCAGCGGGAGGAAGAAGAGGGGCAGCAGCGGCAAGCGCGTTCCCATAGCAACGTCCGTCCCGCGCCTCCACCCCCACGCAGAGCGACCGGACTTAGCTCGCGTGGGGACAGCGCTCGGCTGGACACGGCGCTCGGCTGGGCACGTGACCGCTGCGGCACCATGTGACCGCACCTCCCCCTCACGTGACCACTCAGGCGCCGTGCCTAGCGGGTACGGCGGCATCCTCCCTGTTACTGGAGGTGACCAAGCCCAGGCTGGGTCGGCTCTGGGGAGCCTGAGCTGGGGGAGGCACCCTGCCCACGGCACGGTTGTGGCTGGAGGGCTGTGAGGTCCTTTCCAACCCAACTATGCTGTGATTATACGATCTCCCTCAGGGCAGCACGCTCTTCTCTTTGGGATTGGTGGAACGGATAAAGCTGCATCGCAAACTGCAGGGCTTGAATGTTGGTATGGCTGTCAGAAACCCAGCAGCACCTGGGATCTGGGGCTGATAGGAAGAGCGCGTGTAGATCCTGTTCATCCATAATGCTTCTTGGTAGAATGTTGCCCAATTTTGCCTCGAAATTGTGGACCAACTGTGGTCATTGAAGTCAGTAAATTGTTTTGTATTATTCCTCTGAGTCGTTGTCTGACTCTGTTGCTCCTGCAACCCCTGCCAACCAGGGTGTGCTTTATTCAGTGGGGTATCAAAGATTCACCTTCATCGCAACCCACTGAGGGGGACGAGGCACTGGTCTTGCTTATCGTTTATGCCACACCCCTGCTGTGGTCGTAAATATCTCAAACTAATTGTAGGCAAAGCTTTCTGTTAGTAGCCATCTTTGCACAAATGCATACCTTGTTTCTGTTAGCGTCTAACTCAGCACACATACGCTGCACAAGTAACTAAACCAAGGCCAAGACCCTGTTCCAGGATGAGGTAATAGCTTTAAGTTGCACCAGGGGAGGCTCAGGTTGGATACTGGGAAAAATTTCTTCTCAGAAAGTGATACCAAGTGAAAGCTCCTTGAAAAACTAACAAGACGCTTTTATCTCTTGTTAGTAGATATTCTTTTATTAGCGAGTGGGTCCTGCCGGGGATGGTTCCTCCTAGGTGCTCCCAAGAGTACTGAGCCATCAGGGTGCTTATCTTTCTGCAGTCGTTACATATGCATTTCCCTAGCGCTGTGCATGTTCAGCCTGTCCCCTCTTCACGTGGTCCCTTTGCCATATTTGAGTGACTGCTTCTGACTACTTTTGAATTAAAGGTCGCAAATCAACAAAGTTGATATAAAACGGCTATTAAATTGATGACAAGGTAATAATAAATAGATATGAAAGATATATGAAATTGATGGAAATGAGGTATAAAAGAAGTATAATATAAATTGATATCAACATCAGAAAAATTGACGTAATGTTGATAAAATTTCTATCAAACTGATATAAAATTGGTACAAAAGAAATGTAAAGTGTATGTGGGAGATAAAATATGAAATTGATATCCAATTCATATCAAGTTGATTAAAAATATAAATAAAGCACGTATAAGCTAGATAGAAAAGAGGTTTTAAATAGGTAAATAGTATATATAAATTACATATAAAGTAGATTTAAAATTGATATCGAATTGATATAAAGTAAATGTAAGAGAGAGATAAAATAGACATAAAGCAGATAGAAAATAGATGTGAAGTACGTATGAAAGTGATGTTAAAGAAATGTCAATTAAAGTAGAAATAATAGAGGTATAAAATAGGTATCAATTTGATAGCCAATTAATTTAAAATACTTATAATCTAATTATAAAGTTAATATGAAATTCATATGAACTTAATATCAAAAAGATGTAACTTTCAAATTTGACATTAAATTGATATCAAATGGCTGTATAATGGCTTTAAAGTAGACACACATTTGACATCGTACTTATAACAAATTGATATCATATAAAATAGCTATAAAAGAGATATAAAATTGACATAAATTAGATATAGACTAGATGTAGATATGAAGTATATCAAATAGATATCAAATTAATATGAAATAAAGGAGATAGAAAGTAGATATCAAATATGTATGAAGTAGATGGAAAATAGATACTTAGGAGATATAAAATAGATTTAAACTACTTATAAAATAGATACAAGATAAATCCAAAATGAATATCCGAGATATAAAGAAGATATAACAGAGATATGAAATTGGCTGTGTGTCCTGGGCATCTCTGGGAGGCAGTCCTTTACCTGTGGGAAGGCTGAGTCAAAGGAATCATCTCCTCCTGGATTTGAATCTTTCTCTGAATCAGGTTGGAGATGGAGGGCACTGAGAGGATAATGGGGGACTATAATGTCCTTTCCAACACAAGCATTTGAGGATTCCGTGGTCCTCTGATCTTTCAGGTCCCATCATTGTCCAGTCCAGACGCTACAGCTATCCCCGTTACGGCCACATTTCCTAGGTCACCCCCATGGTGCGTCATCGGTGAGGTCACAAACGCTCCCCACTGTGACACAGCGCAGCCTAGGAGATAGCCTAGGAAACACGGCCAAAATCTTTTGGTTGCAAAGGACGTTATCATGTCACCCACCTGCTGGGGGCTGTGTGAGTAGCAATGGACCCGGACAAGGCGTCTTGCTGGCAGAAGCGCTCTGAAGGTGGGTGGATGGAATGGCCTGCAGCCCTTCTGAAGAGCTGCACCTGGATGGGGAGGAGGGAGGTGCCGCAAGGCTGAGTTTGAATGTGCAGAGTTGTAGCTGTAAGCGTTGGCTGAGAGCCGCAGCTGTTGGCCATGCATCGCAGGGGTAACTCTGGGTTGCGCTTGCTCGGTGTGAGGGGCTGGGGGAAGCACAGAAAGGGTTTTGGCTCCACCAGCAGTGTCCCCTGTGGGCCGTGGAGCTGGCGGTGAGAGCTGGGGCATGTTTGGGTGACGCCTGCATGGATGGCCCTTGTGCTTCTGAGCAAGCACTTCTGTCCCAGCTGAAAATCCAGAGAGGTGGACTTGCTGCTCAAAGAGCTTCTGCCTTTCTCTGGGAAGCGAGAGTGGAGGGGCAGGCCCTGTCCCCTGGGGCTCCCGGGGTGGGCCAGTGGCAGGACTTTCCTTCTGTGTGTCCTCAGGTTGTGGGAATGGAGCACAGGCCTGTGTCAGAACCCCGACACACTGTAGGCCAGCTCAACCACTACGCCAAGGTGTGGTATTTGGTGTGCCGCGTTATTTGTCTTGACAAAAATGTACTCATCTGCTCATTTTTTGCTGATCACTCTTGCTTCATCCATGATTTTTCTTTTTTTGGGGTTCTATTTTCTTTTGAGATGCCAATAGGTAGGTTGAAATATTACTATTGGCTATCACTGCATTTTACTTAAGAAGTGGCACAAGCACGTGCCATGTATCATGCACACGGCTTTGATGTGGCTGAGTGCATGCGGCAGTGCCACGATCAGAGTGAGCCCTGCCCCCTCTTTTCCAGTCTGCAGCTCACACACTGCCGTCTCTGACCAATCTTTGGCTGTTATGAGCGATGGGTGTGCACCCAGGGCTGGGCCAGGCTGCTCGAGGGGAGGCAGGGCCATTGCCATGACAATGTGTTAACCAAGGGTGGGTCACATGGCGAGCTCTGCCAGGCTGCACAGAGCCCATAGACCTCTGGTTGGACACACCTGCCCTAACCTGTACTGATGCATATTACTCCTCCCCAGGTGCAGGCAGAACCTGACCTCACAGCCATTTAAATCTACCTTGTATAGATGGCAGATTAAAGAGCTCTGAAGGATGCTTTCTTCCACAGATGATGGTGGCAGATTAAGCAAATGTGTCTAGTTACACACTGTTATATTCAGACAGACCCAGTTCCGTCTGGGAAATGTTCTTTGAAATTACAATAAAATAAAACAGATAAACCAATATTGATGTTCTGCACTTTGCTCAGTCTTTGGTGAGTACTTACATCCAGGAGGGATGTTCTGAAAATCAGCCTTGCTGCCAGCTGCTTGATGTTTGCACCAGTCCCAGCTGGGGGATGGCTGCCCTATGAGGTTGCTCTGCAGAAGAATCCGGACTGTGCTGGGAGAACCAGTTCAAAATGCAGATTGTGTCAAGTGCCTCTTTCTTAGCAGAGCTGGGCAGAGTGTGAGAAAGGGGACACAAGGAGGATGCTGGTTTATATAAGCAGTCCAGGGGCCCTCAAACATCACAAAGGTCTACAGAAGATCTGTGCCATTCTAGAGGGATGCTCAGTCCCTCGGGACATCCCTCCAGGCATAATCAAGTGTCTTAAGGTGGTGTCTGCAAAGGGGAACACTGTCTTATTGCCCATTTGCTCCCTGCACTGCACAGAGCCTGTGGCACTCTACCTCACAGGTGGTCATGTCCCAGATGAGTCACTCGCAGACTCTGCTACTCAGAGGCAACGATGGCCATGTCAGGAGAGATGCACCTCTGCTCTGCTGGAGCTCTGGCTACTAAGCAGACAGCTCCTGCCCTGGAGTCCATGGCCATGAGGGAAGAGAGTCTGCTGGGTGGGAGAGGTGGCCAGGGACCTTGGTCAGAGGAAGGTGAGGCACTGGAGGGGATGACAGGGATATTTGCAAATTCTCCCTGCCATGATGTTTCTGTTTCTAGTTTTTTATCTTTCCCTGCCCATGTCTCTGCTGCCTGGTGTTGTCTCTCCCAGGAGCTGTACCCTTGTCCTCATGTCTTCTCCCTGAAAACGGTCACAGACCCCATACCACCGACTGTGGGTTCAGCTCTGTCCTGCAGACACTTCGCAGTGCCAGCACTTTCTGTGTGCCTTTCCATGTTCGCAGGCAGTAAGGAGCAGGTCAGACAACCACTGATGTTCCCAGTGCTGTCAGTAGGTAGATTAAGGGACTTGGCTCCTACCAGACCTATTCAATAAAGAGAGATTCTGAGTTCCAGATGCTAAAGCTGGAGCTTCTATTCCTATTTTCCCCAAGAAAACAGAAAAATGAATGCACAGACCCAGAAAAGTATTTTGCCATTACAGTAGTCTCTGCCTTGATACGCTTCTGAAAAAGAATCCCCAGAAACATCCTGATGTGCTGTGGATCTGAGAGCCCCCTGCCTCACGAGCAGCATCTGGCAGCAGCAGTCTCCTGCCCTGCTGGGGGGCTCCTTCCCCCACCCTTCTCCCCGCAGCACTCTGTGCGGCTACCCGGGTAGCTGAGTGCTGAGCCTGGCAGGCATCAGAGTCCGGCACATAGCCCCTGGGACAGTGCAGGGATCTCGCTCTGCATGACCACCCCTACTGTGCACCCTACTGCACCCCCGACTGCCCAGTCTGCATCTATCCTTAGACTGTGCCCCAGCTCTGCTGCGCTCTGCAGAGAAGCTGTTCCTGGATAGAGCTGGCTCTCTGCGTGCTTGCCATAGACTTCCTGCATCCCATCAGCCTGCCACAGCTCAGCAGAAGAGGCCCGGTCCCAGGCATTTTAATGACCTCTCTTGTGGGTTTGGTCAGAGCCCATGAAGTCAAGACATTGAAATTGAAGAAATCTATTAAGAAGTCCAAGTCAGATGCACAATGTGGAGCTTTCTTGCAGCATTAATGGGTTCAAGGCAGAATTAAGGAACCTAAGAGACAGGGACAAATCAAAACAGGTCCCTGCTCGAGGTGGTAGGTGAACGCCCTCCTGGACTACCTCACCTTCCCAGGTTCCCTGCACAATAAGTATGAGGAACTTGAGGGAGAGGCGAATGAGGATGTTGATGAAAGCCCATCTATGTCTGTGGCGAGTCAGTCAACCCCATGCCTTAAGACGACTGTCTCTGACAAAAAGAAAAATAAGGGCAATTGGTATAGATGTTTCCTTTCTGAGGAGAAAAGAGGGCCTGATATGCTGACTGGACCCTTCACACAGGGAAGTCTGCAGCCTCCATGGGGCCCAGATAAGCGCAAGCTCCCTGGTCTAGTACAGCCCTCTTTTACCCACTTTTTGTTGTTCAGGTTGGCAGTGATCTTGGGCAGGCCTTTCAGAAACCGGGCACATGGATGGAATGAGACTGAGCAAGTGGGGCAAAAGTGTTCTGGGGAGCAAGCTGTCCAGGTTGATTACCAGGGCTTCAAACTATGTTTGATGGTGTGAGGGAGGGGAGTAAGATGTGACAGAGAAGGGCTGAGGGATGTTGTCACTGCTGGAGATTGCAGGGGAAAGCCTCTGAGTTGTCCAGTAGGATCTTGTGAGGGCTCCTCAGAGAAAGTAATGCTGCTGATACCCCGTCCAAAATCTTCTTGTGCTCCTCTAGGGGTAACTGCACCTGCTGCTTCCCTGAAGTGCCTGTATACCAATGTATGCAGCATGGGTAATAAACAGGATGAGCTGGAGATCTGTGTACAGTCCCAGGGCCATGATCTCATGGAGACGTGGTGGGACACCTTGCATGACTGGAATGTTTTCATGGATGGCTATGTCCTTTTTAGGAAAGACAGGCTGGTGAGGAGAGATGGAGGAGTTGCTCTTGATGTCAGAGAGCAAATAGAATGTATCGAGCTCCACCTGAGGGAGGGTGAAGAACTTCTGGAGAGCTTGTGGGTGAGAATTAAGGGCAGGCTGGTATGGGTGACACTGTTGTGGGGGTGTACTACAGGTCACCTGATCAGGAGGAGGAAGTCGATGAGGCTTTCTATATGAGCAGCTGGAAGTAGCCTCACGATCCCGGGCACTGGTCCTTATGGGGGATTTTAACTATCCGAACATCTTTTGGGTAAGCAACACGGCCAGGCACGTATGGTCCAGATGGTTCCTGCAATGTGTTGAAGATAACTTTCTGACGCAGGTGGTGGAGGAGCTGACGAGGCGGGGGGTGCTTCTGGACCTTGTTCTGACCAAAAAGGATGGGCTTGTTAGGGATGTGAAGGTTGAGGGCATCTTGGGATGCAGTGATAGTGATACAGAGTTCAAGATCTTGAGTGGAAGAAACTAGGAAAAAGTATGATCGCTACCCTGGGTTTTCGGAGAGCCAACTTCGACCTCTTCTGGGGCCTACTTGGAGGGATCTCATGGGCTAGAGTGCTAGAATGAAAGGGGGCCTGTGAGAGCTAGTTGACATTTAAACAGCACTACTTCCAAGGTCAGGATCAGTGCATCCCTCTAAGTAGGAAATAGGGGAAGGGTGGCAGGAGACCTGTCTGGATGAGCAGGGAGATAATGGATAAATGGGAAGAAGAATGTCCATGAAATGTGGAAAAGGGGCCTGTTCTCTTGGGAGGAGTATAGGAATGTCATCAGGGCCTGCAGGGATGTGACAAGGAAGGCTAAAGTCCACCTGGAATTTAACCTCGTGAAGGAGATAAAGGATGGTAATAAGGGTTATTCTAAGTATGTCAGCAGTAAAAGGAAGACTAGGGAAAATGTGGGTTCCCTGCTAAACGAGGTGGGTGTCCTGGTAATGGGGGATGCTGAGAAGGCAGAGATATTGAATGCCTTCTTTGCTTTAGACTTCACTTCAAAGACTGCCCCTTGGACCTCCTCGACCCTGGGGGGTAAGAGAAAGAGTTTGGGAAATTGAGGGCTTCCCTCTGTTCAAAGAGGGGGTGGTCCAGCAGTGTCTGGCTGGCATCAACTTGCACAAATCCATGGGACCTGATGGGATGCATCCACGTGTGCTGAGGGAGCTGGCAGATGTGGTTGCTGAACTGCTCTCTATCATCTTTGACAGGTCTTGGAGAAAAAGAAAGGTGCCTGAAGACTGGACGATAGTCAATTATGTCACTCCATTCTTCAGAAAGGGCAAGAAAGAGGTTCTGGGAAACTCCAGGCCAGTCAGACTCAGCTCTGTCCCTGCAAAGGTGATGGAACAGATTGTTCTGGATGCCATCTCCAAGCAATTAGAAGAGAAGAAGGTTATGAGAAGTAGTCAGCACAGATTCACAAAAGTGTAAATCATGCTCGACCAGCCTTGTAGCCTTCTATGATGACATCACTGGCTGGGTAGATGCGAGGAGAGCAGTGGATGCCTACCTTGACTTCAGCAAGGCTTTTGATAGTCTCTCCCACGACATCCTGATAATGAAGCTGAGGAAGTGCAGGACAGATGAGTGGATGGAGAGTTGGGCTGAGAACTGGCCGACTGGCCGTGCTCAGAGGGCTGTGATGAGTGACACAGAGTCCAGTTGGAGACCTGTAGTCCAGATGTAGACAACCAGCAGTGCTCCCCAGGGGTCGGTGCTAGGTCTGGTCTTGTTGAATATCTTCATCAATGACCTGGACAAGGGGATAGTGCCACCCTCAGCAAGTTTGCTGATGATACAAAGCTGAGAGGAGTGGTTGACACACCAGAAGGCTGTGCGGCCATCCAGCAAGACCTGGATAGGCTGGAGAGTTGGGTAGTAAGAAATCATATGAGGTTTAACAAAAGCAAGTGTAGAGTCTTGCACTTGGGGAGGAATAACTACAGGCATCAGTATAGGTTGGGGGATGACCTGCTGGAGAGGAGCTCTGTGGAGAAGGACCTGGGGGTCCTGGTGGACAGCAGGTTGGCCATGAGCCACCAATGTGCCCTGGTGGCCAAGAAGGCCAACGGGATCCTGGGGTGCATTAAAAAGAGCGTGGCCAGCAGGTCAGGGGAGGTGATCCTCCCCCTCTACTCCACCCTGGCCAGGCCTCACCTGCAGTACTGTATCCAGTTCTGGGCTCCCCAGTATGAAAAAAGACAGGGACCTCCTGGAAAGAGTCCAGCGGAGGGCCACAAAGATGATAAAGGGCGTGGAGCATCTCCCCTATGAGGAAAGGCTGAGTGACCTGGGTCTGTTCAGCCTTGAGAAAAGAAGGCTGAGAGGAGATCTTATCAACGTGTACAAATATCTAAAGTGCAGGAGGCAAAGGGACATGGGCAATCTCTTTTCAGTGGTGTGAGGGCACAGGACAAAGAGAAATGGGCAGAAACTGGAGCATAGGAAGTTCCGCACCAGCATGAGAAAGAACTCCTTCACGGTGCGGGTGACAGAGCACTGGCACGGGCTGCCCAGCGAGGTGGTGGAGTCTCCTTCCCTGGAGATATTCCAGACCCGTCCGGACGCCTCCCTGTGCGATCTGCACTAGGGAACCTGCTTTGGCAGGGGGGTTGGACTTGATGATCTCTAGAGGTCCCTTCCAATCCCAACAATTCTGTGATTCTGTGATGAAGTAGCAAGGGGAAACCCTAGGACGTGGTGTTTTCCTCGATCCCCTCAGAGCAGGGAGAGATGCTGAAAGGAACAGGAAAACACACCTGAACAACACATGGCTGAGACAGTGGTGCCATCGGAGGAATTAGGGCTTCTTTTAAGCGCAGTTTATACAGCACTGGGCCTGCTGGTAACAGATGGAGTTCACCTGTCCAAAAGGGAGAAAAGGATTCTCGCCCAGGGGATCGCTGAGAGGGCTTTAAACCGGACTTGAAGGGGTAAGGGGATAAAACCAGTCTCACTAAAGATGAACCTGGAGGCAGCACACCAATGTTAGGAAGTGAGACCAACAGCCCAGCTGAACTGCATCCACTCCAATGCACACAGCATGGGTAAAAAACTGGAGGAGCTAGAAGCTACTGTGCAGCAAGGAAACTATGACATAGTCTCCATCGACAAAACATGGTGGGATAACTCTAATGACTGGAGTGTTGCAATGGAAGGCTATAGGTTCTTTAGAATGGATAGGCAAGGAAGTAGGGGCAGTGGGGTGGCTCTGTGTGTTAAGGAGTGTTTTGATGTTGTAGAGCTCAATGCTGGAAATTTAGTAGCAGCATCATGCAGTTTGCCAAAAATGCACTCTGAGCAATGAGAACAAGATAATCTGCAATCTCCTAATCTCCTAGCAGGGTAGGTTTTTCTGTCTGTACTGTTAAACTGGAAAGTGTTTAACACACATTTTTCTCCATGAATGACGTTGTATGACTAGTGACTAGGTGCACCTCTGTGAAATGAGGTTCAGAGTAATGAGGTTCCAGAGGGAAAAGGAAAGGCAGGGAAAAGGGAAAAGGAAAATGGAAAAGGGAAGGGAAGGAAAGGGAAGGCAAAAGACAAGGCAGAAAAGGCAAGGCAACAACAAAAGAATACACAAAACAAGAGATGCACAATGCAATTGCTCACCACCAACCAACAAATATCCAGCCAGTCCCTGAGCAACAGTAGTGTCCCTGCCAACTCCTCCCATTTTATTGTTCAGCATGACACTATATGGCATGGAATATCCCTTTAGCCAGTTTGGGTCAGCTGTCCTGGTTCTGTCCCCTCCCAGGTTCCTGTGCATCCCCAACTTCCTTGCTGTCAGAGCAGCATGGTAAGCTGAAAACTTCTTGACTTATTGTAAGCACTGCTCAGCAACAAGTAAAACATTACAGTGTTATCAACATTATTCTAATCCTAAATCCAAAACACAGCACCATACCAGCTACTAGGAAGAAAATTAATTTTATCCTAGCCAAAAACAAGACATGGAAATATGTATGTGAGGATGAACTTTTCCTACTAGTGTGTTTCAAAGAACTGAGAGTGCTCACCCAATGGTCACCCTTCTTTTCAGATGATAATTGTTGCTGGTGTTCCATGCTTCACATAAAATGACTTTGCAGTGAGTAGGGTGGGCCTTCTAAGCACATTTTCTTTCTCGTAAGTGTCAGAAATCTCTGTCCTTGAGACTTGAACCAGGTCTCCCTGGGAGTATGCTGGGGCTTGTGCTTCTGAGGTCACTTCTCCCTGATTAGGTGATAGAGTAGAAGCAGGGACATGGCTTTTATATGAGCCTGTAGGCTTTTGTATGAGCTTGTACAGCCACTGGTGCCTGACTGGCCAGGTGCAGGCAAGTCTTGTTTGTGTGCTTGTTTGTATGATACTCCTCAAGTGGAGAATAAATATCAGCACCTGTCAGCTTTCACAGATGCCATTCAAACACAGCTGAAGCATCCATCACAGCTATAGTCTGCTCTTTAGGAAAGAGCAAGCAAATACAGACGAACTCACCAGGCAGGACAGAGGAGCTCACCACATCTAGGGCTGAGTTTTCATATAAGAAAGTGGGTGGACCATATAAATCAAACCACAATGCTTCACCCCATAACATCTTGAGCAGGCAGAGCTCTGAAGATCTGTTCAGAAACATGAACTAGTCTTTTTTACTCATCGATATGCCTTGTCAAATTGCAGCTGCCTTACAGTCACCTGAAAGCAAGCAAAACCTTGCTTGTGTAACAGATAGACCAAACTTCCAGAGCAATTACTAGGCTGCAGTAAACTGTGAATATGCGAGTTGATGGCATTCTTGTAATGCGCAGTTACTGAAGGTCTAACTTGTCCCTGTTGCTTCCAACTGATGCAAGAGGCTGCATATTTGAAAATTCATTGCATTTAGTCTTTGGACCAAGGCCAACAGATTAAACACATCCACTGAGGCCACAATCAATAAATAAATATGTACATGATAATGGCTGGGGGACTCTGAAGTGGGGATGGGAGCACCTAGTGAAATGGGTTGAGGTTCCAGAGAATGCAGGGGTCTCAGTCAATTTTGGAGCTCCCAAGAGTTGTCTCAATGTGGGGAGTCCTAAGGAAATCCAAAGGGACATGGGGATGGTTCCAGAGACAACAGAGAGATGCTGACAGAGTCTTAGGCCTTTATTTCCCTGGCGGGATCTCTGAGGTCTTCTATGGTGTTTCTTGCCTCTAGGAGAGGACTGGGGAGACTCAGAGACATCCTCTTTACTCAAAGGCATCTCCACAGGATCCTGTGCCTGCTCAGGTACCGCTACTACCTCCTGTAACAGAGACTCTACGACACAGATTCACAGGTCATGGCCAGGCATTAGAGATGGGGAATAGGGGCATGGGAAGGCAGGGCTCAGGTCCTGACACTAGGGGAGCAGGAGACACAAGGGGCCCTGGGAACAAGGAGGGGATATAAGTGAGTAGAGGTCAGAGAGTGAAGCTGGGGCACGTGTAAACAGGACATAGAGGGTGACAGAACTCAGGAGTTAGGGCTTGGCATCAGTGACAGGCAAAGAGGGATCCTGGGAGCACAGGGAGAGAGGGACAGGTTAAGAACCAGGCACAAGGTATGGTAGGACCTGGGAACACAAGGGACATGTGTCACCAGAAACACAGCAGGACATGGAGAAGACAGGGTTCAGGACAAAGCTGCTGATGGACAGGAAAGGACACAGCAGAACCACAGGAAAAGGAGGATTTGGAGCAAGGTTGTTCCTGCTTCTGGTTCTTCCCAGGGCCACCCATGACCATGGGGTGTCCTCCAAACCTCTCTCAGCACCTCATGACCCTAAGGTCCCCCGTGATCCTTCTAGTTGCTGTGGTGCTTTGCACAACCGTCCCCACAACCCCAAGGTGCCCCATTGACATCACCAGACCACTAGGACCACTGGTGCCCAAAGGAAACCAGGGGACCTCCCAAACCCTCCCCGTGATCTCCCAGCCCTCTGAGACCCTAAGGTGCACCCCATATATGATGTTGCCCCCTTACTTACCCAATGAAATCACCCTGTATTCCCCCAGGGCCCTGAATTCCCAGCACCTTCCCCATCGCTACCCGGCCAGGGGGATCCCACCTGTGCTGGGATTCGCAGGGCTCTGTCCTTGCTCCTGGGGTAGGGCAGAAGGCACCTCTCCCTCTGGGTCATGCTCAGGGCTTCCCACATAAACCAGGGTCAGGTCAAGGCAGGCCTGTGGTCAAGGACAGAAGACAGAGTCATGGCAGGCCTTGCCCCCATTGCACTCCTACCTTCAACAATGCCAAACTCACCTGGGGAGTGAGGATGTAGGNGTGCAGGTTCTGCTAAGACTGTAGGAAGCATGCAGGAGTGTGTGGGCTCAACCAAGTACAAGGCAAAAGTGTGTGGAATATGGAGGCAACAGTAAGCATGCCAGGAGTGCTGGGGACACAAGCATATGGAAAGCATGCAAGGAGCACAGGGGCCCATAGAAGTGTGTGGGGAATATGTGAAGACCATGCAGGCTTTGATAAGCATAGGATGGAGTATGTTGATGCCGATAACCACATGGTGTATTTAGGTTGTGTGGATGATGAGAAACATGGGGAGTACATGAGGAACATGCAGGTACCACTGAGCATGTGAGGGATATGCAAGGAGCACATCGGTGACAATATGCTCATGAGGGGTGAAGACTCACATGTACGGCATGGCTCAGCAGCAGCTCGCTTAAGTAGGTGTAGTACTCCTCCATATCAGGCAGGGGTGTCTCTGGGGTTGGGGGAGTCAGTGGTGAGACCTTTGCTGTGCTGTGTCCCTCACATTCCCTCCTGGCCCTGCGCTTACGGGTGCATGTGGTGATGGTGCGACACACAATGCCTAGCAGGGCTGAGAGCGGCCCTGGGGACAGGCCTAGCTCCTGGCCCAGTTCCATGGCCTCCTCACAGGCATCCAGAAGGACAGAGGGACCCGGCAGAACCTCTGTCAGCACCCTGGGAGAAGAGACGTACCACAGGCAGCCCGACAGGGACACCAGAGGGGACACGGATGTGAAAGCGACAAGCTAGGACAACACAACAGGGAAACCAAAAGGGACCAGAACATCCTTGAGGAACGGGATGTATTGGGACACCTTGAGGGGACCTAAGGAAGGTAGAATGCAGTGGTAACAGGCTATGGGAAAGACATGGACATCTAGAGAGCTGCTAAGGGGAACAGGGACACCAGTGGGAGATATGCGGGCATCCGGGGAAGGGACATACGCATCCAGAACTGGGTTCTAAGGTGTCCTTGGTGGGACACTGGACCTGACAAGAGAACTGGGATACCGCACAGATATTAGGGAGACTAGAGGACTGTGAAGGTCAATGGTGGTATCACAGTGGGTATCCTGAGGTGAGGTACCAGGGTTGTCCCAGGCATGCCCTGGGATTTTTTAGTGGTCCCCAGAGGCATTCTTCAGGTATCCCATGGGTGCCCAGAGCATTTTCTGGGGTTGTCCCGTGAGTGTCTGGAATCTCCACAGGGTCCCATTATGTTCCCAGAGTGTCTTAAGGGGTCACCTACAAGACCCCTACAGACATCCTTGTCCCCTCACTCACGCACGCCGATCCTGCAGGGTTGGGGCTGCCATAAGTCGCTCCATGGCTACTTCATCCAGGTCTGTCCTGCAGAGACAGGGGGAAGCACGGGAATGGCGGGGAGGAGAGGACAAGGGACATGGAGACAGATGGGGACAGTGGGATCTGAGTGGGCAGGAGGATAATTGGGGATGTGGGAACCCAGCTGCACTGCTGGGAACGCACAGACCTGTGGAGTCCTAAGAGGAACAATAAGGGACAGAAAGGAGGCAGGAGCAACTGTGGACAGTTGAGGACAGGAAACCTGGCTGGGGGCAGCAGGGGAAAGCAGATCCAGGGTGGATATTTCAGAACAGGCTTGGGGTCATACTTACCACACACAGATCTTTGTTTCNAGGCATAGAGTTTGGCATGCCGAAGGACTGTTCCAAGGAGGTGAGCTGTGATGCGGGCCACCTGGGTCAGCCCAAATACAGCCACACTGACCAGAGGATGCTATAAGGGATGGCACCATGACAGGGGCAGGCAAGAAAGAGTCAATGGCTGGGAAGCATGGAGGGAAGGGCAGGGCAGGGCAGNTAGGTTGTGTGGATGATGAGAAACATGGGGAGTACATGAGGAACATGCAGGTACCACTGAGCATGTGAGGGATATGCAAGGAGCACATCGGTGACAATATGCTCATGAGGGGTGAAGACTCACATGTACGGCATGGCTCAGCAGCAGCTCGCTTAAGTAGGTGTAGTACTCCTCCATATCAGGCAGGGGTGTCTCTGGGGTTGGGGGAGTCAGTGGTGAGACCTTTGCTGTGCTGTGTCCCTCACATTCCCTCCTGGCCCTGCGCTTACGGGTGCATGTGGTGATGGTGCGACACACAATGCCTAGCAGGGCTGAGAGCGGCCCTGGGGACAGGCCTAGCTCCTGGCCCAGTTCCATGGCCTCCTCACAGGCATCCAGAAGGACAGAGGGACCCGGCAGAACCTCTGTCAGCACCCTGGGAGAAGAGACGTACCACAGGCAGCCCGACAGGGACACCAGAGGGGACACGGATGTGAAAGCGACAAGCTAGGACAACACAACAGGGAAACCAAAAGGGACCAGAACATCCTTGAGGAACGGGATGTATTGGGACACCTTGAGGGGACCTAAGGAAGGTAGAATGCAGTGGTAACAGGCTATGGGAAAGACATGGACATCTAGAGAGCTGCTAAGGGGAACAGGGACACCAGTGGGAGATATGCGGGCATCCGGGGAAGGGACATACGCATCCAGAACTGGGTTCTAAGGTGTCCTTGGTGGGACACTGGACCTGACAAGAGAACTGGGATACCGCACAGATATTAGGGAGACTAGAGGACTGTGAAGGTCAATGGTGGTATCACAGTGGGTATCCTGAGGTGAGGTACCAGGGTTGTCCCAGGCATGCCCTGGGATTTTTTAGTGGTCCCCAGAGGCATTCTTCAGGTATCCCATGGGTGCCCAGAGCATTTTCTGGGGTTGTCCCGTGAGTGTCTGGAATCTCCACAGGGTCCCATTATGTTCCCAGAGTGTCTTAAGGGGTCACCTACAAGACCCCTACAGACATCCTTGTCCCCTCACTCACGCACGCCGATCCTGCAGGGTTGGGGCTGCCATAAGTCGCTCCATGGCTACTTCATCCAGGTCTGTCCTGCAGAGACAGGGGGAAGCACGGGAATGGCGGGGAGGAGAGGACAAGGGACATGGAGACAGATGGGGACAGTGGGATCTGAGTGGGCAGGAGGATAATTGGGGATGTGGGAACCCAGCTGCACTGCTGGGAACGCACAGACCTGTGGAGTCCTAAGAGGAACAATAAGGGACAGAAAGGAGGCAGGAGCAACTGTGGACAGTTGAGGACAGGAAACCTGGCTGGGGGCAGCAGGGGAAAGCAGATCCAGGGTGGATATTTCAGAACAGGCTTGGGGTCATACTTACCACACACAGATCTTTGTTTCACGGCACTGAGGCTGGGAAAAAAGGAGGACTGTGAGCATAGCCACTGTCAGGGCCACTGCTCAACTTAAAGTCGAGTAATGAGGTTGTTCCCAACACTACCCCTTGCAGGGCCAGCACCATCCTCAGCTAGGAACAGAGAGATCTCCAATACAGTTGGCAGGGCCATTGCTGTCACAACTCCAGGGAAAGGAGCAGCCTCAGCCTTCCCAGCAATGCCACTACCGTCCCCATACTTGGGCACAGGGACAGGGTGCCTCCAAGTTGCCAGCAGGGCCACAGTTGTCCTCAGCACCAGGGCAAAGGTGTTGCCACTCCAGCCTCAGCAGAACTGCCTCTGTCCCCGACCCTGAGAAGACAGGAAGGGTGCCCAAACTGCTGGTGGCATCTTACTGTCCTGTCCCTTGTGTCACTCTGGACACTGGTGATGCCACTGCTGTTCATTATCAGTACTGGTGGCACAGACAGGAGTGAACCGTACAGTGACAAAAACATTGCTGCCAGCGATGACTTTTGACCCAGTTCCTTGTGTACCCACTTGCACCCTTATCACCACTGTTGCCTGCATTAAGGCCCTGATAACAGACCTGTAATAATCAGCATAGCATCATTCCGTCAGTTGTCTGCAACATGACAATGTCACTAGCACAAAGGCAAAGAGTGCTACTGCACTATGGACACTGACGACTTCACAGCTATGGCACAAATCCTGATAATTAGTACTAATCAGTAATTAGTGTACGCTGTGTCACAAACCACAACACGGCTACTGGGGACAACTCTGGTGACATCATCAGTGTTTGAAAGAACGTATGTGCTAATAAATGATGATATAAACTCTGCAAATTCTCCTACTGCCCATAAATGCATGTGTCACTGCCCCAGTGAGTGTCACAGCCCTGGTGCACGTCACAGCCCTGGCCATCACGACACGGTCCTAACCTCAGCCCGGAGGCCACACCATAACCGCCACGGTGACACCGCACTGCACAGGTGTCTGCAGTAAGGGCTGCTGCCGCCTGTCCACTGCAGATGGGGTCACCGCCACTGCTGCCCTGAGCCACCCCCCACGTTCCCCACCTTGCTGGGCCCTGCTGCTGCCATGGCTGCTGCCGCTCGGCCTACAACAGGAGGCAGCGGTTGGCAGCAGGCTGGCAGCAAGGTGCGGAAAGCAGCGGCCAATCAGAGAGGCCCTCACCGTTCTCCTACTGAAGGAGACCAGCCAATCCCCGCCACCATCCTTCCGAGGTGGCAGGGATTCTCACCAATCACAGCGTGGCTTTTAGCAGCATCCTTGTCCTGCGCCTCTGTTCTCTCTGCGGGAGCAGCAGCCGAGCACAGCCCGCGGCTGAGGCCGGCCCCGGCCCCGGCCCCGGCCCCAGAGGGCGGGGAGCGGGGTAGAGCGAGCCCGTGACGCGGTGGGGGCGTCGGTGGCGGCCTGGGGAGGCTGCGGGGCGTTCTTAGAGTCCACTGAAACTGGATAAAAACTGGCGGATAGGGAGGACTGACATCTGTGAAACTTTACGTTGCAAAATGTCCTGCAGATTCCTTGCAGATGTTACTCTTGGTTTCTGCATCTCATGCTGAGCTCGGCAATGCTGTTTTAAATGCTGACATGATATAATTCTCTGCATTGTAAGGTTATTTCTTTTGGGAAAATCTGTTTGCCTTTATCAAGGAGGTCCGTATTCTCATCTGAACGATTTGCTGTAAATTGAAGATAGTAAAAACTGAAGCCTGTTCTGGACTCTGGACAGAGGTATTTTGTAAAGCAACAGGACAGTTAGTGCTTGCGAGCCTGGACTGCTGCCCCCGAATCAGACCCAGTTCAGCAGTGACTCTTTCCACCCTAATTTCCAAATTTGTGTAGGTAGTGCCAAGTGGGAGACGAAAGATTATTTAAGTCTATTAGCTGATAGCTTTCTTCTCCTTTAGAGGCGTGCAGAATGGCTTTGGAGAGGAGAGATCTCTTTGAAAATCGCAAACAGACATTGCTCTGCAGGAGTAACAGAAAAACGTCCCCAGACGCTCACGGCTACGCCATTTGTTTCATCTGGATCTGGGGTCTCAGCACCTTCCCCGCGCTGCTGCTTCTCTGACTGCTTTCCGATCTCTCTCAGGCTACTTTCTCCTTTGCCTGCTTGGCCCTTATCTAAGCCCGGGGCAACTTGGCCCCAGGTCCACCCCTTCCACTCGCAGCTGCAAGGGATCTACCAGTGTTCCCCGGGCCAGCCATGCGGCTCTGCCGTGTGCTCAGTCGTCAGCTCACACTGTGATCAGCTGTTTCCCTACAGCAGGTATGTTTGTTTGGCTTCTGCTGAGAACTACTGATCTTCTCATGATTTTCTCTTCAAGTTGTCCTCTCTCATTGTGGAACTCTCCTTTTTTAAGGTTCGCTAGCGTTCCTGTTTTGGCAGAAGGGTGGAAGAGTAGAAAGATTCATCCATTTGTATTCAGCTGGCATGGTAAAGATGCAAGGAACAAAAATCCTATATGCAAGAAAGAAAGATAATTCATCTTGTGCAACATGTATTGTGTTCAAACTCTATATTCTTGACGTCATCCAGGCACACAGAAAACAATTTAAAACCTCATTTTCAACTGAAGCTATTTAGCTATTTTGCATGCTAAATCACTTCTCTTTTGAACTAGTTATGAATGTTCGAAATTATACCATCCTCTATCTGGTTTCATTACATCAAAGGACTTTCTTTCAGAGGGACAGATAGCACTCTAGCTGCTTCTTGCTTGTCCATCCTATTTTGGGAACCTTACAACTCGCTAAATTGTGGAGCCTGTTGAAAAGGAAGTGAATGCTGAACAGTAATAGCGAACTACAGCAGAGATACTGCACAAATGACCTTATACTTCATCAGGCAATACCATTCTGAAGTGGCCCTACAAACCCAACTACCTCAGGCTTAGTTTCAGATTAGGACAGTCAGATGTCAATGGAAATGTAGAAAATTTATAGTTGTTAAAAGTAGATCCTTAAAGAAGAGAAGCAGAAATATCCATGAAGTTCTCTGTGTCTCCTAGCAGACTGCAGAGTGCAGTGACCACGTTTTCACAGATTTCGAAGTGAGCATCTGGCTGTCATGTGAACTCTTGTTACTGGTTCTGGCCAAACTCAGTACTGATTTCTGGAGAAACTCAACACAACAATGTATGATGTTGGGCAGGTATTCCTTTATTGCAGCACTGGGTGCCTAGCTGATAGCTCTGCCAAGTATGCAGCCCATCCCGTGTTACTCTTCTGCTTTTATCTCACAGAAGCATACATCTATTCATTACATTCCTCGGGAATCTCATACATGTTCCAGTTAGCTCCCCAAAATGATTAACACAAATTCCCTCCCACATGAGCATGCATAGTGCCACCCAGAGGGTCTTCTTGGTGGTCGCAGGATGAAGGCTGATAGTCTTCCTCAGTGTTGAACTTCTGACCCTTTGTTGCTGTGCCTGCGCCTTTGGGTTATTTTGCCCATCCTTATCAGGGAGGCTTTGTTTTGCCTCTTACCTGGAAGAGTTTGCTCAAGCTGGTCAAGCAAAGCATTCATTAATAGCCAACTCATTACACATACTTACATCGTCTCCATTAGCGTCTGACTCAGCACACATACATTTTGCAAGTAACTAAACCAAGGCCAAGGCCCTATTCCATTACTTCCCTCCCAGCCCATGGAGAAGGCCTGTTTCTGCAGTGGTAGGTGAAAATACTTCCATCTTGCCATGCAACAATGCAAGCTCCTTGCAGCTCTGGCTGGTACTGACGGGGCTTAGCAAACAGAAAATGCAAACTGTATGACTAGTAAGACAAGAAATTTGATATTTGTATGTGATTGTATCTGATTGTTAACAGCAACTCACTTCTCTAATATGTAAGTTGACTTGCCACAAAAGTGTATATCCAAAATTCAGTGGATATCCAAAATCCAAAATCAAAAAAAGAATACATCCACTTACAGATCCAGGATCCTGTGCTGGGATACCACTAGTTATAAATGCAAAATGAAAATCTGTTCTTGTTGAGGACATGGAGAATGGACAGGACACTCAATGAGTAACTGAGTCCCGTGCTGTTTCTACAAACTGTGGCACAGAACTGATAGAGGAAAGATGGAAGGAGGGGGGAGCACTTTGAACTGTAGAACAAAGAAGGAACTAAAAGCCCAAGAATTTTCAAAATCAGCATTTGTGTAGGGCCTAGGGGGAGGTAATGAATCCATTTGACTAAGGTAGGATGTTTAGCCTTGCTAGCTTAGTTTATGGGGAGTAGGAATTTGTGGGCCCCAGGGAAGAAGATAGAATGTACCCATAACTTGAAGATGAACCCACAGAAAACAAGGCCTGGCCCCTGGCTGGAGGAGAGTCTGACCGCAGGTAGCCTCGGGACTCCCAAATTGTGGATCTGAACCCACAACCCAAGTGGACCTGGAAGAGGATGACCAAAGATAGAAGGATCATGTGAAGGAAGGGCTGTATGAGTATGCATAGAGGATTACCGAATGTAATGAATATGTAATGGAGTATAGTGGATGTGCAATACTTTTTAATAAGTGGCATGCTTGCCAAAACCAAGTGGGAATGCCTAGGTGGAGTTATCCCTGGCATGACTTGCATGCTAACAAAGAGTACCTGCTAACAAGAGATCAAAATGTCTCACTGTTAGTTCTCTGAGGAGCCTTTGCTCCCTATCAGAACTGTCCCTGCAACTGCAGAAATACAGAATATTTTTCTATAGAGATGATTCGACTTGTTTACCATGGGCTGTTTTCTTTTCACTGGCACATGCACAAAAATCCACCTACCCACTCAGGCGCTCCTCACACACTGTGCCCTCCAGACCCTTCCCCGTCTTCACAGCCCTCCTTTGGACACTCTCCAATAGTTTTATGTTCTTCTTCTATAGTGGTATCCAACCTGCATGCAGTGCTGGAGGTGAGGCTGTACAGCATGGAGCAGAGTGGGACAATCCCTGCCCTTCCTGGCACTGCTCGGCCTGGTGCACCCCAGGGCACGGTTGTCCCGTTGGGCTCCAGGGGCTCCTGCTGGCTCATGTTCAGCTTGCTGTCAACAGAACCCCCAGATCTCTTTCTGCGGAGCTGCTCTCCAGCCTGTACATACAGCCGGGGCTGCCCTGCAGAACCTGTGCAAGAGCAAGTGCAGAACCCGGCACTTGCTCTTGTTGAACTTGCGGCTGGTGATTGCCCAGCCTTCCAGTTTGTCAAGATCTCTGTGCGAGGCCTCTCTGCTTTCAAGGGCAATGATAGCCTCTCCCAATTTAGGGTCATCTGCAAAATTATTTAGTGTGCATTCTCATCCTGCTTAAACATTATAGAGAATAATTATTAATTATTACCAGGAAAGCAAGTATATGCATATTATCAATAGTAGTGACAATCAAGGATACAACAACACCTAGAAATTTATATTTACAGGTTACTTCAAAATTATATTCTCGTTAAGGAGCAAATATGCTTATGATTGATTACTTATATGTACGTACATATATATTCAAGTCTTATCAGTACTATCAAGTCTTATCAGTACTAAGTGTCATTAAACCGATCACAGAAATGGTATCAAACCAAGCTCAGAAATGGGCCAATAAAGACTGACCCAAGAAGTGGAGCCAGGAGTGGCATCAATAAAATAACAAACAGTAATCGTACTTCAAAGATGATCCATACCATGGAGTTTGGCGTCTGCCCGGCATCCCAGCGAAAGGTCAGTTTTTCTTGGAGATGCTGTAGGAAAAGAAGAAGTTTGTGCCGCACAATAAGTCCTCAGAGAGAAAGAGAGTCTCCATTTTGGGTAGAAAATGAGTCATTTTTATCTTGCAAAACATAAGAGGGTTTGGACACCATCTTTTAGTGCAGCCTATTGAGGCTGCTAATTTCTATTCTTCACCTGAGATAACCAATAGACAATGATGTTTCCTTTTCTCTTAGACAAAACTTTATTTTTCCCACACTTTTTTCTTTCAGCTAAAATGGCCAATAGCAGTTGCTAATTCCTAATTTCACAGCATGTTTTTCCCCTTTTCTCTATTTTCTCCTTTTTGGACGATAAATAGCTGTTAGAGTTCCTTGGTTATGCCCATATTGGTGGTGTCTTTAGGCTGTCTCTGGTTCTTGGGTACCCAGCTGCACTTCCAAGGCCTGACTCCCAGGCTGCAGTTCCCAGACTGTCAGAAGTTTTCCTGTTAGGGTTTTAGCAGATGTTTTAGCAGTCATTTTCAGACATTTTTCACGTTAGGGCCAGATCACCTTTATGACTGTTCCTATGATGTGTATACCACCTAATGCACATGCTCTCCAAATGCTCCCAGAGTTGCACGATGCTGTGCCTATAGCTGAGCTCATGACACTAAATTCGGGAAAGAACCCATAATAACTTGACACAACAACGAATCACGTCAAGCAGGTATTCCTTTACTGCAGCGCTGAGTGCATGGGGAGTAACCTCCACCCAACATGCACACTGAAGTGAGCAAAAGCCAGATATTTATTGGCAAAGATTATATGTATTCATCCTATTTCTTGTAAGTGTTTAGCGTATGCATCAGCTTTCTCAGAACTTACTATCATGCCATCCCGCCCTTGTGCATGTGCGCCCCGTGAGCTGAGGGTGGGGGTGAGGTGCCTCCAGGTGGGAGATGATGAAGTATCCGACGTCTTCCTTGCGGTGGTTTTATCACCTTCAGGGGTGCAAACCCTCAGAACCGGCCTCAACCAATCCTTTTGGTTGTTCTTCCTTATCTTGGTGAGACATCTTGCCTGACAGGAAACTTTTAGAACATCTTACAGAACATTTTCTGCCAGCAAGACATCCTTAGGTTAGACACCTTGCACAGCAGGAAGCTTTCAGAACATCTTATGCCAGCAAGACAGGAAGCTTTTAGAACATCTTATGCCAGCAAGACATCCTTACCTGGTTACGTGTTTAGTTACATGGTATCAACACCTCTCCAGGCAAAAGGTCCAGGCCTTAAATATCAGACCAAAACCATGGTGTCCCGGTTTGACCT
>WBMW01004955.1:12464-24186 GCA_013396635.1 Penelope pileata
GGGGCTGACCTTGGGCCCACGGCCGGGCCGGGTTCGGGGCTCCGCCGCTCGCGGGGAGCAACAGGCGGTGCTCCGGGCCCGCCCGCTCCGGGCCGCGTTCCGCGCGTTCCGCTCCCGGGGCCGCGCTCGGGGCTGGGGACAGAGCGGGGCGGGGCCCTCGGCGCTGGGCTGGGTGGGGGGCACCGGCACGGACCCCCGGCACGGGCCTGGAACCGTCCCCTCTGTGCTCCCGTCCCCTGCCTGGGGGCTGCTGCCGGCCCTGCCCGGGGAGAGCTGTCCTTAACCGAGTGCTCAGCAAACTTTCCATGAGCCGTGCTGCCTCCTGCAAACTTGAGCTTCACGGGTTCCCCTCTGCCCTGAGTCCTCGCTTCGGGAGTTTCTGATTCTCCCTGGGTTTCTTCATGCAGCCCCTGCCACTATCCCGAGCACCCCGAGCCAATTCTTCATTCTGCTGGTGCTTGTCATCACACTTTTCTATCTTAAGGATGGGGTGGAATGCCAACAGGAGAGGCCCTGAGCCGAATGCTGGGGCTCTGAGCCACCAGCAGAGCCCTGCTGTGTCCTGGTGTGCTGCCCTGCTGTGTGCCTGCTTCCTGGGAGCTGCCACGGGTTCCTGAACAGCGATGGTTGTGGCACACGCTAGCTCAGAAGTGCCCATTTCTTTACACACCAGCATGGCAGCGTGCTCCCCCGGCTGCTGCAGGGCCCTAGGGTGGGTGCAGCAGGACCCCAGGGCCCTGTGCTGCAAAACACACGGAGCTGCCTCACAGCCGAGCGGGGCTGAGCTCCACGGGCTGCTGCTCTGCAGGAATTCTGCACGTCTCCTGCACTCCGGCAGCGAGGGGGACATCGTGGGGAGCACTGTGTCCTGGCTGATGCCACAGAGAGAGGCACTCAGTGCTAAGCATCCGTGCCCAGGGTCCCCTTGGCTCTGCTGGAGGAGCCAAGAGAGCAGTGGGGTTCCAGCTGCAGGGTCTGGTGGCACTTCCATGCTGTCTTGGGCTCCCCTGGTGCAGGTGGGGGCTGCAGGGCCGTGCTGGCTGTGCCCTAGCACAGAGGTGTGGCCCAGCAGCCGGAGCAGCGTCTCGCTGCCTTTCCCTGTCCCATGGAGAGATTACAGGAGCTCATCCTGCAGAGAAACCGTCCCAGCAATGCTGATCTTAAAGCTTTGTTGCAGGCTGATCTGTGCCTTTCCTCCCGTGAGCTAAGGGGCAGCGTGGTGGAATTTGTTTCAGTGAGTTGAGAGGGGAAAATGCAAATCCCAAGTTCTCCTTGGGCAAAGAGCGATCCCATAAATAAACGTGGTGTTCCTGGTGGTGCTGGTAGGCACCACGTCTGCTCCTGGCCCCTTCCCAGGTCGGCTCCTGCTCCTCCAGCTCCGAGTGCTTCAGCGGCGATTTGGGCTGAATGCAAGCAAACAAAGTTGGCTTGAGCTAGCATATCTGCGGTCTTGGTATGCTGGAAATGTTTGTTCGAGGATGTTTGTGCAGTCTGGAGGGCTCTGCACCTTAAACCCACTTTGCTGAGGACTGTGACCGTGGTTAAGCTGTGAAAAACACCAGAGCAGCCCAAAGCAGCGGTGCCTTCAGGGCTGTGCTGTGCAGTGGGTTTGGGCACGCTGCTGAGGAGCTGCGGAGGGGCAGGGAATGCAGCGACCAACAGGCAGCTGGGGGGGTGTTTCCTGCTCTGGTGCACTTTGCTATCTATCTCCTTGCATTTATACAGTGACTCTGGTCCAGCTTTCCTGGATCAACCTTCAGCACGGTGTGGGAAGAGTGCTGGGACCTATCTGGTGTCACTGCATTTCTCCTGAGCACCGGCTCCAGGCCGCAGGTGGGTGAAGCCGCAGCCTCTGGCCCCGTGGCTGCCTCCTCCTGAGGCGTTAGCGGGGCTCGGCGAGGTCCTGCACCCCAGGAGCTCACGCTGTTATCCCGGGTGCTGTGTCCTGCTCAAGGTCACCGCAGCCTGCCCGAGGCTGGGCTCTCACTGGGGAGCACCCGGCATCCCCACTGCTTCCTCCGCACCCCGGTGTAGGGTGTGGGCCCCCCAGCTCCTGCCACGTGTCCGACCTCAGGGAGCTCTGGACACAGCAGTAAGTCCTGCCCCAGTGCTGGAGGGGGACAGTGTTTGGCTTTGTTTTGAGGTTTCCTTTAGGAAAACAGCTCCTAGCCTCATCCCCCCTGCGAGCAGATGATTGAATGAAGGTTTCTGCTGACGAGTGCTCCTGCCTTCCTCTTTTCTCACGCTGCGGTCTCACCACAACGCTCAGCTGTGGCACTTGCCATCGCCGTGACCCTGGCTAAGGATACGGGCTGCCTTCTCTCTCCTGCTTTGTGGGAAGAGCTCAGTTCACAGGGGGAGATGGGGCAGCTGCAGAAAGCTCTGGGGTCCTGGCGCAGAGCTTTCCCACGTTGGTGTAGCAGCACCTCCTGGGGCTCTGGGGAGGACCTGATGGGCAGCATTCCTGCCCGCCCCAGCCCGTGGTTGCAGGAGGGGTTTCTGCTCGCTGTGGCACAGCCATAGGTCACTGCTGAGCGCAGGCGATGAGCTCGTGCTGGTTCTTCCAGGCACATTTCATTTCTTTGAGCTGGATTGTGTGTTTGGTCTTGAGGAGGCTTTAATCTGCTGTGAGGTGCGTTCCTTAGGGCTGGGTTTGGCACTGGGGCACGTTGATGAGAGCTTCCAGCAGCAGGCACTGGTCGCTTCATGCCAGCCCCGGGGGCTCGGGGTTGGCTTGGGATGAGCTCGAGGAAGGAAGGGCTGCGTCGAGTTGTGAGGGGTGCTGTGACGGCGTGTCCACGGCTTCTTTGGGGCTTTCCAGTTATGGGGGAGGGAGACCGAGTGCAGGAGGCAAAAGCAGCCCCTGTCTCTCGTGGTCAGTACTCAGAAGCCCAGTTCAGAGACCCCCTTACCCAAGGGCACATACCCACCAAGCTCTTCCAGCGTGGCTTCTGTGTGGCTCCCAGAAACGCTGTGAAGTGCCCTCCAGGTGAGATGCTCTTCTGTTCTCTCCATGTTGCAGCTCTCAGGGCTCCTATGGGCAGGCACCACGCGGGCGCTGGATCTAGGTGTGTAGCAGGAGGTGTTTTGAACCAAAAGGCAGAAAAATAGTTACTGGGTGCTGATACGGAATGCTTTGAAGCTCTCCCTCTCTTTCCCTCTGAGGAAGAGACCTTCCCTCTGGATCTGCTTCCCCTGAAGTACCTTGCTCTTCCCTAAGTGAGGGTTCTTAGAATAAGGTGATCTCACAGTCATCTACAAATGCAGGGCTTGGTGCTAGTGGAAATCTGATGTGATGGCTGGACACCGAGGTTAGAAACACACAAATACTTTGAGCTGCAGCAATTTGCATCCCGTAGGCTTTCCTGGCATCTGCTGAGCATCTCTGTTCTCTGCTACAGGGGTTGGTTCCCTCGCGAAGGACCACGCGTGATGTTTTCCCACCCCAAAGGAAGTATTTCCAGTGGAATTTTTATCATAGTGCCAGCAGCTTGCGTTAGGGAATAACACTGAAATCTGAATGAAACTTTGCAGGATCCTAAACTTCAAATCCCACTCTCGTATCAGCTCCCAAACTCTCCAGCCTCCTTCCTTTCTCCTGCGTGCTGCGCAGCAGTGCATGCTTTATGGTGTGCTGGAAAGTGTGATTTCAGTCATACTAGCAACAGCTGAGCTTGATGGACTCGGCCCGTGTCGTTGATTTCCTCAGTTCTCACATTGCCTCCCACACTGAACTCAGTGGGAGCTCCTGCCCCGCGGTGTTGGTGAGCAGAGGAGCAGCTGTGCAGGGTGCAGCGGTGCTCAGAGAGTTCACACAGCAGATCTGTCCGTTGTGCAAGGAGTAAAGCATCAGGAACAGGGGAGCAAACGTGACTTTCGGTTTGTCTCTGGGTCACATCAGGTGCTTTTCAGGCTGGGCACTGGATTTTCTGTTGGTGGCAGTGATACAGAACTCGCCAGCAGTGGCTGGGACCAGTGGCTTTGTACTGGCACATGGGGCACTGTGTGTGCTTGCCCACCAGCAGCTCAGCTCCCTGCAGCGAGCTGTCAGCCCAACGGGGAGCTTCATGCCTTGGGAAGAGGGTTTATGCTTCTGCCAGTCAGGGAAGCCCATGCATTGTGTTTATCCCTGTGCCAGCAGCCTCCTGTTAGTTGTTCTTTCGAGAAACACTGTGACACCTTTGAATAAAATTTTGTTTGAAGAGCTCAGACTTCAGAGAGGTGAGATTGATCTTGTGAGAGGAACAATTGCTGAAGAACATCCCCTTCAGAAAAACGCAGAAGATGGGAGAGCAACGTGTCCCAACAGTAAGCTGCTGGTGAGAGCACTGGGAGAACAGCACTCTGAGCCTTACCAAAACTTTGTAATCAAAGCTGGCATGAGAAAGGGGTTTGATTGTTAGATTGGCAGAGATGTGAGCTGGTACCTTGTGGCCTTCAGGTGTTTGAGAAGGCACAGTGTGCTGTGTGGTGCTGGTGAGAAGCGGGATAGGAGCTGTACACCATGTTGTCAGCTCCATGGGGCCCAGCAAAGGACCCTGGACACCATGAGTGATTGAGGCACAAGAAGAGGTGCTTCAAGGCACCCTCAGCCCTATTCCCTGACCTGCAGCCTCCAGCAGCTGCCCCTGCAGGCACGTGGCTCTGTACCTGCTGGCCCCAGGTGAGCCTTCTCGCACCTCTTGCGGGTTCCTTTGTAGCCTCTCGATGTGCTCGTTGAAAACCACTGACTCAGTGCAGTGCTGCAGGAGATTCCTTGATGTGGCTTCTCCGCTGCTTGGTAAAGAAAAGCGGAGAACAGAGCAGACAGTGAGACTTGGAATTTGATTTGTCCTGGAGCTGAGATGAAATCAAGATTAGGTGCCCTTTCCTCTGCATGTCTCCGACTGGTGCAGTGTGGCTTGGTCACTCCAGCTGTGCTGAAGTCCTCTTTTCAGGTTGTAAATGGCAATTCCCTCTGGCCTAGCTGAGTCCTTGTGTCAGTGTTTTGGGGTGGGATTCTTCTTAAGGAGAAGCTTGGGATGATGGTGGCTTTGTCCTGCATGACCGACTCTTAGCACAGGTTTGGGACCAACAGTCTTGGGTTGTGTCAGCTGGAGAAGGTTACCTGGAGCTCAGTGCTACTTGGGCATGCAGCAAGATGACAGATCGTAGTAAAAGCCACCCATGGTATGAGCAGAAACAGATGGCTCAGCTCTGCAGCCTGCCCTGACCCGGGAGCAAGCACCTGCTGATTTCCCAGCATCTCAGTGTGTGATCTGATGGAAAGCAGAGGCAAACGTGGACAGAAGTTGGTAAGCACGTTGGTCCTAGTTTCACATTAACAGCACAAAAGCTGCCTGGGAGTGCAGGAAGAGGTTTGGTGGCTGCTACAAAAGTTGTTGATATATATCATCAAGCTTCCCAAAGCTGAAGAGATGGCCATTAGGATCAGTGGGAATAATTGGAGTGGCCAGTGTCCTCCTGCTCGGGCTTTGTGCTTGCAGCCAGCTGAGCTTGTTTGCAGAGTGCTTGTGAAGGCCAACAGCTGCCCTGTTTACCTCCTGGATGGGGAGGAATGCCCTGTGTCAGCAGAGCTGAAGCCTTGTCTCCTTTCCCCAGGCTTTGCTGGGAGGAGCGGACCCCTGAACTCACTGGTTACCTCTAGGAGTGACTGGTTAAAGACCCTCCTGGAGCAGGAACTCGTAGCTGGGTGCTGTTGCTACTCAAGCACACTGCGATGCTGGGCCCTTCCTGCAGGAAGGAGGCCTTGGGGCAGCCTTCCTTCCATTTGCTGTTGGCAGGCTTCAGAGCAGTCCCTCGTGTCGAAAAGTCATATGAGAAAAGCATTGAATGTATTTTTAGATACCTTTTAAAGTGGCTTAGTGGCTGAAAAGCAACCTGCATCAGGTCGCTCGCTGCAGCCTGCCCGGAAGCACCGGAGCGGGCTGTGAGCACGGGATGGATCCGTCCGGAGACGCACAGAGCAGGGACTGTGGTGCTGCCAGGATGCAGCTGTCCCTGGGAGCTGCTGGGACAAGAGGGGAAACAAGTGGGAGATGTCCAGCTGAAACCAGTTGTAATTTATTTTTCCCTTATCTTTTGGAGTTGTTTGGGTTTCTCTAACCTCAGTCCGGCTCTCTGCGTGGCTTTAACTGATGTGCCAGCATGAAGAGGAGAGGGGTGGAAATGCTTCTTCTGGAGGTGGCACCAGCTCAAAGTGACTGCCAAGCTGCCTTGTGTGGGGCTTCAAGCACATCTGCCTGGCAGGAAGAGTCTGTCAGGGAGAAGATCCAACAATCCCTCTCCTACCAAGCTTTGAGCTGCTGTTTGTGAGGGTCCCTGCCACCTCCAGAGAGCAATGGAGCTGCCTGCAGGGTCCTGCTGCTCCTGGGCCCTGCTTGCATGGGTTCCTGAAATCTCCACAGCCCAATGAATGGGAGGAAGAGTGTGGTGGGGTAGGAAGGAAGTGTGATGCATTGTACCACGCTGTGTCAGAGGTGGAAGCACCGCGGCAGTGCGTGCGTGGGGAGTTCCTCCTATGGAGGCATTAGCTGGAACCCTGCACGTACCGGGTGAGGTACGTGGTGCTGTTTGGGAGGTGGGCTCTTACACCCCCTCCACTAAATCAGAAGACTTCTTTTTTTCTGGGAGCTGTGCCCTGTTAGAACAAGCTAAAAGAATGGGAAGTGATGACAGATGAGCAGGGGGCAGAAGAGAAGTGTCCTTTAGGAGCAGTGGTATTTACGTAACAGCTGACACAATATTAATGTAAATAAGGAGCTGTGATTTTTACCTTGAAGCATCTGGCTGGGGTGACTGCAGTGACAGCGTGTAGGCAGGTGGGACGGGAGCTAGGGAGTGCCAGATCGCTCTCCCTGTTCTCCAAAACATCTCTGACTGTGAATTATGGAAGTCTGTATATAGCAAGAGGAGGAGGGAGCTAGGGAAGTAAAACCTGGAAAAGGTCCTCTCCTTTTCTTGATTGTTTGCTAGAGTGCTTCCTCGTTGGGAGAACGAGGGAGAGGCTGTGGTTGTGCCTTTGGCTCTGCACGAGGCTTTTTGCAAGGTCTGCTCCCATTAGCCAGGTGAAACTTCACGGAGCTGTGTAACCGACCTGGCTGCATGCTGCCCCTGGGTGTGATGTGGCCAATCTGAAATCAGCGTTGGGCTTTTCCATGCCACCAGCTGCAGTAAACGTGGCTTCAGCAAGCAAATCTGTTTTTCTTATCCCTGTCACTTAAAACAGCTTTGGCCGTGCTAAGAACTAATTGGGCACGCCGCATATCTCGTCCGAAGCCCCAGATTGCTTCCTAGTTGATGCTGCCTTGATATGAGCCCACGTTTTGGGAGCTCGTGCTCTTTGGAAGAAGTGTCATTTAACAAGTATCCAGCCGGGGAAGAGCACAAGTTGTAATTCCAACGGAGCTTTTTTTAGAAGGGCGGTAGCTTCTATTAAAGGGAATGGCGCCGGGCGGCCTTTAGCCCCGTGCACGAGCTGAGCTCTGTGGGTGCTGTCCGTTTCTTCGCCAGCTTTCTGAATTCCTGCAGAAACGGTGCAAAGCTCGAATGGAGGGAAGGAGGCGTTCCTTCCCCGTCTGCTGGCATTTACAGTGAAGGTGTTGTTGTAGTTAACCCACGAAGCCTTTCTGTGCCTCGCAGAGGTCCTGGGAAGGGACGAGCGGCCGGCTATTTTTACCCATCACAAACAGGGCTCACCTTGTTTATTTTAGACTCTGGAGCCGCTCAGGCCGATGCGATTTTTTTTTGTATATCATCTTCTACTGTTACTATCGGATTAAAAAGTAAACTTAAACTGTGGAAATCTCAGGAAAGCTCGGTGCTCCTGTGAGGCAATGGGGCCGGCGGGGCCTAGTGCGCGTCGCCATGTTGGGGCTGTGAAGGCCGCGGCCTGCTGCCCCGTCCTGCCGGGGCTCACCTGGGCCGAGCTGCAGCGTGCTGCACACCTTGCATGGCAAACTTTTTTAAGCTCCTTATCCCAGCTTATGGCGAGGAGCTATTAAAAGCACGGTGTGCTCACGCTGCGGTGACACGTACAGTTGGCAGGGGGGATCGCAGCCTCTCTGCTGGAGGCTGTACAAGCGTGTAGGGTGAGTGGCCCAGAGGACCCCTGTCCACACAGGCTGTCCTGGGTTCGGGCTGGACATCGGGGAAGATTTCTTCTCAGAAAGAGTGGTGAGATATTGGCACATCTACCCAGGAAGTGGTGGAGTCGCCATCCCTGGAGGTGTTCAGGACCCATGGAGATGTGGCACTGAGGGACATGGCTCAGTGACATGGTGGCGATGGGCTGATGGTTGGACTGGGTGATCTTGGTGGTCTTACCAACCTTAACGATCCTGTGGTTCTCTTGTCCCCTAGGCCCCCTGACAGCCTCCAGCCCAGGCCTCCAGGCTGGGAGCTGGTGGGGGGCTGCGGGCTGGGGGCTTGCTCACCTGAGGCACCGGGGTTCTGTGCACAGAGCTCATCAGGATATTGATTATGTAGTTCCGTTGCTAATAAACTCCTCTGACACTAATTTACAGTTGCATCATTGTGCACGTTTACAGCTGTAAAGCAGGTAATTATTAATCCTGGATCCTACGAGCCGTGCTGCTGGGTTGCCGTGTCACCCTGCCCTCCCGCAGCAAATCCTCCCAGCACGGGCAGGAGGACGAGCCCTAAACCTTGCAGCTGCTCCATTGCTCTCCCCAGCATCCCAAATCACAGCAACTTGCTGCTTGCTTGCTCACTGCTTCCAGCCCTGTTGTGTCCCTCCCGGTCCCGGTGTTTCTGTTGTTCCTTGGGCAGCCCCAGCCCCACCTTGCCCTGCTGCTGCCCTGGTTTCTCAGTGCTGGTGGCCACGCAGGTCCCCTGCAATTACTTGGCTCATGCTGATGGCATGCTGGGTGCCTCATGTCCCTAAGACAAGCCACCCCACATCAGCCTTCATTCCTCTACCTGTGTCCAATTAAGCACGAGCAGTTTGTGTGCAGATCTCCATCCCAGTGCAGCAAATTGGCATTTTCCACGCTGCGTTTGCGTTTCAGCAGCTGCGCAGCTGGCTCTCCTGGCTCCTGTAGGTTCCCAGCAATGCTCTGACAAAAATCCTGCTCACAGCTGCCCTGGAGCATTTATGACCCAAGCTGCAGTGGTGGGAAAGGAGGCAGAGGAGTCACCTAGCACTGGTGTTCGTGCTGAATCAAACCAGTGCTCCTGTGGTCTCCAAGCATGGGAGCTGGTGAGGTGTATTTAACGTTTCACCCAGTGGCATGCCTTCTGTGTCCCTGGCAGACCCTTAGGGGTGAACTCAGTAACCTGGGGGTGTTTTCCCCGCTTTCAGCAGCGGGCAGGGCAGTTCTTGTGGGGAAGGTTTGCCTTTCAGCATGGTTCATCTCTGTTCAGCTGACTTGAATCTGACTTTAAAACCAGGTAAAGCCTCTGGGCTCTGAGGGCCTGCTCTGGTCTCCAAAGAAAACGTGTGCTTGGCCACAGACATATCTGCTGTGTGTGTTTTGGATTAAGCAGGCCTGCATTTATTTGTGAATATTAATATTTGTGTACTGCAAAGCATCTGCAAACATTCATGCTCGGTAGGTTAAGCTGGGGTTTGTCAGCATCCCTGGTGCTCAGGAGCCCGTGTCCCTGATGGGATGGGATCTGTATGGGGCAGCTGGGGTGCAGGACCTGCCCTCTGAGCTGGGCCCTGTGCTTGCTGCTGCTTTGAGTCACCAGCTGCCCATCTGGGCTCTCTGCAGACAGAGGGCTGGTTAGCCACGTGAGCCATGATGCACTTTCTGTGCACGGCTTTTCCAGGTCTTTGGAGGAGAACAGGAATCAGAGGGGCTCGGGACATCTGCAGTGCTCTGGCAGCACCCAGGAGTTCCTGCTGGCTGTGTCAGTGGGAGCAATGCCTGGTTCTAGGGAGTTACTGTGCATAAAGTTACTGGTGTATTTTCTTTCACTTACTGGCCTGTAAAAGAGGAAAAACTAGATCTGAAAATAGGAGCACTTGTTGCTTTGTGAACAAAGCAGTGTTGGTCCGTAGAACTGAGGGCAGGTGTATCAGCACAGCCCTGCAATTAGGACACACACTAAATGCATTTGTAGTCAAGCACCTGAAAGGGGAGGGGGAAAAAACACAGAAATGAGCCTATGAGGCAGCACAGCAGTTTTAGAAGTCAGGAACAAACATGTCTAAAACATGAGGCATTGCATTGCAGTCGCCTGATAAAACAAGATTTCAAACAAAGCAACTTAAAATATTTATTTATAGCAGATACACTCATGGCTTAAAATACCCCAGGAAGAGCTGTGCTGCCGGACAGAGCAAGTTTCCCAAACTCTATTTTTGACTGTTCTGAAAATTTCCATAGTTCTTTCAGGAAGCTTTTCCCCTGCACCAGTCCTCCTTGGCTATCCCAAGCTGGGATGTATTTTCATTTTTTATTTCCCAGGTTTGCTGCGCTGACTCCAGCCTGGCTTTCCCCATACTCCTTTCTTGTTTTCCTCCAAACTTGGGAACCCGTCAGGTGCATTTTTATCAGCAGGAAAGGAGGGCAGAGAGGCGGGGGGGTTGCCATAACCACCTTATCGTTTGCAGCTTCCAGACCTGGAGGAGCTGCAATCTGTGTTTGTCGCTCCCGCAGAACAAACACACTTGGGAGGACTTTGGCAAACGGAGCTGGGGCTGTCTGTCTGAGGCCATCGTGTGTTTTGCTTTCTGGGACAAAGGCTACTTAGACATCTGGATTGCACTGGGGATTTTAGGGCAAAAGCAAATGATGCGTTTGCTGCAAACGGAGCAACTGAGTGCTGCAGGAGCAGGGCACTGCTGCGCAGGCTGAAGTCCTGCTCAGTGCTTTGCAAGAAGCTGTGGCTGCAGGGGTTGTTCGGTGTCCTGGGAACGGGAGGCTGAGCAGACCTTCCCTGACCTCCCGGTGCACTGAGAAAACAAGCTTGTTTTATGGACAGTTAATTTATAGAGAGTTCCTGTTTGAATTTCCTGCAAGGGTTGTAAAGGCAGAGGACAGCTGCGCCCATCGCTGCTCACACCTGGGCGAAGGGCAGCTGCTGGCTGCTGCCTGGGAGCTCGGGGAAACACAGCTCTGAGGGTCAGGATCTGCTCCACGTGCTCTGTTTGTGTGCTTGGGGTTTGCCTGGCTTAGGGAGCACACAGGTGGCAATAACAGTCTGAAACAAGCAGCTGTTCTGCGTTTTCTTCCTCTTGCAGGCACAGGGAAAGCTGCATTGGTTTCCTGCTGCTTTCTTCCTCCTTCTCCAAAGAGAAAAATGAGCAAAACCTTGTAGGCTTGCAGTTGTTGGTGCTCAGTGAGAAGCAGGTGGGTGCTGCAGCACACCCCGGCTGGGCTGCTGTGCCTTTGGTAGGAGTGTGCCTCTGATAACTGTGATCCTATAGCTAGCTGTGATCCAGTCTGGCAGGGGTTGGGATCTTAAAGACACCAAGCTCTCAGGAGAGCCCTGTGACAGTCCATTCTGCTGCCTGGAGCTGCTTTGGCCCTGTCTGGAGCAGGGAGGCTCACCTTCTCTCTGCTTTCGATCCCTTTTGCCTTTATCCTTCTCAACCTTTAAAGCAAAGGAAAGGGGAAAAACTTCCAGCTCGTACCCAGGGCTGAGCACCAGCGCTGGATTCCTGTGCCTTCCATCCCAGAAATACTTCCATGGCACTTTCTTGGCTCGGGGGCACGCTGGGGGTTGGTGACCTGCCCCCCCCCCCCCCCCC
>WBMW01004955.1:24197-47303 GCA_013396635.1 Penelope pileata
CCCCCCCCCACCGCCTGTCCCCGCTCATCAGCCCTGCCCGGAGCAGCCGTGCACGCTGCTCACCCCTTCTCCCAGGCTGTGGCTGTCGGGGGCAGAAAACAACTTTGGGGTGAGTGAATGGAGGGTGGAGATGTTTCCCTGGACGCCCCCAGCTTTGGCTGCTGGGGTGGAATAGCAATGGGGGTGTAGGAGTGAGTGCAGGGGAGCACCTGGTGCAGGTCCCTTGGGGGGGCTCTCACTGCGCACCCCGTGGGCAGGTTTTCCATCTGATAGGAGAAAACTCTCTGGTATGCTCAGGGCTTGAAATCTCTTGGTTTTGGTTAAGCTGGGGCCTGTTTCTCTTCCTTTAAATCTCCTCTGCAGCAGTTGATAAGCAGCCGGTCCCTTCTCGGGGAGAAAATGCTGCAGAAAGAAATGCCAGGAATGCGAACGGCAGGTGGGGACTGGCAGCTGGACTTATCCATCACGACAGACTGACAGAAGGGCTCATTCCTCTGAAGAGCCACTGTTTGCCTCTGGCTGTGTTTATAGGAACCTCTCCAAGCCCCTCGGCCTCTTTGGGGCAACTCCTGGGGCTTTCAGTGGGGCAGCTCCTGGGCTTTGCTGGGGCACGGCGAGCTCTGTGCCACCCTGGGAGCAGAACCCCCTGCTCCAGGGATGGAGGCAGAGCCCTCAAAGCACGCTGCAGGGTCTCAGCATCATTCCTGAGAACTGACGTGCCGCGTCCCAGGGATGGGCAGTGGGGGATTTTGCTTCCACGTTGCCGAAGAAGAGGGCAGCCTCCATGAGTTAATTGAATTTGCTGCACTGTTGCTTTTTCAAACATGACTTCATCTCTCTGAGGAGTCTGGAGTTCTTGCTGTGGACAAACCCCTGCTTTGAGGCAGCAGTGCTGTGAGGTTACCTGAGCTGGATCCTGCAGAGCCACGTTGGCAGGAGGGAGCAGGAGCTGCAGGGACCCGGGCGCAGCGTGAGTACCCCCCAAGCTGCCTCCTGGCACCCACTGCTCTGTGTTCTGAGCACCTTGCACTTGATGTGGAGGTGTCTCTCAGCAGCAGGACAGCCTGATGTACATGAAATAACAGGGTGAGCAGTGACCAGCCTTTGTCTGCTGATCTCCGAGCAGCTCTCCCTGCTGCTGGCAGCGTGTTACAGGCAGAGCAAGCCTGCTGCCACTGATGGCATTAGCGGTGCTTTTCCCAGGCTCTAAGCTTTCACTCTGGCCGATGTGCTCGGCAATTCTTGGAAAACCCAGAATAAAACTCCAGCTCATAGGGGCTGTGATCAGCCTCTCCCTGTGCGATCCCCCCCAGGCGTTTTGCTGGGCTGTTCCTGCCTGCCTGGGCAGCTGCCTGCAGGGCTGGAGGCACAGGGACGCTGCTGATGTACATAGCTGATACAGTTAAAAAATGAAGGCACGTCTGCTCCAAGTCCTCTTATCAGTTTCTCTTCAGATTGTTTCTTGGTTTTGGGAAAGAGCAGTGTAAGGAAGAAAGACTTTTCCCAAGTAAGAAAAGTGGTGAGAATAAGGGGTGATGAGTGCTGGGATGCACACCTTGGGACATAACTTTTCCAACAGCAAAAGCTCATTTTCTTAGTTCCCCATCACAGGACGTGCCCAAGTTAATTCTTGCTGAAACTGGGGTAGATCTAGAACCCTGCGAGGGGCCATGGTGGCTGCTCTCAGCAGGGCAGCAGCAAGCAGAGCCGTGCTGCAGTCAGGCCCCTGGTGCAGGCTGTGACTGCTGCTCCAGTCCCGATTAACTCCTGAGCTTAATTGCTGGCACTGGAATTTCCCATGCTGTGCCTCAGGCATCTTTCCGAGTTTTCAGCAGAAGCAGTTCAGCCGTTTTCAGGAGTTAAAGGAAAAAGTGCCTTAAGTTGTGAGTATTTAAGAGAACAAGCCAGGCTTAACTGCTGGCATTGAGCACAGAGCAGGGCTGGGGCCACCTTCTCTTGTGCTCCCAGCAGAAATCTTATCGCCTCCCAGCATCCAAATGGCTCCAGCCCAGCAGTGCTTTTGGGCTTCACCTGTTTCTGAGAGATGCTATCTGCAGGCAGCAGTGGGCTGGTTGCTGGCGGGGTGGGGACACCTGGGGCAGTGTCTGGGCCACCTCCTGTCCCCTCAGTGCTGCCTCCCGTGCAGCCACGGCTGGATGAGGAGCTCCTCTGCCTCCTGGAGAGAAGTCTGGAGGAGGGAAGGCAGCCTGACCTCAGGTATTCAGACTTTGAATTCATTATCTGCAACCTCGATGTGTTAAGTGGTGTTGGCAGTACCTACAGCAACCTCATGCCTTGCAGCGAGGGGTGGGAGGGGGTGGCTTTGGGCTCAGCCTGCAGCACTGAGCAAATTTCTTGGTTGTCACAAGGTTCTGAGGCAGTGAGGGGCAGCGTGGCTTCCGCTGCTGTCTGTGACAGCCACTGCCTTCTATTTTTTTTTTCCTTTTTTTTTTTGTGCATCTTGCTTCCGTTCAGTGATGTGGTTTTGTTTGCACTTTGCTGCAATAGGGTGGTGGAGGCCTTTGGAGGACAGCGTTGAACTCAGAATTACAGATGAGGATCCCCAAACTGCATCGTTGTTGGTCTTTCTAGCACACTTCTCCCTCTGGCTGCTCACTGCTATGTGGTGCAGGTGCCTGGGAAGCAGCGAGTGCCTTGGGACCACAGCTGCTCAGCCAGATTTTCTCTTCTCTGCCTTTAAAATACGGAGTAAGCTGCACATTTTCCCTCAGAGCTAGTTATTAAACCCAGAAACAGCTCAAGCACCGCTCCCAAATTCCTCTTAGGAGGTTGGGAAGCTGGAGGCTGATCTGTAACCAAGTCCTTATTCCTGGTTGTGTTGCTAACAAAGTCCAGGTGAAGACACCAGGCTGTGGCCAGGCTCTGTGACAAAATGTGCACCACCAGATGTGGCACAGGGTGGTCCTGCAGGGTGGCCAGATCCCTTGAGACCCTCCAGATCTTCCCCAACCCCGCAGCTGTTTGAGGACATCGAGCCAAGGAAGTGCTCTGTAACCACTGAAGTAAGAGAACGTAAGCAAATAGGAGCTTTGGTGCAGGTAATTGGGTACCTAATTGCTGCGCGTGCCACCTGGGGACCGGAACAGCTCTCTGCTCTGGGAGCTGGAGGGGCCATACTGTGATAAGCAGTTTAATTGTTTCCCTGCATCTGCTGCAGCGTTATAAAACCAAGGCGAGCTGCACGCACCTTCGGAGCTATCAGCCTCTGCGCTGCCCCGGGCCCGCCTTGTCCCGTGCTGCTGGAGCATCTCTTCCTGCAGCCCTTCTGTTCTCCATGCTTTGTGTTTGCCTGTGCCAGGTGATAGCAGCGAGCCGTTGAGGCTTTCTGGGAAGTTTTTTGGGTTGATTTTTTAGTTAAAAGCCGTAGGAACACGCAAGCAGCCAGGAGGGCCCGTCAGGTGCTGGGAAGGGGATGCCCCAGCTGATTGCTGGGGTTTGGGCATAAATAAATGTTTGTGATAAAGGGCTGAGCAGAAATCACACCCGGGTTGACTTAGGGGGTGGCACTCAGCAAAGGTGTGGGTGATTAGGGATAAATGCATTTGGTGTTAGGCACTCTGGGTGCTCGAGGCTGTGCAGTGGGGTTGTGCTCCTTCCTGGGGGCACGGCTGGCTCTGGGCTCTCGGCACGGGAGAGGCTGCAGAGCTGGGAGCAGGGGTACTGCTGCTGGGATGGGAGATCCGAGTGTGTCCAGCTGGAGAGGGGTTTGGGGGTATGCAAAGCACGGAGGGTGAGCCAGGAGATGTGGAGCTCAGCTAGGAGAGGCACGAGCTGGTACAGCTGAGTGCTGGTTTCGTTTCCCTTGTTGCCTCAGAATGGCATCTGCCTCTGTTTTCCCAGGGCAAACACTGGTGCTTTAATGGCTTTGCCCCCATTCCTGGGATTCCTGAGCAGGTGAGCTACCTGCGCTTCGCTGCCTCGCTTTGCCCTGGGAAAGTCAGCACAGCATCTGGCCCATCTTCTTGCTCCAGTGTGTCCCTCCCTAACTGAGCTCCACACTTCCCCTACACCCAGGCAGGGCAGACACAGCTGTGGCCATGGGGCCATCCATGGGGACGGCGTGGGGCAGCCCCATTCCTTTGGCTGTCCCTGGGTTGTAGCAGCAAAGCAGGAGCCTGCAGAGCAGCATGCAGAGCGTCCGCTGCCAAATGGAAGCTTCCACTCCATTTCAGCTGAAATTTGTCAGAACTGTTTAAAACCCACGCTGTCCTCTAACAAGCAGTTTTTTCAGCCCTTTGGCCTTGCTTTCTCATGGGGTTTGGGGCTGGCAGCAGCAGGATGTGTTCGTGTTGGAATTGCTGCTTTTTGCCCTGCAAGGAACCCGGCGGCTTGTGCTGGCTTGGTGCCTGCAGGGCCGTGTCTCTAAGGTGAGCCGGGTCCTGAGCTCCTGGTGGAAGGGATGGGCAGGATGTTCACAGCTAAAAAAAGATGCCTGAGTCCCACCACCACCCCTCGCAGTGGAGTCGTGGCCTCGGAATAACTCTGCTGGGCTCCATACCAGCGCAGGGCGTGGAGGGAGGGAGGCTGGAGCTGCCTGTGCTGGGTGACCTGCCTGCAGGCTGCAGCCACGGCAGCCACCGGCAGAGCCAGGCAGGGGTTATTTTTTAATTATGCAGTGCAGGTAAACAAATTAGAAAATTCAGCCCAAAGATAATTCACTGGAATGAATGTGATGCAGACTGGCTGTCTCCTTTTCTTTAAGGTGCTAATCTTTGCTTTCTCATTTAAATGGCTCTCCTTGTGCCATAGGGCTGGGAAGCAGATGGACCTGCTGGGCCAGGCACCTTCCCGAGCCCCTGCCTCATTTTGCCAGGGTTTGGGACCTCCTGGTGTGGCCAGGGGTCATCCAGGGGAGCAGGAAGTTCTACCCAAGCCTTTGCCTTCTGGTCTTTGCTGGGATGCTTGGCCTCGCTGCTCCCTGTGCCTAACATCAGCTGCTGGTGCTTCGTGTCCCATCAGTGGCAGCAGTCGGGCTCCTGGCGGGGGGGTTCTTCGAGCCCTGCCTGCAGCCATGAGCTCAGCCTGTGAGTGTGAAATCATTACTCCAAGAGCACTTCCAAGGACCCTCTTGAAATATTTCATTATCAGAGGAATTCTGCGCAATACCCAGAAGGTGATGATAAACCCTTGGAACGTGGCTGCCCGTCCCTAAAACCATTCTGCAAAACAGCGTTGGGATGAAGATGAAACCTCAGCGAGGTTTTCTCTTCTCAGGTGGGGTTTGGTGCCTGCAGACCCGGGGGCTGTTTGTTCCTTGTGCCAGAGTATGGATCCTCCTTCTGCTCCCAGGTGCCCTGTGCCCACCTCGATGCCATTTGCCTGCTGGCTGCCGTGACCACGGGGATGCAGCTCTCCATGCACAGGGTGGTTCTGCTGGTATAAAATTAAACACTTTCCTGCGTGGCTGCATGGGTGAGGGTGTGGGCAGGCAGCCTGCTCTCCCCAAGTGCTTGGGAGGCACGATCAGGTTTCCCAAGGCAGGCTTGCAGGGCTGCCCTGCCCATCGGGCTCTCCCCTGCCCTGCCAACAGCTTCTTGCTGATTTGACAGAAGGGGCTTTGTGCCTCTTTTTATCGAACCAAAAACAGGTGGGTGAGTTCCCTTGGCTGAAGGGATGCTCCCAGGCTGAGCTCTCGCTCCTCTGTGTGAATTTCGGTGCACAGTGTGGTTGGAAAGCTGAGCTGGGAGAAGCTGCAGCGAGATGTCCTTGCTGGACACGAGCATCTGTCCCTCAGGGTCCTTCTCTGAGTGTGTTCTATAGTACTTAGTAGGACAAAATGTCCAGTGGAAGCTTCCTCTCTGACTGGGAGATTCATTGCTTCTCTTCTCCGTGGATTCTCTGAAGCCTCGTACGGGGGTTCGTTAAGAAATGTTAAGAAATCAGGCAAGAGATGCAAATCTTTTTAGCCTCATTTGTTTCAGCGCTCATAGCTGCACCCCAAGAGAACATCTCCCCTGCAGCAGAGCTCGGGGAGGAGGGAGGGATCCATCTGCTTCCAGCTGAGATCCCACGTGCTGTGAAGGATTCTGTGCTGTTCAGAGCACGGGGCAGAGGGCAGGGCATTGGTTTCACCAGCAGTGCCCTGGATAGACATCACTGCTAGCAGTGACTTCTGCCAAAGCTGGTGTGAGTTAGACAGCTGGGGGGTGGTGAAAGAAAGCCCCCTTCTCCTGTGTGCTTTCTCTTTGTGGCTGTAGCTTCCAAAGTGCCCTCCTGAGCCCTTGGAACAAGGTTATTTTGCTTTTTCAGAAGTCATTGTTGGTGCCTTTCGTGGGTGGGGATGGCTGTGACGGTCTCAGGAAGGAAAAGGCAGCCTGGGCTCACTTCACTAGACCTGAGAGCTTGCATTTTGGTACAAAACTTCTGTTCGTTCTAAAACAAAAGAAAAATCAGCTTTCCCATGCCAGCTACTTGGAGGCCCACGTAAATCAGAACTGGATTACGCTTCAGTGGAAGTAACCTGCAGCATGGTGAGCCCATGGGCGCCTTGGGGTTTAGTCCAAGAGTCCAAAGCTGCCTCCTTCCAGCACTTCTGCCAGCTGGCACCCTCAAACCGTGGGCACTGCCGTGCTGCCCTGTGTGTGCCAGCAGGGGCTGGGGCTGCTTCGGGGCCTGGGTGGGAGTGCTCTGATCTCGGGGTGCTCTGATCTCGGGGTGCCTGGGCTCTCTGGGATGGTTTCCACTAAAATGCCCTTTTGTAATGCTGCTGTCTTCAGCTCAGGGCTATCTTGCTGAATTAGCTTGCAGCTATGAAGCGTTCCTTACAAAAGAGAATTCGGGAGGAAAAATGCCTGTTCTATCTCAGTGCCGTGAGTTCTGCTCCTTTACCACATCTCAGAAGCTGATAAAGCATTCATATGCATGTATGCATACATGCCTGTCGTGTTTGTCTTCAAAATATGCATTTCTATAGCTTTCCTATGTAAAGAGCTCTTAAAACCAAAGCAGTTGGGGCTAACTTGTTGTTTCATTTCCTGTGGGTTTCAGCGCTAGCTTTAGCTTACATTCCCTTGAACTTAGAGCTCGAATATTAGGGTTTTTTCGCTCTCTAGCTCTGTTTGCAGGCGGAATCAGGAGTTACATTACTGGGTGTGGTGCAGCTCGAGTCAAAGCCAGGTTAAACTGAATGCCCTTAGGAAGAAGCAGACCTTTGCTGTGCCCTGCTGCAGCTGTATATTTAGCCCATGTGCCCTTTCCAATTACAGCCAGGAGAAGACACCCGGGGAGGAATGCAAGTCATACCCGCCCGGAGCGCTGCCCTGGGATCCATCACCAAGTGCTTGTCGAGCCAGCAGCCGTGCCTTGGTAACTTCCCTCCCTTCTTCTCGGGGTTTGACATTCACCATGTCCACGGTCCAAGGAGGGAGGGACCCACCTCGTTCTGCGTGGGGCTGAGCCTGGGCCATGCCTCGCTCCCCGTGCATCCCTGCTTCCATCCCCCGGTGCCTCTGCCCCCGCTTGGCTCTGCCCGCTCCTCCCCCGGGCCATGCAGGTGTTCCTCGTGCAGGATCCATCCTGTACCCCCGCTGATCCCTGCTGGTTCTGCTCTGGGGCTGCGAGCAGTGCCTGGTGTGAGGCAGCACCGTGAAGCTGTTACTCAGTCCCTGCCTCGGGCCTGTAGCTGGGTGTTTCATCCTGATCTGTCCCTGCGCTGCCAGGATCGTGGCAGCTCTGGCTCCAGTGTTCCTAATCACAGGGGGAAAAAAAAATGATCTCTGAGGTCTCCTAAATATCTGGGCAGATGCTATCTGTGTTTCCTTTTAACTGAACACACCTGAAGATACCACGTGGGTCGTCTGTCTGGGAATAACCAAGTGGGACTGGCTGTGGCTGTGAAGCTCCCATCCAAGGGCGAGATGTCTCGCCCAGCCCAGCTGCGCTGCTGTGGGCACCCATGCGGGTCCAGCATGGTGATGGGGGGGACCTGGAGCAGGGATTAAAGCCAGGAGGCATCCACGTGGCCTTCCGCAGGGGTTGGAACTTGATGCTCCTCGAGGTCCCTTCCGACCCAAGGCGTTCTGTGGTTCTGCCAGCAAAGGCAGCGTACGAGCGCGTGGTTCATCTCAGTGGCACAGAGCTGTGGTCTGCAACGAGCAGGTAACGACAGGCAGCAGGCAAGCTCCCCCGGAGCTACGGGGAGGTGAAATATTTCCATGCTTACTCTAGCAGCATACAAACCGCTTTGAGGTGCCGATTGCTGTGACCACTTCCCTGCGAGCTCCGTGGAGCAGCTGGTGGCACGCGTGACTCGAGGCAGCGAGTGACAGCTCGCAGGCTGCTGCTCTCTCCCTGCCCAGCACAGCTTAGCACCGCCGAGTTCGGTTGGTTTTTCCCCTCGTTTGTCGGTGTCAGGGTTTCCTGTTGCTGACGACAGCTGTGCTGGAGCTGAGCAGAGCCTACTGCTTGGGCTTTGCCCTGTGCTTGCAGGCGTGCAGGACAGCTGTCACTTCAGCAGTAAGCCAGAAACGTGTGGGTGAGCTTGTCTTTCAGAGAGGCATCCCGTCCTGTGCACGTCCTCCCCGCAGGTGTCTGCTCAGCTCCGCTCGGGGGGTCTTTGGGGGGCAGAGGGCGAATGTCTGTCCCCTCGTTGCCCTCCCTGGCGCCAGCTGCGTGACAAACGTCCCTGGGCAGCTGTCCTCCTGCACGTCCCCTCCTGGCTCACCCGCTGGGAGCACAGGCAGCTGGGACGATGCACAGTGCAAGGAACCCCCTCCTGCCCCAGCCCACACCCCCGCTCCCATGCATGGAGCAGCAGCCAGCTCCGGGCTCGCAGCACCCAGCGTCCCACCACGTTGCATCATTCCTCTGCTCGCTGCCTCGACACGCGGCCGCCGACGGGGCTTGCCCGGAGATGTGCTGTGGGAGCACGCGGGAGGGCTGTGCACAGACAAGAGCTGCGCTTCGGGACACTGCGCTGGCCCCGTGCAGCCCGGGCTGGTCGCTTCCCTAGGGAGGGGGCACAGGTAAGTGGGACCCCTCCTCGCTCCCCTGATTTCCTGCTCGTCTGGTGCAGGGCAGCTCCCTGGGCTTTCCCATGCTGGATTCAGCGGCATGAATACTCTGGCAGTGATTAATTACCGCAGCCCACTGATGTGATTGTGTACTTGGGCAATTGGATTAGAAGCAACAGGGCTGAGGCTCGCTTTCCCCAGTCCTGTGGTGTAATGGGCCATGCAGAAGTGATTCCTGGGGCAGCCAGCGAGGCCCACGGCTGGCAGGAGCTGCTTCGGCAGGGTCTCACCCCTCCTTTCAGCCCCATCTCATCTGCTCCGTTCTAGGAGGGTTGGCACCGGGGATCCAGCATCAGTGCTGGCACGTGCACCGAGCGCCGGGGCTGGAGCAGATGTTGATAGCAGCTTTGATGTTTGATCCAATGTTTTTGGAGGTTCAAAGTTGAGACCGAAAGAGCTCTGGCAGCAGCAGGAGGATAAAGGGGAACTCGGTGCTTTCAGAAGATCAGACAGAACAAAACATCCTGAAATTCAGGACTAACCTGAACGCTGGCGGTGGCTCTGCCAAGCGGGGCAGCGCGGATGCTGCTGGGGGAAGGAGGAGCTGGGTGGCCCAGCCTTCCCCAGTAACCCCACAGCGGGTGAGCCCTGGAGAGTGCTGCCTGTGTTTGGGGTTTGGCCCCGCTTTGAGCTCGGGTGGAACAGTGGGCTGTTGGGCTGCCTGGTCCCCTCCAGCTCCTTGCTATTCCTTTTCATAGAAAGCTTTAATCCCAGGCACAATCCCCACCAGGTACCTGGGTCCCAGCAGTGGGAGAGCCCAGCCCTGCATCAGCTCCTGTCCTCCCCTGGTGAGGTGGAGCTGCATTAAAGGAGCTTTTTGGTGGTGTAATGTTGTTCTTGGTTCTCCTGGATTTCCTTCTGATAACGGCTACTGAATTGTTCGTGTACCTCCGTTGTGCTCTGCTTCTGCGTGCCAGCTCTGTTCTGCTCTGCTTTCCCGAAAACGAAGCTGGGAACGGCTGTGACCTGCAAGTGTCAGACCAGATCTGCACGGCCGCTGCGGGAGCGGCGTGGCTGAGGGGCACACGGCCGTGCTCGCTGCCTGCTCCAGCGATTCCTTCTGCAGCGGGTGATGACTTCATCTTCCTCCCTGCTTGCTGCGGAACTGCCCCAGCAGCATTGCCCTGGGGCAGGTCACAGAGCTGCCTGCCCAGCAGCACCGTGCTGGTGGTGGCTCCCAGAGCCACGCTGAGACGAGGGCATTGCTGCTGGAGGGACATGGTGCCCATGTCTCTGCGGGCCTGGCTGCAGCCCCATGCAGCTGGCTGTCCATCCAGGTGGCTGTCCTGCTGTCTGTCTGAGTGAGAATCCCCTGGTTTCCTGCATCTTTATTGCTCCATCTCCCAAGCTCATTCAGTATGAGGTGCATGGAGCACGTTGGTTCTTCTCTGGGTGCCTGCTGTCTTCATCTTCTCACTGAGTGGCTCCAGGCTCATCCAGAGCTCACCCAGGGCCCTTCCTGCTGTGCTGCTGCCCCAGCCTGCAGCTTGCCCCCAGTGCTGTGCCACCGCCGTGCCTGCCTGGGTACCACCACCTCCCTGGGGCTGCTGGGCTGCTCCAGGCACCGCAGCAGCACGCTGTGTGCACGGAGACAGGCAGGGCTGATTTCTCTAGAGACGCTCTGCATCAGGAAGAGCTGGGAAGCTCTCGCTGTCTCTACCGGTAGCATTAACTCTTGCAACTTCATCAAAAAGCAAATTAAAATGAAGCGGGTGGAAGGCAGGAAGCCCTGTGTCCGTCGTGGGGAGGTCTGTGTGCGTTGGCCGCCTGGCTGGCTGTTGCAATTAACGCGCTGATTTGGTTTCCTTTCTTCCATCAGGTTCCCAGAGCTGTAGGATGAGGCTGCAGTGAGGGAGCAACCCCTGCCCGTGCCCGCTGCCGTCCCCTCCCGGCTGGAGCACTGTCCCCGAGCCGCCGGGCAGAATGACTGTTGGATGCATCCTGCAGCCCCCGTTCCTGGGGAGGACTTTGCTCCCCGTGCTGCTGCTGGCGGCCTCAGCTCACTGCCACTGGCCCAGCGAGCCGGCCGAGGTGGTGCGGGACTGGGAGAACCAGCTGGAGGCCTCCATGCACTCCGTGCTCTCGGAGCTCCGGGAGGCTGTGCCGGCCGTGGTGGGCATCCCCGACAGCTCCGCCGTGGTGGGCCGCTTCTTCAGGGTCTCCATCCCCACGGATCTCATCGCTTCCAATGGAGAAGTAGTCCAGGTGAGAAACGTCCTCCCTTGAGGCTCGTTTTCACTCGTGTTCTCGTAGCCACAGAGGGGTCGCCAGGAGTTGGTGAAGCACCCTGGGGCTTTTGTAGGGCTGTGGAAGGAGGAGTTTTGTTTTTAAAGCCATTTTTCTCGCCTCATTGCAAAGTTTCTTTCCTCTGTGGTAAGGCAGAGGGGACCGCTCTCCTCGGGGACTACTGCTCGGGGTTGTTGGCTGCGTTTAAGCTGTGAAATACACAGCCCTGGAACGATGGGCACGTTCCAGAGGAGATGTTGCCTCGGGATCAGGGCAGCCACGGTTCCCTGGGACTGCTGCTGTGGCACTCGGGGAGCTCGCTGTGCTATGGTAACAAAATATTGTCGGGCAAGCAGGCAGCGTTCTGGGAGCGGGGCTCTGCGCCGCGTCTGACGCACTCCGTCCTGACCTTGTGCCTGGGTCCCCCTGGGGAAGATGAGAACCTTTCTTTTGGTCTGACCTACCCTCGGGCTGCTGGCACCCAAAAACTGAGCTTTGGAACCCGCCCTGGGGCAGGGAGGTGTCGGGACAGCCCGGAGGAGGACAGACACGCTGCCAAACACACGCTGTTCATCTTCAGCCCTTTTCTGGAAGGGTGCTGAGAAGTCGTCGTCTCAGCATCTGCCCGCTCGGGTGGAGAGTTCAGAAAGCCCTGTTTTGAAAACAGAAAACTACCTTCCACTCTTTCTTTATTTTTTTCAGAAAGCAGAACTGAAAAATATTTTTAAAAACCCATTTTTGGAAAGCGTTATAAAAAGCCACCCTCGTGGTGCCCCTCAGATCAGAGGGAGATGGGGTGAGTTGGGAGCAGTGTGACACCCCGGCTTCTCCTGGAGGGCAGCTGTGCTCCAGCTGTGCATGCTGTTGTGCAGTTATCTCGATCCAGCTGGCTCTCCAGTGTGAATCTTCAGGAGCAAGAGAGCTGTTTGGGGCTGCTGTGCCCTCCAGCTCTCCCACTGCATGGCTCCGTGTGCGGTGGCTGCTGCTGCCAGCCCCACGGGGGCGTTATCCTTCACCGGAGGGAGCTGTCAAGATGTGTGTTACAGAAATGATCGCTTTGGTTTGGGGTTTCGTTGCAGAGCGACTCGTTTTGGTGTTGTCTCATGGCTACTTTGACAGCAAGAAGTCATTTTCAGCGCTTGTCCAACACCACGGCCTCCTTGCTCTCTGTTTCCTGGCACAGCAGTTGGCTTTGATAGCTCCAGCAGCTGCAGGGTGGCTCTGGGAGACGTTCTTCCAGCCCCATCTCATAGCTCTGAACAATACTCCTGCCCCTGCTGTCGGGGCGTGTTTGCTGAGAGCAGCAGATGCTTGGAGAGCAGCGAAGGGACCGTGCTGGAGCGGGGCTGGAGGAGCAGTTGCTGGCTGGGTGCGGTCCAGCAAAAAGGCTGGGAGCAATTTCCACGCTCGTACATGGGTTTGCCTGATGCACGTTGCATCTGTTCACCTTGAAATTGATTTTAGGAGTGGGGCAGGCTCTAGGGCAGCAGTGCTGGCCTCGCTTTGCTGGTGCAGCTGGAAGATCTGCATTGGCTGCCGAGCACGGCCGACCTTCCCAGCAGGGTCTGATTCCTGGCCAGTGAGAACTGCGTGGGCAATCCTGGGGTGCTGGGGTGCTTCTCTGTTGTAGCAGGAACTTTCAGGGCAAGCCGTGCTCCTCTTTTCTCAGGCTGCCTTGTACTTTGCAGCCAGAGCAGTGAAAGCATAGTGCACCTGGATGTTGCTAACTGGTGTGCTTGAACACTAACGAGAATCAGGACACCTTTTTGAGATGTACCAGTGGATCAGAGCTCACAATGAGATGTTGCTGCCTATACTCAGTGCCCATCAATTTCTAGGAAACTGGATATAATCTCATTGAAACAGAAAAAAGAAAGCTGACACTTGATGTCCCCAAACTTCCAGGAGCCTGAAGATGATGTGATCGCTTCATTTCTCGGTAATTCCCACTGATTATTTCCAGGCTTGGTTTGCAGTGGGGGGGAGGACCTTGAGCTGCTTCCCAGATCCTCTCCCTGCTCGTTAGCAGATTCCAGACCGGAGACAAAATATTTTTCTCCGCATACTTGGTGGTGGGCTGGGAACAAGGGCTGGCATTGCTGCACTGCAGAGGAGTGCCTGGCAGGCACTGCCCAGCTGTGTGGGCTCCGTGCACCCTCAGGTATGTGCTGCTGCCAGCAGGCCCCAGTGCCCCCCTGCCTCCCCCAGTCTGCCCAAGAGCAGGTGAGGGGTTGTGGTTGGGCACAGAAGCAAGCTTATTGCAGCTGGTCAAAATGCAAAGAAGCAAAAGGACTGCTAACTACCTGGTCTTCTAATTAATTTCAGAGGCTCTATTCTGCTGTGCTCAGAGCCAGCTGCCAGCGTGGCTCTGGGGCTGTTGCACCTCCTGGCAGGTTGTTAGGATCTCCCTGCCCCAGCTGTGTGTGTCCAGCCCCACTGAGGGCTTTGCAGAGCCCAACCTGCTGCATTTTGCAGCTGGGGCAGCGTGCTCAGCTGTGTCCTGTTGTGGAACAGCTCCTCACACCCACCCCAAAGAACAGTTGGATTTCCTCTTCCTCCTGCTTCCATTTCAAGGCTGTTCCAGAGTTTGGCTGTTCTGATTAAAAATGCAGTTTCTAGCCTAAATTTAGAGATGGCTAGAAATATTTGTGCTGCCCTTTAGCTTCAATCTCTCTTCCACCTTCATAATATTTACTTCCCTTATGTATTTATAAGTGACAGGCATGTTCCCCTGTCTTGATTTTATTAGATTAAACAAGCCAATCTCTTTAGTCTTTCCCCATAAAATAAGCTTTCTTTTCCTCTCCTCGTTTTGCAGCTGTCTTCTGCACCTCTTCCAGCTCGAGTTTATTTTCTCATGGTTGCACGACCAGAGCTATACAAAGTACTCTAGGCGAAATTTCACCGGAGCCCGTATAAAACTTCCCTTTCTCTGCTATAAATAACCCATCCCGCATCTGGGTGCTTCTCCTTGCTTTGCTCAGTCATCTTGTGATCAGCTGAAATACCCAGGTCTGCAGCTTTCCTGCTTGCAATCCGTGAGATCCCAGCGGAGAGCGTTAGCCAAGGTGCGTGGGCTTTGATCTCTGTGAGGTCTGGGAGTCCTCCCCTTGAGGTTCTCCCATTCTTCCTGCATGAAAATCTACACCTCCATCTCTGTCTGAGGGACAGCAGATGAGCAAGGCAGGGACAGCAGCACTAACACTCGGAGCACTTTTGTCAGAATTTAGGACACTGGCTTTTGCAGCACGTGCAGCTCTCATTGCTCACTCACACATTAGGAAAGCCAACACAGGGCTTGCCCCCCCAAATTAAAACCAGACAGAGGAGGGCATTGATATGGTGGTGGCCTCCATCCTGGCTTCAGGAAGCTGATCTGGCTGATGGGAGATGCTTTCTGCAGCAGCTTCCATGTCTGCAGGAGCAGCTTTCTGACGCCGAGCTGTGAGCCAGAGGCAGCATTTCCCTCGTCTGGTTGCAGGAAACAGAGAGACAGAGGATGCAGGAGACATCTGGGCTTCAGCTGCCCCTCCAGGAACACCAGGCAGTGCTTCTGTCCCTGAGCATGAAGTGCTCAGTCACAAGGCGTGCAGCTGGAATACAAGGGTAGGGTCATTGCGTTGAGCTGCTGCGTTGGTGGCAGTGGTGCTCCTCAGCAGGGCTTGGGATGACACAGGGCAGGCAGTGGGACCCCAGGGAGCTGCTGCTCTGTGCAGATGTAGCTGTGGTGAGGTGATTAAGCAGCAGTTAGCTCAGGAGCTGCTGTAGGTGATGCGTTGTGCCATGGGTTTGTGGGGCCGTCAGCGCATCGGGCATCAATCTGGGCTCTGTGTTCCAGGCAGGAGCTTGGTTTTCCAATAGTGGCTCCATGTGTCCTCTGCTGGAGTGGCTCTCGTTGAGCGGCTTTGCTCTCAGCAGGCTTCAGGGACTTTGATGAACAGAATGCACAGAGGTTGGCTTGTGGGAGTCCCAACGTTGAGGTTGGCCATTGGGGCCGTGTCAGCTCCAGTCCGAAGCCACAGGCTGGGCAAAGGGCCAGCCCCAGGGCAGCAGGCACACTGAATTGTATGGGGAAAAAAAGCACAAAATACTCATTTTTCCTCCTGCAGTGATCTTTATTCCAAAGATTTTTACCTGGGTGTGAACTTTAATGAAGTAGCATTCCTCGAAGGAGGGGATAAGCAAAGAGTGCTCACGTTGGATCTCTTAAGATGCTCCATGCATTGAGCCCTCGGAGCCTCAGCTCGTTCCTTGCTTTCCTTAGACCTTGGCCAAGCACGGGCCAAGCAGCTCTTTGCAGGCAGTGCGTTGGGATCAGTGGTGATGCCTGGAAGAGGCCCAAGTGAAGGATTTGTGCAGGGCTGTGGTGCTGCCATTGGGGTCTGCCGGGGGCGAGGGGCTGCTGATCCCCTTCCTGCAGCAAAGCAGGGCTGGGGAACTTGGTGTCTTCAGCGTGCGCCGAGGAACGCAAGCTCTGAATTTGGAGGAGCGGAAAATGTGACTCAATCTAATTATAAACCAGCTTTTCAGCCTGGCTGGGGAGTTCCTTGTTTTGTCCTGCTCTGCCGGGCCGGGCCCTGAGCTTGGGGGAATGGCACACAGCAGTGCCCCGGGGCTCTGCGGAGCAGCCGCTTCCCAGCAATGTGCTGATGGCAGGGAGAAAGAGCCCCCGAGAAAGAGCTTGGCATCCCTGCCCCGTGGTATTTTGGCTTCCCTTTGGCCTTTCGCTTACAAAAAGCCACGCTGAGAGAAGAGCCCGACCCGAGCTGTGTTTTGGGGCAGTTTGAGGCGTTTCCTGCGCTGCGCTCGCCCCCGGCCTTGCAGCAGGGTGTGGGCAGCGGGCAGTGACAAAGCAGAGCACAGAGCCCGTGAAGGGAGGGCTTCTGGGGACGCTGTCCTGACCTCCAGTGAAGCAGCTGCTGTGTTCCCTCGCCCCAGCCCAGCGGGGCTCTGAATGGGGCCCTCAGAGCGGGCGCGGGGGCAGCGAGGGGGGCGGCCATGGGTATGCGGGATGGCATGAGCCGGGGGCGGCCGCGGGGCACGGGGCCAGCGGGCAGCTCGGGAGCTGCTGGAGGAGCAGGGCAGCGTGGCTGCCTCCGTGCAGCACCTCTGTGCCCACCTCCGAGCACAGGTGGGAGGCTCAGGCTGAGCCCTGACTGCTGTCACTGCTCCCCTGCACAGGGCTGGCAGGGGGCTCGCTGCCTCCTTCCTGCAGCCTTCAGTGGGAGGAGGAGGGCCGAGTGCTTGGAGGATTAGAGGGGACTTCTGTAGGCAAGAATGCTTTTTTTTTATTGCTTTTTTATTTTTTGCCTGAACTCCCTCGGAGGCAGCAGCTCTGCTCACTTCTCCTTTGCTCATCTTCACCTTGCTGGCTGCAGGGCTTTGGGCTCAGAGTCGACAAACAAACCCAGCGGGGCTGTTGGTGTGCGAGCTGCTGCCTCCCTCCAAGGGCTGCCTGCATCTCGGCCTGAGCGGGGTCCCCGAGCCAGGCAGCCTGGTAAAAACTGCCAGCGTGGCCCTCAGTGCCTGCCCAGCTCTGCAACCTTCAGCCCATAAGCATTCATTTACAATTGTCTCAAATACAGGAGAACAAAGACGGGCTTCTTTCCTTGAGCAACAGCGGGGCTGTTTGGAAAGCAGAGCCCTTGCGGGAAATGGCAGGGCTTAAGGCTGATATTTATGGTGTGCATGGAAAACTGGGGAGCTTGACATGAGAGCTAGAGATCCCAAATCATTAACCATGTGCAGCCTTGACAAATACTGTCTGAAGCAATGTTTGGAGGGAACGGTGCTGGAGCAGAGTCCAGGGCTCCTGCACAGCAGAATTCCTTAGCAGCAGCACCGTGACCAGGACGGAGCCCCGTGGAGAGGGCTCTCCTGGAGCCTTTGCTTAGGAACAAGTGGTTGTGCCCAGCCCCAGCTGTAGGGCAGAACAACTGCTTTGCTTCTCTGCTCTGATCTCTGCCCTCGTGCCGTGCACACAGAGCTTGCTGCCCGTGCAGCAGCCGTGCTCGGGCAGAGCTGGGCACCTGTGACTTGCCACCCCCCAAGGATTTTATGGGCACGATGCACATCGACTTGATTTTCTTAATCACCTTTTGCAGAGCCTTTAGAAATGGCCCACGCTCCTCGAAGGTTGAAAACAGCTGAGCCAGCTCTGCTCTTTTTAAATCAAGCCAAAGAGGTTCTGTGAATGTTTTGCAGCCCTGCTAGAACAAGCTGTCCTGGCAGGTTCCCATGTTTAGAAGAGCCTGGTTGTGGTGTGGCTTCAGTTTCGAACGTGAATCCTTAAGAACCTGAGAAGTGCCCGAGTTGGGTCAGCCACAGCCCCATGCTGTGTCCAGGGGAGGTTCTGCAGGTGGGCACCCAGCAGTGCTCTGCCCTAAATCCACCTCGAGAAGAGCAGGGGGAAGGTCCATCCTCAACATTTGGCCTTCAAGACCCCAACGTGTGTGCCCCAAGAAGCTGTAGGGTGTGATTTCCAAAGCAGAAATACTCAGGCTGACCCATGCCTCGCTCTGTCCCTTCTGCACGTGAGGTTGGCCCCTGCTGCTGGCTCAGTCTTTTTATCCAGCAGCGGTGCTGGGAGCACAGGGGAGCAGGGAGCATGGGACCCTGCAATTAGGGGCTGGCAGAGCGCACAGACAGGGACTGCCTGTCCCACGTGCAGCCTGAAATTACACGTTCTGCTCACATCTAACCCCTGGCTATTAAAGTTTGTGTTCTTCGTGGTTGTGTGAAGCCTCAGCAGTGCCATGGCTGTGTCCCAATGGTTTGCTCCTCGCCTGCTCCCCTGGGCAGCCTGGGGGCTGGCTGTGGCTGGGGGGGGCTCCTGGTGGGGCTGGGCAGGAGCGGGCCCCGTGGACCCCATCCAGAGGGAGCAGTGCCCAAGAAAGATGCCTTGTCCCTGCCCTGGGAGCCTGGCGCAGGTGTAGGGCTGGCTGGGGTAAAGGCAGCTGCTGTTCTTGCTGCAGAGGGGAGGAGGGTGCCAGCAGGGTCTGTGGGATGCTTTCTGCCTCTGGTGTGAGCAGCAGTCCTGATCTCCCGCTGCCCAACACCGCTCTTAAGAGTTAACTACAAGATGTGCTGACAGCCTTACACTGCTCCACAAACATCCCCAGCCTGCCTCGTGATCACCGTGCAGCCTGCCCGGGCAGCAGCGGGGCTCATTCTTTGCAGATGAGAGGAGGAGGGTGGTGCCCGTCCTGCTGCTGCTCCCCTCAGCAGACTGCAGGCCCTGTCCTTGCAGGCAGCCTCCTCCTGCTCCCCTTCCCCGTTGGAAGCAGAGCCTTTGTTCTTAGCAGATGAAAGGCACAAAAGCAGCCAGTGAACAGACCCGGTCGTGGTGCAGCTCCGTGGGCCCTTCCCTGGAGCCCCTCCTGTGTAGGGGCTGGGAAGAGGCACCGCAGGCTCGCAGCCTGCCCAGCCCCGTGGCAGCCCTGCAGGAAAGTCGTGCTGCTGACCTAAAAGCCTTGGGTAAACTGCGCTGCAGCCCCGAGGTGGCTGCGGCCAGCGCCCGTTATTTCTCATCTTTAAAGCAAGTCACTGTATGAAAGCGAAATCCTGCAGGCCAGAGACCTCTGCAGGGCTGGACGAGCTCCCACAGCTCCCTAAGGCCAATGGGACCAGCTCCCTGCAGAGCCTGTCCTTGTCACCGTGCTGAGGGGTGACACTGGCTGCCCCGTCCCAGCCAGGTTGTTCCTTCCCCAGTTGTTACCCTTCAGATTTTTTTTGTTCTCAAGCCTTTTAATTAAATGTCATCGCCGGCAGAATCTGTCCTAATGCCGTACTTCTAAGAGCACCTCCTCCTGTCTCCTCTTTGGCAGATCTCCGAAGCTGGGAAGGAGTCCTTGCCTTCGTGGTTGCATTGGAACGCGGCGAGCAGCTCCCTGGAAGGGCTGCCCCTCGACACGGACAAGGGCGTCCACTACATCTCGGTGACCACGCTGCAGCCCTTCCCCAACGGCAGCTACGTCCCCCAGAACGCCAACGTCTTCTCCATTGAGGTGCACCAGGAGGACCACAGTGAGCCGCAGCCGGTGCGGGCAGCGGCCCAGGACGCGGGCGATGCTGCCCCGTTCGTGTGCGGCGCGGAGGAGCCAGTCACCATCCTGACGGTCATTCTGGACGCCGACCTGACAAAAATGACACCAAAGCAGAGGATTGAACTTTTAAGCAGCATGAGAAGCTTCTCGGAGGTGGAGCTTCACAACATGAAGCTGGTTCCTGTTGTAAATAACAGACTCTTTGACATGTCGGCCTTCATGGCTGGGCCGGGGAACGCCAAGAAGGTGGTGGAAAACGGGGCCTTGCTCTCGTGGAAACTGGGGTGTTCTCTGAGCCAAAACAGCGTCCCCAACATCAGCAAGGTCGAGGCCCCGGCGAAAGAAGGAACGATGTCTGCCCGCCTCGGCTACCCGGTTGTTGGCTGGCACATCGCTAACAAGAAGCCTCACCTCCCAAAGAGGATGCGGCGGCAGATCAACGCCACCCCCACCCCTCTGACCGCCATCGGGCCGCCCACCACCGCCGCGCAGGAGCCGCCAACGAGGATTGTCCCCACCCCAACGTCACCCGCCATCGCCCCCCCCACGGAGACCACGGCACCCCCGGTCAGGGAGCCCATTCCGCTGCCGAGGAAGCCCACGGTCACCATCAGAACAAGGGGCCCCATCGTCCAGACGCCCACCCTCGGGCCGATCCAGCCAACCAGGGTGGTGGAAGGCACCGGGACGGTCTCCGTGCCGATTCGCCCCACGATGCCTGGGTATGTGGAGCCCACCGCAGTGATCACGCCGCCCACAACCACCACCAAGAAGCCCAGAGTCTCCACTCTGAAGCCTGCCACGCCGTCCACAACAGATTCCTCCACAGCGACAACGCGCCGGCCGACCCGGAGACCCAAAACGCCACGTCCCACCAAGCCCCCCAGCACCACCAGGTCCCCCATCTCCAAGCTGACCACCGCCTCCCCGCCGACCCGCGTGCGCACCACGGCCAGCGGCATCCCCCGGCCCTGGGAGCCCAACGAGCCGCCCAAGCTGACGAACCACATCGACAGGGTAGACGCGTGGGAGGGCACTTACTTCGAGGTGAAAATCCCCTCGGATACCTTCTACGATAAGGAGGATACCACCACCGACAAGCTGCAGCTGACCTTGAAGCTGAAGGAGCAGCAAATGATAGAGGAGAATTCGTGGGTCCAGTTCAACAGCACCAGCCAGCTCATGTACGGCATGCCGGACCGCAGCCACGTGGGCAAGCACGAGTACTTCATGTACGCCACCGACAAGGGCGGGCTGTTCGCCGTGGACGCCTTTGAAATCCACGTCCACAAGCGCCCGCACGGGGAGAAGGCCCCGGTGAAGTTCAAGGCCAGGCTGGAAGGAGACCACAACGCGGTGGTGAACGACATCCATAAGAAGATCATGCTGGTGAAGAAGCTGGCGCTGGCGTTCGGCGATAGGAACAGCAGCACCATCACGGTGCAGGACATCGCCAAGGGCTCCGTCGTGGTGGAATGGACCAACAACACGCTGCCTCTCGAGCCCTGCCCCCGGGAGCAGATCCGGACTTTGAGCAAAAAGATTGCGGATGACTCTGGGGGGCCGAGCCCGGCTTTCTCCAACATCTTGCAGCCCGAGTTCAAGCCCCTGAACGTGTCAGTGGTGGGCTCCGGCAGCTGCCGGCACATCCAGTTCATCCCCGTGACCAAGGACGGGAGGGTGATCTCGGAGGCGACGCCGACGGTGGCGGCCGGCAAGGACCCCGAGAAGAGCAGCGAGGACGACGTGTACCTGCACACCGTCATCCCCGCCGTGGTGGTGGCCGCCATCCTGCTGGTGGCCGGCATCATCGCCATGATCTGCTACCGCAAGAAGAGGAAAGGGAAGCTGACCATCGAAGACCAGGCCACCTTCATCAAGAAGGGTGTGCCCATCATCTTCGCCGACGAGCTGGACGACTCCAAGCCCCCGCCGTCCTCCAGCATGCCCCTCATCCTGCAGGAGGAGAAAGCCCCGCTGCCCCCCCCGGAGTACCCCAACCAGAGCATGCCCGAGACCACGCCGCTCAACCAGGACACCATCGGGGAGTACACGCCGCTGCGGGACGAGGACCCCAACGCGCCGCCCTACCAGCCGCCCCCCCCCTTCACTGCGCCCATGGAGGGGAAGGGCTCCCGCCCGAAGAACATGACCCCCTACCGCTCCCCACCGCCCTACGTCCCCCCTTAACGATCGGGACGCTCTCGGGGGGAGACGGGGCCTCCGGTCCCACACCGGTGCCGCCATCCCAGCCCGCTCCCGAGCAGCGCCCACCGCACCGGGCCGCTCGCGGAACCTGGGGGACACTCGTTTTATTTTTGCCTAACAAGCTTTGGTTTTATTTTATTCATAGAAAAATTCTCGGCTCGATTCCGTCTTGCCGGCNGGGTGCTGCAGGCTTTAGGTAGAGGGTGCAATAGGGGACAGCCGGCCTCTTCGCCGGGGGAGAGCTGTCTCGGTTGGTTTTGTTGATTTCGTTTTATTTTTTAATGGAAGCAATCCTGCTTTTCTCACGCATTGCAGCATAGCATGGGGCCAGCCCAGCACGGGTGCTGGGGGGGGGCGATCCGGGCCCCACGCTGCCCCCTGGGTGCCGGGGGCTTCTGGAGATCGAAGTCCCAAACGTGGGCATCGTGGGGTCAGTGCCACGTCCTCACCGTGCCTCCTCCCGGGGGTGACACCAGGATGGCTGCACGCACCTGGCTGCGGGCTGGTGGCCGGGGAGGTTTAAAAGGAGAAAAAAGGTGAAAAAAAGAAAAAAAGAAAAAAAAAAAGCGCCAGGAATAGTTGACAGTCAGAACAATCAGTGAACTCTCAAATCTAATTTTTTACTAAATTTTTGATACAGCCTCAAAGTGTTTTATTAAAAAAGAAAAAGCATTAAAGATGGGTAACGCTGACAGCAGTCTGTGGGCTCAGCTTCTTGGGGTGGGCTCAGCTTCTCGGGGAGGGCTCCGTCCCGCGCTCGGTCCGCACCGCTCCTGCGGGGCCTCCTGCTTTCCCTCGGGCGGTTTTGGCTCAGTCCCTTTAAGCCCAGGCTTTTCCCTGGCCGTTGGAGAGCGGTTGCGGGTCCGTTTGCAGAGGGAGAACCTTNGGGGGGACGAGCAGGCAGCACTGGGGTGGCACTCTGGGTCTCCGCTGTTTGCCTTTAACACTAACTGTACTGTTTTTTCTATTCACGTGTGTCTAGCTACAGGACGTAACATGAAAGGTAGCCTAAAAAAATAATTAAATTCAAGGGACTTTCTGAAGTCGGTGGTTTAAGTTGTTACATTTAATCTGCTGTTTACCTAAACTNGGGTGACACCAGGATGGCTGCACGCACCTGGCTGCGGGCTGGTGGCCGGGGAGGTTTAAAAGGAGAAAAAAGGTGAAAAAAAGAAAAAAAGAAAAAAAAAAAGCGCCAGGAATAGTTGATAGTCAGAACAATCAGTGAACTCTCAAATCTAATTTTTTACTAAATTTTTGATACAGCCTCAAAGTGTTTTATTAAAAAAGAAAAAGCATTAAAGATGGGTAACGCTGACAGCAGTCTGTGGGCTCAGCTTCTTGGGGTGGGCTCAGCTTCTCGGGGAGGGCTCCGTCCCGCGCTCGGTCCGCACCGCTCCTGCGGGGCCTCCTGCTTTCCCTCGGGCGGTTTTGGCTCAGTCCCTTTAAGCCCAGGCTTTTCCCTGGCCGTTGGAGAGCGGTTGCGGGTCCGTTTGCAGAGGGAGAACCTTTCGCACCGCCGCGCCCCGGCCCCGCCGCGCTCAGCCCCGCGCCCGCCACAGCGCGGCGGCACCGCGCAGCGCAGCGGCGCTCCC
>WBMW01004955.1:64241-109633 GCA_013396635.1 Penelope pileata
GGCACCGGCACCGCCCCGGGGCCCCGCTCGGCGCGCCCGGGCACGACCCGCGGGGCGCGGCGGCCCCGTTACGGGCGGGGAGCGGGGAGCGGGGAGCGGGCGCTTCGCCAGCGCCGGGGGCTGCGGGCTGGGAGCGCTGCGCTGTGCTGACGAGGGGTGGGAGCGGGCTGCCGGTCATTCCGGCACCCTCCCGCTCCCCGCGGTGCGTGACGCCGGGCGTGGGTGGTGCCCCGCACCCGTGGCAACGGGCTCTGGCTTGTCCCAAACAGCCCGAGCCATGGGCGCGAGCGGACACCTCACCCTCCTCCTCCTCCTCCTCCTCCTCCTCCTGCTCTGTGCCCCAGGTACGCGCCCGAGGGGGTCAGCGGCATCCAAAGGGAAACTCAGAGGAGGGCACAGGGGATGGGGTTCCACCGAAGAATTCCCCGTGTGCCAGCCCCGGGATGGGCACGGGGGTGGCAGCTTCAGGGGCTGGGGACACCTCCGGGGTATCCTGGGGACACTCCCGGGACACTGCTGGGACACCCTGGACAGCCCGCGGTGACACTCTGCTCCTTGCAGGGCTGTTCGTGGAGTCGGCAGGTAAGAGTGGCAGTGCCACCCGTGCCCATGTGGGTGACAGGGGACAGGGCCAGGTCCCCAGGCGCTCTGCTGGTGGCAATGGCCATGTGACGCCGGTTCCCCAGCCCTGCCCGACCTGCCACGCACGGTGACACTGAGCGAGGACACTGCACCGGGCACCCGTGTGGCCGAGGTGGCCGTGTCCTGCAGCAACACAAGCAGCAGCCCCCAAGTCACGCTGGCACATGTGACCCCAATGGACCCCAACGTCACCCTGCGTGACACCGAGCCCGGCCACCCCTTCAACCCCATCGCCATCAGCACCAACAGTGTGCCTGCCACCGCCTTTAGGGCAGAGGTATGGCTGGGGACAGGGACAGGGACAGGAACAGGAACAAGGAGCGAGTGTGCAGCGTGGGCACCCCGCTGAGCGCCGTGTCCCCATGGCAGGTGACGCTGCGTGCTGGCGCTGAGCTCGATGCCCAGCGGGTGAACCAGTACACGCTGACACTGCGTGCCACCTGTCCCGGCGAGCGGGAGGTGACAAAGCAGCTGTACGTCCAGGTGACCTCCGTACAGGCGCTGCGCTGTGATGCTCTGTTTGCCAGCACTGGTGGGGACACAGTGCGGGTGTCAGCAGATGTGGCACCTCGGGCACCCCTGTACGTGGTGCTGGCACAGCCGCCGGGTGGGCTGAGGGTGAGTGCTGGCTCCCATGTCCTGCAGCCCCTGAGGATGGCAGGGCATGGGGACGGGGGTCAGTGCTCTCCTCCTGCAGTTCCGGCTCACGAACGGCGGCACGCCGCTCACGCTCACCCGGAGGGGCCTGGTGCTGGCACCTGACAGTGGCTTCAGCCCCAGCAAGGACACCCAGGTGGGCACCAGTGTCCCTGCACTGCCACCTCCCCTGCTGGCACTGCCCGCAGCTCTGTGTCCCACTCCTGTCCGGGTGCCCTCAGCAGTGCTCCAGCCTTGTCCCTGTTCCTGTCCCCATCCCCAGCTCTGTGCCATTCTGCATCCTCTCCCTGCCCATACTTGCATTCCTGACCTCAGCCTCATCCACGTCCCTACTCCCATCCATCCCCATGTCAGTCCTCTCACCCTCAGCTTCATGTCCATCCTTATTCCTCACCTGAGCCTCATTTGTGTCCCTCTCCATCCCCAGTCTCTATCCCTGTCTCCATTCTCTCCCTGTCCTTCCTCATCCCCATCTGTCTCCTTCTCCATCATTGGCCCTATCCCCACTTCCATCCTTATCCCCAACCCCAGCTCCAGCTCCATCCCCAACCCCATCCTCATCCCCATCCCCATCCTTGTCCCTGTCCCCGGTGTCACTCGGGGCTGTCCCACGGTGGCCCTGCTGCTGCCTGCAGACATTCAGGCTGGAGATCGAGGTGACGGACCGGCACGGGCACAACTGCAGCGGGGCCGTGACAGTGGAGGTGCTGCCATCGCGCCGTCCCCGTGTCACCATCCTGTGAGTGGGGCCGGGCTGGGGGGTGCTGGTGGCACCAGGCTGTGCCACGCTGCCTGCCCATGCCTGCAGTGAGCCTCAGCGGGACGTGGTGGTGCCAGCAAGCATCGGCCCCTTGGAGGTGGTCACGCAGGTCCATGCCAGCGGGGACAACGTCCGCTACGCCATCCTCGCTCCTGAGTCACCAGCGCTCTTCACCATTGACGAGAGTGAGCGGGGTGACGGGGTCCCCACGGCTGTCCCTGTCCCTGTGCTCGGCACAGAGCTGTGCCCCTCCTGCAGGGACGGGTGAGATCCGCAGCACGCGGCGGCTGGAGGCAGCCCATGCACAGCTCCAGGTCCGGGCTTACAACACGCTGCAGCCCTCCGACCACGCCACCGCCACGCTCAATGTCACCGTGCAGGGGACAGACCAGCAGGCACCGTCCTGTGTGCCAGCCCTCTATGTGTATGGTCTGGGCTGACATGGGGGGTGCTCCACTGTGCCTGGATGCAGTGCTGAGCCGCCAGCCACCCCCTGCAGGTCCCAGGTGCGCGAGACGGAGTCCCCCGGCAGTACCCTGGTGACACTGAGGTGCACTGACCCTGCTGGCGATGAGGGGTCCCTGCGCTACGCCCTGGAGGGGCCCCCGGGCTCCCGCTCCCATTTCCGCATGGAGGGACCGCAGCTGCGGGTAAGCGGGGCCAGTGAGCTCCCCCCAGGGAGAGGGGTCCCTCTGGCACCCAGCAGTGTGCCAGGCACGGTGTGGCTCGGGGACACCCGGCACTATGGGACACTGCGGCCTGGCAGGTCAATGGAACCCTGGACTACGACTCCGAGGCAATGGCTGCTGTGGGCTTCCAGCTGACAGCCACTGTTGTGGTGACAGCCGGGGGACAGCCCCCACGGAGCAGTGAGTGCCCACGTCCCCTGCACCCTGGGGGGGGTCAGGGTGGAGGTGGGCAAAGCCCCTTTTGGACTCCAAAGCCAACAGATCGCAGAATTACTCTCCTGCAGCCCCAGCGATGCCCATGGGGGTGGTGGCACCATCCCCATGTCCCCATGGAGTGCACGTGGGACGCAGGGTGATGCCAGCACAGCTGAGCCACTGTGTGCCATGCAGCCCGTGTGCCCGTGCTGGTGACAGTGACACCCGTCAATGAATTCACACCGGAGTGCCCCAGCGGCACCATCTTCACCGTGCTGGAGAACGCACCTTTCGGCAGCATCGTGGGGCGCGTGGCCGGCACCGACCGCGACCGCCCGCTGAGCGGCCTCGAGTACAGCCTGGAGGGGGACCCCGGCCCTGCACAGCCCTTCTCCATTGACACACACAGCGGGGAGCTCCGTGTGGCGGGGCCGCTGGGCTCCCCGCGCCGAGCCGGCTACCGGCTGGCCGTGCGCCTGACGGACACCCGCCAGGACCTGGACCCGGCCAACCGGCGGAGCCGCCTGTGCGACGTGGCTGTGCGCCTGCAGGTGTGAGCATGACGCCGGGCTGTCACCAGTGTCATGCTGTGTCCCCAGGGGTGGCTCCGGGCTGGGTGTCCCCATGGGGACCGGGCGGGATGGCGCCGAGCCACCTCTGCTCCTGGCAGGCTGTGCCCGAGCGGGCGCCNCGGAGGTGAGGAGCAGCTGAGCAGTGTGACTCGTCTGCTCGCCGCAGCCAGGGCACTGAGCAGACCCTCCCGTGCAGGCAACGAGGACGGGAGCTTTCGGCTGGAGGGGAGCACCCTCTCCTACCTCCCCAACGGCCTGGCCAAGCCCCGCACCTTTGTGCTGCTGGTGGAGGCGTGGGGCAGCACCGGGGCACCCCGCCGCAGCACTGTGCTGGCCCTGGTGGTGCACATCACACCCCACAGCACCCCGGTGCCACCCAGCACCACCGCCCAGCACACGGTGAGCAGCATCCCACAGCCCGTGTGCCCCTGGCCGGGACGTGCCCCAGCTCACCCCCACCTTTGCAGACGCTGCAGAAGGAGCCGCTGGTGGTCAGGCGGGTTGTGGCAACCTGGCACCCACCTGCATGGTTTGTGGCCATGCTGACTGCATCCGGCGTCCTGCTGCTGGGCAGCCTGTGCTGCGTGGCACGCAACCTGCCATGCAGGTGAGCCCCAGCCCGCGGGGCAGCACGGCGTGGCACAGCGAGGCCGAGGCTCAGGGCTGCTTTCTGCTCCTCCCGCAGCTGCCGAGGCCCCAGCAAGCTGCTGCTGGATGAGAGGTGGGTGCTGTGTGATGGCACAGCTCCTGTCGTGTCCCTGCAGCCAGGCGGGGAGATGTGTGGGGGGGTCAATGTCCCCAGGTTGCTGCTCTGAGGAGCAGCCTCAGAGAGTGAGGGCATGGTGCTGACAGAGCGATGGGTGGCGGCTTTGTTGGGTGACAGCTGTGCCAGCAGCCAGGCTGGAGTGGGCAGCATGGGGTGGCACAGAATGGTGTGGGGCTTGCTGCCAGCACCAGGTGGAGAAAGGGTAAGTGGCTGCAGAGGGAGAGCCCGAGGGGCACTGGAGCCAGCCCAGCCTGCACTGGGTGCATCACAGTGAGCAGGAGGCACAGCCCCAGGGAGGACACCAGCTGCCTCCAGCCATGCAACCCAGCCACCATGCAATGCCATGGATGGGCACGGCGGTGGGACCGTGGATGCAGCCTCTGGGTGACACCTGTGGCTTGGAGGGCGACATGCGGAAGGATCCATGCTCGCTGGTGAGGCTGGGCCATGGTGCTCAGCGCAGGTTGCTGACGGGGTGTCCTCCCCTCGCAGCTCCCAGGATGCAGTGGTGCAGAGCAGTGCCCGCGAGGAGCAGGGCCGTGCCGGCAGCCTCTCCCTGCTCCCCGCACAGCAGCCGTTCGATGGCCGTGCCCAGGACCCATGTGAGCACCATCCCCGCCATGAGGAGAGGGGCAGAGCCTGTGGGCACGGGCTGAGCGCTGTCCCCTCCCCAGGCTCCGGCAGGGATTACCTCTTCAGCAGCGTCACCGGGGCACGGCGCTGGATCTGAGCCCGGGTGGGGGCACCAGCGTGGGACAGAGCCCTGCGTGGCCCCCAGCCCTGCCAAGAGGAGGGCATGGCACCTCATGGCCCTGCACGGCCAATAAACGTGGCACAGCTGAGCCCTGCTGCTGTGAGTGCTGTGGGCTGCGCTGAGGGCACTGCGTGAAGGCGGTGGTGGCACTCTGGTGGCACTGTCCCCGCGGGGATGGCAGCGCAGCGGGGGACACGGCCAGGCTGTGGTGGCACAGGGCCTCGGGGTGACCCAGGTGGCAGCGAGGCAGTCTGAGGCGAGAGACGCTCGGGGCTGTTAATTAGGACGAGAAGCCAATTAGCACGCGCGTGACACGCAGCAGAGGGGCCGCGGCCCTCTGAAGGAGGCCACAGCCATTTCCACTTCAAAGCCGCACAGCACGGGGCCTCTGCCCCGCGCCTCCCGGCGAAAGGGGCCGAGAGGAAAGGCGCTAATTGGGGCTGGAAGGGAGGGGCGGGCAGATGGCCGCTTGCCATTCGGGCGTTTATTGCACTCCCGGCTGCGAGGAGCTGAGGAGGGAGGCAGGCGGGGTCGCCCCGGGACGGCCCTGGCGGTGGGGAGGCCGCTCGGCTCCTTCCCAGGCCGCGCCTCTCCTCCCGGCGCCGCTCCTCTCCTCACACCGCCCTGAGGGTGGCGCCCGCCAACGGCCTCCGGCCGCGCACCGCCCTCCCCAGGCCGCGTCGCGGCCCGCGCTAGCTCCGCCGTGCCCATTGGCCCAGCGCTCCCTCCCATCTGGCCAATGAGACGGCGCAACCCATGGGGAGGCGGGGCATCGGGCCGCGTCACGTGTGCCTAACGTGCACGGCCATCCGGAGGCGGGGCGACTCCAGGCTGGAGTGACGTCGGTCTCAACCTGTCAGAGAGGCGTCCTAAACCCTGGTGGGAAGGGCTCGGTTAGTAATTGGCGTAGGACGCGGCGGGGCGGGTGTTGGACGGCGCCGTNGAGGGTCCGGCGCGGCCCCGTGAAGGATGGGGGGAGGCCCAGACGGGGCCCGCGTGAGGCGGGGGCTCGGCAGCAGCCCCGTGCCCTTCTCTCCGCAGAGGCTGCGAGCGGCGGACGCGGGGACATGAAGGCGGCATGGTGAGGAGCTGCCGGGCTGGATCAGCACGGCCCTGTGTTTCTTCCCAGCTGTAGCATGCGCTGCTTTTCTCGTTTCAGCCTGTGCTGCTGTGCTCCTGCTTCCTGCCCCTCAGACCCAGCTGGCTCCGCTTGGGGTTTAGAGCTTCCAGAGCTGAGTCCCTGCACTGACCTTTGCTAAGGAAGCGCTGAATAATGCCACAATGGTGTGGACTTGGGTCTCTGTTCGTGCTTAACGTGATGTTCTCGTTGGGTGAAGTTAGCTGGTAGCTTGTCTCACAGAGCGTTGTACTGCAGTGCCTGGTGCACAGTGTGTCCGTGGAACCGACGATGCTGAGCAGGTGGCTGAGCTCTGTGCTTATGGTCAGGCTTTCCAGGGAGAAAAATACTGTTCTGGATATATGTCACTGAACTAAGGCTTTGATTCCCTTTTTCCAGAAAATCTGACAGGAGCCGGCAGGTGTTTTAGAGCTAGATGCATCATTTATTGACACCGCCGTAACCCTAAGTAGGCCTATTAGGGTCATCTTAATCCCATGTAACAGTTCCCTGTCAGTGAGATTGAGACGTATCTCTCTGTGCCAGGTTAGCTTAGCACTGCCCTAAGGTAAGTGCCTTATTTTAGAGCTGGAAGTGGTGGTACATTTTGAAAAGATTAGGTGTGAACTCTTAGTATACCAAGATAGCATTGGACTGATGTTTCAGCTACACAGAACTTTTGTTTTCTGTCTTCTGAATTGTCCCGTTGCTAAGTTTTCATCCAGTAGCTTTAGAAAGGCTTTAATTCTTGTCCCAGTTTTTTCAGCGCAACTGTTTCCAGGTGTCTAGATGAACAACCTGTTCCATCCTGATTAGAGCCTGTTAGGCTGATTTCAAGTGTCCTTTTCATGGCATTGCCTCTGTTTCCTGTCTAATAAGGGCTTTAGGGAGAGCAGGGGAAGTGATCTTTGGCTCCATGGGGCAGAAGTTAATGTATACGAGGTCATTACTGCAGGAATCTCTGAAAGCCACACAGATGGGGAGGCTAGGATGTGCTGGGAGGGCTCTCTTCTGAGCACTGCTTGTGATTTTCCTTGGGTAGTTTGTCCTCTGGTTATCCAGCGGGTCCCTCATGGCAGTTTTGCGTGTTTTTGACATAGAAAAAGAGCAAGTGAGCATGAATCACTGGTGAGCTGAGAGAGGTTGTTCCTGGGATCTGCTTCCAGTCACCAGGAGTTTTGGTTGTGCCACCTTCTGCGTGTAGCTCCACTGTCACTTTAAGCTCACGTAAGTAAAGGCTGCAGGCAGCAGGAGGGTTGTGCCCTCTCCCTGCTGCCAGCTGGGTGTTTGTGCAGGTGGGAATCGAGTCCTCTGCCTTGCCCATCGGAGAAGGGAGTTGAAGCTGAGCAAGCTGAAGATGCTCACCTTGCCTGTGCTTCTTTCCTGCTGCTTTTGTGAGTTGTATCATTGTGTGCTTCATCAGAAGGATGGCAGTACTGGGCATGTCCTTATTTTCAAAATATTCTAGAAGGCAAAATCAAAATCAGATGGGCTTTGGGGTTCCCCCCTCTAATGGCAGATTGTACAAGACAGCAGACTTGCAAGTTACTCTGTATTGCTATTGCCAGCGTCAAGAAGTCAGGGTTAAAGTAGCAAGCGCTCACAGGTCAAAAAATGCCCAGGCTGAAGTTCTACCTGCAGCCTTAATCAGTTAATTAGCCTCCTGAACAAGCATTACAATTTGTTCTTAATTGTGCTGTTGCATGCTATTCTTGTCCATGCTAAGCTTCCTAGTTTTTTCTTCTCTCATTCCTTCCCCTGCATATGGAGCTTATTACATTTATTAAACTGTGAAAATGTGACCTTGTGGAGCCTGGTGAGCCCTGCCTGGGCTGGGAGCTGTTTGTTGACCATCTGCTTACAGGACACAGCCTCTTGATTTAATGGATCACCAAAAGCTTATATAGGTTTTGAACACTTGTCTTTTTAGATTTCAATTTTTCATTGATTTGTTTCTAAAGGTTACTGTAGATCTGGTGAGTGGGTAATGAGGTGGCACTGTCTTGTGGCTTGCATTTGAATAAGAAATGTAGGTGTTAAGTTTGAAGTTAGATATCTACAGCTTTTAGAGGAGATATGTTTCTTGGATCTGTAGTTAAAGCCATAGGATATCTGATGAAGGCATTGTTTGGGCTGTTACTGGGGCATTGCGTTGTAACCCGGACACTTTACNGGGTGTTGGACGGCGCCGTTACTATGACGGCCAGCACCAGGCCCCGCCCCCGTGGCGGCCGCCATCTTGTTGTTGATTCGAACGGCGGGGAGCGGGCGGCGGCGCTGGGGGCTCGGTGTCGCCAGCCCCCGGCCGGGCATGCGGAGCCGCCCCGGTGAGCCGGGCGGGCTGAGGGGCCGGGCAGGGCTGAGAGGGCCGGACAGGGCGTGGGGCTGAGATTGGGGGNAAGGAAGCGCTGAATAATGCCACAATGGTGTGGACTTGGGTCTCTGTTCGTGCTTAACGTGATGTTCTCGTTGGGTGAAGTTAGCTGGTAGCTTGTCTCACAGAGCGTTGTACTGCAGTGCCTGGTGCACAGTGTGTCCGTGGAACCGACGATGCTGAGCAGGTGGCTGAGCTCTGTGCTTATGGTCAGGCTTTCCAGGGAGAAAAATACTGTTCTGGATATATGTCACTGAACTAAGGCTTTGATTCCCTTTTTCCAGAAAATCTGACAGGAGCCGGCAGGTGTTTTAGAGCTAGATGCATCATTTATTGACACCGCCGTAACCCTAAGTAGGCCTATTAGGGTCATCTTAATCCCATGTAACAGTTCCCTGTCAGTGAGATTGAGACGTATCTCTCTGTGCCAGGTTAGCTTAGCACTGCCCTAAGGTAAGTGCCTTATTTTAGAGCTGGAAGTGGTGGTACATTTTGAAAAGATTAGGTGTGAACTCTTAGTATACCAAGATAGCATTGGACTGATGTTTCAGCTACACAGAACTTTTGTTTTCTGTCTTCTGAATTGTCCCGTTGCTAAGTTTTCATCCAGTAGCTTTAGAAAGGCTTTAATTCTTGTCCCAGTTTTTTCAGCGCAACTGTTTCCAGGTGTCTAGATGAACAACCTGTTCCATCCTGATTAGAGCCTGTTAGGCTGATTTCAAGTGTCCTTTTCATGGCATTGCCTCTGTTTCCTGTCTAATAAGGGCTTTAGGGAGAGCAGGGGAAGTGATCTTTGGCTCCATGGGGCAGAAGTTAATGTATACGAGGTCATTACTGCAGGAATCTCTGAAAGCCACACAGATGGGGAGGCTAGGATGTGCTGGGAGGGCTCTCTTCTGAGCACTGCTTGTGATTTTCCTTGGGTAGTTTGTCCTCTGGTTATCCAGCGGGTCCCTCATGGCAGTTTTGCGTGTTTTTGACATAGAAAAAGAGCAAGTGAGCATGAATCACTGGTGAGCTGAGAGAGGTTGTTCCTGGGATCTGCTTCCAGTCACCAGGAGTTTTGGTTGTGCCACCTTCTGCGTGTAGCTCCACTGTCACTTTAAGCTCACGTAAGTAAAGGCTGCAGGCAGCAGGAGGGTTGTGCCCTCTCCCTGCTGCCAGCTGGGTGTTTGTGCAGGTGGGAATCGAGTCCTCTGCCTTGCCCATCGGAGAAGGGAGTTGAAGCTGAGCAAGCTGAAGATGCTCACCTTGCCTGTGCTTCTTTCCTGCTGCTTTTGTGAGTTGTATCATTGTGTGCTTCATCAGAAGGATGGCAGTACTGGGCATGTCCTTATTTTCAAAATATTCTAGAAGGCAAAATCAAAATCAGATGGGCTTTGGGGTTCCCCCCTCTAATGGCAGATTGTACAAGACAGCAGACTTGCAAGTTACTCTGTATTGCTATTGCCAGCGTCAAGAAGTCAGGGTTAAAGTAGCAAGCGCTCACAGGTCAAAAAATGCCCAGGCTGAAGTTCTACCTGCAGCCTTAATCAGTTAATTAGCCTCCTGAACAAGCATTACAATTTGTTCTTAATTGTGCTGTTGCATGCTATTCTTGTCCATGCTAAGCTTCCTAGTTTTTTCTTCTCTCATTCCTTCCCCTGCATATGGAGCTTATTACATTTATTAAACTGTGAAAATGTGACCTTGTGGAGCCTGGTGAGCCCTGCCTGGGCTGGGAGCTGTTTGTTGACCATCTGCTTACAGGACACAGCCTCTTGATTTAATGGATCACCAAAAGCTTATATAGGTTTTGAACACTTGTCTTTTTAGATTTCAATTTTTCATTGATTTGTTTCTAAAGGTTACTGTAGATCTGGTGAGTGGGTAATGAGGTGGCACTGTCTTGTGGCTTGCATTTGAATAAGAAATGTAGGTGTTAAGTTTGAAGTTAGATATCTACAGCTTTTAGAGGAGATATGTTTCTTGGATCTGTAGTTAAAGCCATAGGATATCTGATGAAGGCATTGTTTGGGCTGTTACTGGGGCATTGCGTTGTAACCCGGACACTTTACTCCCTGCTATCAGGTTCCCCAAACCATGAGTTAGCTGTAACGTTGTTGAGACATCAAAGTTATATGTTGATGCTGGGCTGTAGCATCTGGGAAAGCTGCAGGTTAGTACTGACTGGAAACTGCAGCCTGTTTTTTCCTCTTCTTTTGGCAGTGTCACTCCATCAGTTGTGGTGCTGGGCAGGATGTAGGTTTGAACTTGCAGAGTTTGTGTGGTGGTTCAGCAGAGTCCTTGCTCTGTGCCTGTGCAATATGATTTGCCTGCAAACAGTTTGTTATTTCTGACTTCTCAGTCTTTGAGAAAAAAATTATCAAAACTCAGGCTGCTACATACAAGGGGTCCCCTAATGAGTTCTGAGATGGGTGAGCTAGAGGAAGGAGCGAAAGAAAAGAAGAAAAGGCGACAGAAACCTCTGCAAGAGTCATGTCAAGGGTTTGCTTTCCTTGTTGTGTAGTGTAGGAGCCCTTCAGATGTGCAGAGGAGCAGCTGGCACTCTCTCTTTTGTATTCCTAGTGTGATGGGAATGCAGAGCAGCATGCTAGCAACTGTTTAATCTCCGGTTTGTTGCTGCTGTCATAAGGGTGGGGGGGGAGGAAGAGGAAGTGTCTGCATGGCTGCTTAGTTTCTGTTTTGCAGGCATTGCCTGTACGCTGTTCTGATGTAGCAGCAGCTGTTATTTTTGGCTTTCCCAGCATGCTGTTCAAGTAGCTGCACTTTCTAATGGATGCAGTTCTCTTAATTGGCATGTTGGGATGCTTGTGCTTCCTATACAGTCCCCATCAGGTGCTAACTACCCTGCAGATAGCACTGGGGAGCAGATTATTTGTCTTTGTTAATTACTGTGTGCGTTCTGAGTGGCGATAACTGTATAAAACAGACTTGCTTCTTTAAACTTCGTTTTGCATTACCCTTTTCAGTGTATGGCCAGTTTCATTTGCAAGAAAGGATTTTATCCCATCCTCTTGGAATAAGGGAATAGGGTGCCTCTGTACTATGATATCCGCAGTACCGTTAACATTAGCACAATTGTTTCTGTTTAAAAATAACATGGGTGTAACTGCCATAATTGTGTTGGTAGAAGGCCAGTGCCAACCAAATCTGATAAAAGCAGTAAAATAGCTTATGATATAATATGCCTATCCTGGTAGGATGTTACTACGTGTGGTTAAGAGCTCTGACAGATAAGCTGTCTCTGATTTAGCTTTTGTAGTTAGAAAGGTTATCTCCTCTGCCAGCTGTCCTGCTGCTTTGCCAGAAGTTACCTCCCTGGTATTAGGGGCTGCAGCAGGGCCTGGTAAGCTGCCACCGTTTAATGCACTGCGCTTCAATTTTGCTTCATTAATATCCATCAGTGTTCTGTGTTGTGAACCAGGCCAGATGGAAAACAGACGTGCGTGCTCTTTTGCTTCACCCACTGGTTGATAATTTTCAGCGAGGGGATGGAGGAGGCATTTGGGGGCAGTGGTCCCTATAAATTAATTAAAAAGCAGCTGTCAGAGCCCTGACTAGTATGTGAGAGTATTTGTGTCCTGAAATGAGCCCACTGTGAAGTCTGGCCCCAGCCTTGAAGGAGAGCGTGATCTCAAACATTCTCAACTGCTGAAGCAGGTGGAGGTCTAAACAAAAGCTGAGTTGGTCCTTGCTAAGTTGTTCCCATACAACATTTTGCAGGCTGACTTCCTTTGGGCATCCTGTTCCCTCTTGATTGTGGGAGGCTGGCTCCATGTTCCAGTGACTGTTCTACAGAAAGAGCTTGGGTGACATCTAAGGTGAGTTTTCTGTTTTGCACAGAATACAAATGCAGCCACATCAAATATACCGTGCAGAGAGAAATTAGCTGCTTGCTTTTCACCTCTCATTTTGGAACTTTATCCTTAAAGTATACATAGGTGTGATTTGTGAGAAGTATGCTCTCATCTTCAGAGGAGTCTACGGGAATGCCCAGGTAAAAGCACTAAACCAAAGTGAAAAGCTTAGTATTTGTTAACTTTTCATCAATTTGATGTCATTTCTTTATAGTAAGAGATAAGCTGCCAGGATTTGGAAGCTAATTCTATTATGTATTAGCAACTCTGGCCATTTCGATGGCTCAGTTGCAGCTGAGTTACCTTAACCCTGATTTCAGAACTTGATTGTTGTCCCTTTTTTTTTTCCCCCCTTCCTATTTTGAAATTAGCTTCATAAAAGACAATGGCCTAATTTGTTGGTCTTCCAGGCTGAAAGGCTACTTTGTGTTCTCCTGAATGTGGAAGAATCTCTAGTATACCTTCTGTTTTCCACCAATTCTTTATCAACAAAGATATGACTCAGTAGCACTACTTGTTATAAGCATTTGTTTGCCAACAGACTTCAGTGACCTCAGGAGACCATGTTTTTAGATGGTGGTTGTGTTGCACAGATTGTTCCTTTGGTGAGGAGGTCCCTGGCCTGTGGAACTAAGGGTCTCTGCTAGTTTGAAGTGCAACAGGTAATGAGCAAAGATGCCAAGCTTCAGGACTGCCTCTTTGGGATAGAGGGAGGAGTGTTACAGCGTCTTCTCTGCAGGAGATGTTCCCATGTCAGTCACAGCTGACTTGTGGCAGATTTAGGTGCTGATTTAAAGGTGAGCTATTATATAGCTCTTAGATTCTGCTGTGACATTGCTCTGTTCTCCCCTGTAGCTGTATGTTGAGTTGTTTTCCCCCCTTTTTAAAACTGTCTGTTTAAAAATAGCACATCAGCTTTAATTCAGATGAGTTGTCCACTGTTGCTATCAAAGTGTTTTCAAGCATTTCAAAAAGTGAATTTAGAAATACTAGAAGGGCACGTGAGTCATAGAATCATGGAATGGTCTGGGTTGGAAGGGACCCCAAGGATCATCAGGTTCCAAGCCCTCTGCCACAGGCAGGGCCACCAACCTCCAGATCTAGTGGTAGATCAGGTTGCCCAAGACCCCATCCAACCTGGCCTTGAACACCTCCAGGGACGATAGGAACACCTCCAGTGAAGGTAGGATAGGGCCGGCTGTTTGTTCTGCATCCTTTGACAGTACTGTCTAAGCAGCTTACGCACGTGTGGGGAGACAGTGGTGATCTCATTACAGCCAACTATAGGCGATAAGCAGCTTCGAGCACCAGAATCAGTGCACCAGTGTATGCAGATGTCAGTGAGTTATTTAAAGCAGGAAGGATTTGGGAGTGAGGCCAAGGGGGCTGCACAGTCCTGTGTCTTAGTCAGGAGCAAAACTAAACAGAACAACTTCGATGAAGACATGGGAGCTATTGCACATTATGAAGTGTAACTGCTCCCTTGTGTTGGTTTGAGTAGTGTTGTGGATTGTGAGCAAATCTAGCAAAGTCCTGGGGCCTTGGAGGGCCTTCACAACACTTGCTGCCTAGTGGAAGGAATATTTCACTTTTCCAGACTGTGGTCTGTGAGTAAACCCCACATCAGGTTAATCATGAATATGCAGATTTTGCCAAGATGAAATGTGTCTGTGGGATGATCACGGGTACTTTTGAAAATACTGGAAAGATTTGCTTTGTCTCCTGTTTGGACTGAGTCTTGGGTTTTGTCTTAAGCTGTACAAGGGGTGTTGTCTTTGGTTGCATGCAAGCAAAACTTCTGTATATAATTGAAGTCTTATTTTTTTCACAGTTACCACAAACGTTGACCTGAATACACTTACTAACATTTGAAGCTAAATCTGAATCAATAAGCATTATCAGGCATGTTTTAGACATCCTTTGTTTTTATAGAACTGAGAGAAAACCACTAACTGTGTTAGACTGAATAAGTAGCACTGTTCTGTACCATGCAAAATCTGAATAGCTTTTATTCTTCAGGTACTGTGCAAACTGATATTTCTTTTCCTGTACTATCAGCACTGTTTGTTTTTCTGCAGAAAATTACTCTGTTAATCTTTTTTTGTTTTAGTTAAGTTAGATTCTGTGTATATTTGTTACTGTGCTCTGTTCCTTAGTCATGTAGCATCCTTAGGACTGAAGCTTCCATGTGTATTTCAGCTGTTGAGAATACAAAGAAACTGTTGACAGTTTGGCTAACATAACAACAAAAAGCAGTCTTAGAAAAACTCTGATTTGTAAATGCAACTTGATACATATATTCTTAGTTCAAGTTGATGAGGGCACTGGAGGTATCATTCACAAAAAGTAAACCAATCTCTTTATTCAGTGTTGTCTTCCTGAAACCAGGCAATTAAAAACCACAAGTTAGATTATGACTTGTTTCCAGACTTATTTCTTCATTGTATTGTGATATGACAACCAGAAGAAAATTCAAAACTTCATAAAAACTTTGGTAAGGTCCACGTCTTGTTGCAGTGAGCTTGACTCTTCTGTGAGTACCTTTTTTATTGTTTCAGAATTGCTTCCGTTTGCAGTTTTCTTGCCATCTTCCTAGAACTGTGCTTATGTGCTTACCCATAGTGCTTATTAGTTTTTGTCTTTTAGTCTCAGATGCTGCACTTTGGGCACCTGTTATCACACTATTGAACTGGAGAAGAAAATCAGTGAATTTGTCTTCCCTAGCTACATGTAGCCCTTGATTTACTGGAACCCCTGTAATCCAGCTGTCTGTGAGACACAGGATTTGGTAGATTGAGGTTTTGTAGAAGCTGCAACACAGTGTTCTAGTATCTTTAGAGGAGTCTTAAGGTGTGAAAAATCAAGGTGGCTTTTATTTATACACTTGATAAGACCTGCTATTAAAAGCATACTTGCTGCAGTCTGTGTCCTCCAAAGGAATGTGTGTTGTGCCTGTTTAGCATACGGGATGAAAGCTATTTACTGAAGTGCAACATCTGCACATATATATATGTATATACATGAGACAGAGAATCAGTTTGACAGTAGATCAGGTTTAACAAAGTACTTTCTTTTTGTTTTGGGTTTAGAACTCTGTTACTTAGCTGTGACCTCTCAGTTGCTAACTGGCATTCTAGAAAGCCTGTTGGAAAGAGCTTGGAGCCCTACTTGAGCAGCTTAACATCAAGATAAGATACTGGAAATGTATGACCTGTTGGGGTGTTTATAAGAGCTTGTTTGCAACTGCCACAGTGAATGGGAAGTTAAATATAGGCTTTGTTTGTCTGATTCTTTTGCTTATTTTGAAAAGGAGTTTTCTGATGCAGACCTTCAGAATAGAGCTGGCTGGTGTGGTAGGATGTTCTGTGATACCTGCTGTCTGGTCTCAGCATATGGTATAAGGAGAGAAATAATGAAACTCTGGAGTATTAAAGGGCTCTTTTCTTTAGAAGGACCTTAAAAATACAGCAGAGTGAATTGTGTTTGGTGATTGTTGCTTTGGCATCCGGGAGCACCCTTTTCCTTGGATATTTCTCTTTGCAAAGCCCTTGTTACTCTGATCACTGGGAAGTGTGAGGTTTGCTAAAAGAAAGCACCAAAGGATGGCATGGCTGGCTCTTGGTCTGCTGAAATGATCTTGCAGACACTTTAAATGCCAAGTTTTGTTTTTTTGCCCTTCAGAATGTATAGCATCTTGCCAAGCTTGAAGCTGTGACTAGCTGTCCCATTTCTGTGTCTTCTGAGAAAACCTCAGGTTCAGATTGCCTTTCACTTTCACTCAGGTGGCTGGGGGCTTCTCTGTTAATTCTTTGCCCTTCCAGAGCACACTGCAAGCCACAGAACAGCTCTGGAGGTGCTCTAACAGCCTTAACGATTTCAGTCTGAGTGATTGAGTGTCCTGCAGATTATGCTGATCCCTGAAAGGATAACAGGATAACAAATGGCCCAGATCAGAATCCCTTCCCTGACCCTGACTTGTATTTTCTGTATGTTTTGCCACATTGCATTTTTTTAATTGTCACTAGGAACGTGAGAGCTTCCTTGTATGAAATTCTCTTTAGCCCCTCTTTAGTTTCAAACTAAATCTGCTCCCTTAGCTTTAGGGTCCCTCAGATACTGTATCATAGATACCTTACTGAAATGAAGTACTAGCTTTAGTGGGCTGTTTTTGTCTAAAATGTTTACTGTGACAGAAACTTTATTTCCTTTGCCTTAACTTCAAAAGTGAAATGTTGCACTTCAAGGGCTGTGTTTCTTTGGCGTTGCTTGCCTGCAGTACCTTCAACAACTTTTCCTAGCATTGAGCTCAATCTAGCAAGAAAGTTGCACAGACTTTCCTCTTTTTTTTTTTTTTTTTAAAGGAAGTTCACCAGACAAGCGAAAGTACTACTACTCAGAATGTGCTGTCATTTCAGTACTTATTCATGGAAAACTTTAGAATGAAGAGGTGTCAAGTTCAGAAGCCGTAGCTCATCTTTTCTTGCCTGTGACCCTTAAGGGTCATCTGCTTAGGAAAATTTAACTGCTAACAAGCAAGGGGCATAGATTTGCCATGTGATTATATGGCTTTAAATCCCTGTGGACATGCCTATAAGGTCGTTTCTGCTACAAATGCTTGGGACAGCTGCCTTAATCAGCAGGTTCATCCTTGTCTGGTGCAGCTCTGCCAGTGGAATCCCTTGATGTAGATATAGTTACAATGGTAGAACTATGCTTTTAAAACAAAGCTTGTTTTGCTGTGGATATTGAGAAGGGAGGCAGTGATGGGAGGGCTTTCTTGTGTCACTGTGACTTGCACGTGAGCTACCAGTGCTTATTCCAAGGAAAAAAGGATTAAGTAGAAAACTAGGACCCCGGTATATATATTTTCCAATTTAATCCATTTTTTCATCAGCAATTAAAAGGGAGAGGAGTGGAGCAGGACACAATCATCTATCAGGTGATCTCATAAAAAGATTTTACCTCTCCCTGCAGACCTTGTTGTGTTTATTCCAGAATGGGTATCCACTGAGCCCCGCAGTGCAAGCTGCAGTTCCCTTTTTGTGTATGATAAATGAAACTGTCCCGGGCGCTGATAGGCACTGCAGTCTGGAGCACAGTGTGTCCAAGTGCTTTGGGCTTCTCTGCCTTCCTGACCTCGTTCAGCTGCTTAGCAAACCCCCAGCTCTTGTTTTAGAGTCAGCGCCTTGAAACTACATTAGCAGAAGAAACCACCAGATAACAGCTGCTCCTTCTGCTTTTGGCACGAGAATTTGTTTACCAGGATGAAGTGAATTTGTTTGGATAGTCTTGCTTTTGTGCTCTTAAATCTTTCCGTGGAACTGACGTGCTTCTAGATTGTCCTTTTCTGTTTCTGCCATTTTGAGCAGAAAAGTTGCTAAAGGGTTTGATTCCTTGGCCAAACACAACACTGCATTCACTTGAAAGCACTGCCCTAATTTTAGTCCCTGTTAGCAAACTCAGTTCAATTGTTGATGGACTGGGACAAAAAATTCAATCCTGAAAAGTTAACTATCAGGTAAGACTTCAGTTGACCTGGAATGCAAGGAGTTAGTGGAAAATCAAATGATCTCTGAACTGCAGTCTTTTCAAAACAGATAGTTCGTACTTGATTATCCTGCTGGTCCTTTTTGAAATGCTGTTTTGTGGGTGACTAAAGGGTGCCAGTACTGAGCGGTTTGGCTGAGCGTGCTGAAGCCTTCAGTGGAAGCACCAACACCAGTAACCTCTCCCTAGTTCTTTCCTTTGATTGCATCTCTCTTCTTCATTTGGATGGCCTCATGCAGGTGATGGCTACCTGACTGTTCTCTTAGCCAGCTCAGCTGGGCACTTCACTGACCTGTTAAATTACAGTGGAGGGATGTAAGAACTGCTCGATTTATCCTGGCTTTAAATGTTTTGATGGTGTTCAAACAAAAGCTGGGCTTTCCAGTAAGACCCCTAGATGTGATTTGAGGCCTGCCAAACAGAAGTGCTGTCTTTTTCTGCGTGGGGAAGCTTACAGGCACAGCTGAAGCAAAGCATTCGTTCATCTTTGCCTTCATGGTAAGACTAAGAGAAGATTCTATTGCAGGTGACCTCCTTGCCTTTTGACACTCAGGCTCAACTGGCAGTGAAATTGCTGAAGTATGTGTGCCTGGGTATGTCAGATGAGTCCTCTTGGGTAGTGAAATTGCAGATGGTGTGAGGCTGTGAAGCTTAGTGTCCCTGCCTTTACCTGGAGGGATAGGTGGAGATTATCCAGACGGTGCGTTGAAGTCATGGCATTCATCTGGTTTTGCTCAGGCAGCTCAAACATGCTGTTTGTGTATCTGCTGCAGTTTTGGCAGGACTTTGCCAGGTCAGGATGTTACTCTGATGTGGTCTAGTGGTGGCAAGAGGCAGAGGCAAGGCTCGCACCGTGGCTCAGCACATATTTGTTTCTGGACACAAGTGAGAAGATGGGCGTAGTGCTGGTGTGTTTGCTTGTTTGGATCTTAGGTTTGCCCTCTTTCCAAAAGCATGAGTGGTGCTGAATAGGCACTGCTGCAGTTTTCCTGAAGTCAGGGATCCTGGAGTCCCTGTAAGAGAGCCAGTTGCTAGGAATCCCTTTATCTAACGATGTGCATTTCCGTATAATTAATTCTTAGCTCAGGAAAAGAGCAATGTCTAGATCTGAGGAGGAGATGGATCAGAGTGTGTCACAGCCCACAGTGTATCACAGTGATTGTAAAGTTGCTTTACAGCGAGTTTGAAGCAAGCCAAATTAAATTTGGATTTTGAAAGGCAGTAAAGAGGAGATTAGCTTGCTTGTGATTCTTCATTGCAAGTTGGCGTTTGGCTTTGATGCATAACTCTCAGACTTAATGGATTTAAATCTAGATGTTCTCATTCCTAGGAAACAAAACATTCGTGCTGCTTCCTGAGTACTGCAGCCAGCGCCTGCTCCTTATCAGCTGAATTTGCAAAGGGAGAGGGGAGCACAGAACATGTGGTTGTTTTCAGTGTGCTCGTTGGATAGAGTTCCTGGATGTCTACAGCAGGGTCTGTCTCCTCAAAATGAGAAACATTCCTCTTTAAAATTCCTTAATGTTGGCTTAACAGTAACTGTGCTTTACTGCTTAGGAAGTCCTTTCCCCTCGTCATGGCTGGGAGTGGGATGTGGGATCTCTGTCTTTCCTCTTCAGCAGCCCACAGGAAATGCAGAGACAAAGGAAAAGTGCTTGGTTTTATCTGTGTACGTTTTTGAGCAGCGGTGTATGGCAGGGCTGTGCTGTGGAGGTGGAGAGGAAACGGAAACTCTTAGTGCTATGCAATGCAAAAATGCACAAACTCTAACGTGTTTTCATTGTTAACAGGGTGAGGAAGAAGCAAGTGGGAGAATTTATTTTTTTTTCCACCAGCTCTAATGAGATCTGTTAGTCTTTTGTATTTAAGATCTCAAGATAAGGGCATGAGATTGGCAAGTCACTGCAAAGGGATTTTTGCTTAAGTCAGGTCTCAGTCAGCAGCTTAATAGAATGTAATTTCCGTAACTGGTGGAGGCTTAGGAGCAGTTAATGCATATCGTGCAAGTTTTGCTGTAGCTGCTATCTTGTCTTTCATTTTGGGGAAGTGGTGGAGATAGTCGGGTAGAGGACAGGGAGCCTGCATTGCGTATCTGCATCGTGACCCGAGGAGCGTGTTGGCTTAGTCATAGCAGGGAGCAGTAGCAAATTCTCAGGCCGCTTTCTGGCAGGCATGGGTTTGTCAGAAGCTTCAGTGCGTGGATAAAGAAAACCCAGCTTGAGCCTGTCTCTGGTGCTGAAGGAGAGGTGCTTAATTATATCCATATCTTTGCTGAAGAGACTCCTGCTTGAGGCAAAAGCTCCTTCTGCTTTTTTTTGGTTGCTTGCCCAAGTAAACACTTTCATTGTTGGAAATAGATATTGAAGTTTTCAAATCCACCTTGTTCCCAGAAGGGGGCAGGGGAGACTTGCAAGTCCTGGAGTCTGATCAATGTGCTTGTGTTTGTGTTTCACTTCCTGCTGGCTTCCAGGCAGAGCAGGCACTGCCATCGCTTTGGCAGCATGTGCATGGCGTGGGGAGATGCAATGCAGGAAGCCTGGAGCAATGGGCCAGGCTGCAAGCACTTTGTCCTTTGGTTCCCCTGTCTCTTACGGGGAGCATTAGGAGAGCTCTGAGTTTTCTCTTGCTGCTCCCACATGTCTGATACACTGAGATATTACACGTGTAAAGCCTGAGAATATGGAGGCATCAGAAGGCATCTTCTTTTCTATACTTAAAGCAGTCTGGCTGCTTGACATCTTATCTGGGTGACAATCTGAGTTCTTTATTCCACTGTGTAGATTCTTTCTTCTTAGTTAAAGCTTGGAAGTTTCTCCATTAAACTGTTTGTTTTTTGTTTTTTTTTCTTTAAGGCCTAGGCTTGCTCTTTACTCCATTGGCTTCCCTGTGCTGAATTCACCCAGAATTGCCAGCAGTGGGAGAAAGGCTTTTTCACCAAACACATTAGAAGAGGATCATGCACCTCTCCGGTGAGTTGGTTTTACATCCTGCAAAGAGACTCGTGGTTTCTGTGACAACCTGGAATACAGACAGAACGAGCTCAGCTTTGTTAGTCTGTGTTTCCATCTTTGAATTGTGGAGGCAGCTACTTTCTCTCAGGACAGTATCTGTTAGTGTTCCTGATAATACGAGGTAGCTTCTATCTCTCTGTTAGCAATGAAAGGCTGAACAAAGGAAATATGGACTGTGCTGAGGGGGGGTAGATGAATGAGTGATTTGTTTTGTTTGGTTGGTTTTGCCTGAGTCTTCAGTAGGAAGGTCTCCAGGGCCTCTGTTTAGAGGTAAGTTTCAAAGAGGGGACAACAACCAGAAGGAAATGAAAATGGAGTTGGGGGTTGCTTGAGAACTAGACCCATACACATCCATGGGACCTGGCGTTCAGAGCTGGCCATGTTGTAGTGAAGCCACCCTTAGCCATCTTTGAAAAGTCACAATGGTGCTGGGAGGACTTTGGTTACTGAACAATGGCAAATGTTGCACTTGTCTTCAGGATAGACCCAAAGAATAATCCAGGGAACAACAGGTCAGCCTCGTTTTGGTCCCAGAGACAATGATGGGTCAGGTTCTTTATAGCACCTTTCTGGGCACACGAATGAATGCAGCTGGGAACAGTCAGTATGGATTTCCCATGGGTAAGTGGTACCCAAGTGTCTTCTGTGATAAAATAATTGGATTTGTGAATGAGGAAGAGCAGTAGAGGCTGTTCAGCTCAACTTTACCAAGCGTGTTGATGCCACCTCCCACAATGTTCTTCAGTGCAAGCTGGGATGCTGTGGTCTGGATGGTTGAAGTACGAATGTAAGCACATGGGGGAATGCTGCAAAGAGTAAGTGGAATCAGAGGAGAAGGAAGTGGTAATTTGTAGAGCTTTTTCAGCGCAGCAGGACAAGAGCTCTTGACAGGAGGCTCTTAATCAGTCTCTCTTTCTCCTGAACATCGTTCTTTGCCACAATATGATAAGGATGGATGGATGGCAGTGTATAAAAGGCTGTTTGGCTGAAATTCGTCAGTCTCACTGCTTATCAGCATAGATGAATCGGTCTTTTTGGGGTATGTGTGGGGAGGTTGGCATGAACATTCTTCAAGATTACCTTGTTCTGTTTTTCACTCTGTCATCTGTGTCTCTGTGATAACAACTGAACTACAGTTATGTACAACACACAGCTCTTCTGGAGGTGCTAATCATACCTGGCTCGAGCTGGCACGGGGGATGTGTGTGGGACACTGAGAGGCCAGTTTGTAAAGAAAGAAAAGTAGTGGCTCAAAATGTCAAGTAATCTCATTTTCAGCTGGTTACAGCCCCTTTGGGTTTGACCCACCTTATAGTTTAACAGGTGAGCTGGAGATTTACTGTCAGTCCAGATCTACTGTGTACTTTGATTTCTCTTTGGCGTCCCTAAGGTTCTCCCTGCAGCATTAGGTTTGATGGCAAGCAGTGTATGATATCCACAGGTGACATCGCTCCTACCCCAAACTCAAAGTGACACAAAGATTTGGATTTCACAACTTGTGAAAGCTACAGGGAAAACACAGGGGAGCATCTGATAAATCTTTTTGGAATTCTCAGCCTGGAAAGAGTACTGCTGCATTAGAGCTCTGCAGGCTTAGGTATATCTGCTTGTGCCTGAGGAACTGTAATTCCTACATTCAGCATGTGATGCTGGCTTTGGGATTCTTTTCTTTTCCATGATTGCTGTGGTAAAACAGCCTTGCTGCAGCTGGTGCTGCACTTGGGCATTAAGAATTCAGATTATGCTATCTAATGGGGTAGTGTGCTAAATTAAGGTGCCAGTTATGAACAAAGAGGTTAATGGTCTTATGTAACGTTTGTCTTGAGGTTTTTTTGTCGGTGCAGAATTAAAAATAGCAATTAGCAGTTCTGTTTTGTCCTAGTTGTGGATCTTTCGGTGGAAATCAATTATCTGCAGCAACTGATGTTTTTTATCAAAGTTGTTTTTTCCCTTTTAAAAGCATCATAATTCACAGGTTAAGAACAGATGAGAAGAATCCAAGATCACCACAAGCTGCTTATGTTTGTCTTTCAGTTAATGGTCTCTTAGCAAGCTGTAGGTCATTCTTATTTTATCAAAGCTGCTTCAGGAATGTAATTTGAGCTCCACTACATTTACAACTTCTGTAATAATTCTTTTGGGTTTGACTTCTTGTGGCTTTTGTGCTTCTGTGGTCAGCAGTGTAGCCTCTACATACAGTTACTGGCTCAAGCACTTAACTCTTGCCTTCACCTGGCTATTGCACTGTGTCATCTGAAACAGCCAAAACCATGGAGTTCTCTTACAGATGGATTTGAGCAGCTCTTCTGCTGTGTTAGTTCCATACTGCTTTTATAACTGGGCACTTTTCGAGCATTTGTTCCAGATCAGAATGAACTGTTGGGATTATCTCGTGTCTAATCTCATCGTAGATCTCTGTTAGCAGAAGTGCTGTATCCTTGCAGGCAACATGTTCCGACCCGTTGGGGTTTTTCTTGGTGAAAACTCTTCTTGCAGTCTTGATTAACTGCAGTATTTATAATACACTGTAACTTGGATTAAATTGTGAAGGGAAAGCTGCAGATGTTCACCTGCAGGGCAGCAGGGAATGTTTTGAGTCTATGCACTATTAAATGGCAAATTAAATGATTTTCTGATTACTGTTATCTAGGACTTGCTTCATAGACTCCACTCAGAAATGTCCCAATGGTCCTTTGTTGGAAGATGAAAAAACGTGAAAGAATGGGTGACAAAAATTATCCTGAATTTCTCTGCTCCTGCTCTCAATGAAAACCAAAGGTGTGTGGAACTGAATTTATTTCAGTCTGCCCCTTGGATTTGCATTTGAGGTGTCAGTGTGTTTTTTGCAGTATGTGGCTGCTGCTCACTTTTTTTGAAAATGCACCTTGCCCTACTGCTCGCTGAGATGTTCTTTGGTTTGAGACAGCCTGTGCATGAGCTGTGGGGAGCTCTGAACCCTATTCACTTGTCTTGCCCTAATTTCTTCGCATATAATCATCTCAAGTTTTTAATTGTTCCTTGATTAAAATATCTGCTTCCAAGGGTGGTCTGTGAGCTGCACGTGTAAATGAGCTGAATTAGCATCTGAGCCTGGAAGTGGTAAGCAGACCTGCAGCTGGGTCCCCACCACGCACCCCTGCTTGTGGCTTTTCCTGCTCTCATTGGAAGTTCCATTTAAAGTCCTGATCTTTAAGCAGTGGCCTTAAATTCTTCTTAATATCTCACTGCTGATAAGAAGGAGACGAGACACAGTATTAATGTGTGATATCAGTGGAGCAGTAGCTGAGCAGAGGTCTCCCAAGGGTAGGATCCATAATCCTCTTAAAGGAGGGGGGAATCAAAGAGGCTTTGAGAGGTCACCTTTTGCCGGGTGAGAAAAAATCCTTGTGCGAAGCTCAGCCTCTTTGTGATCAGTTTCTCTCAATTTTTTTCATATTTCACCTAACAGCAGTGGAAAATAGATCTGGCTGAGTCCTGCTAGAGACTTGACATCTGTAAAATCTCCTAGAGCCTCAGCTTTGCCCAAGCAGAGGCTGTCTGTGTGCAGACAGCTGTGTGTATGTGGGCAGATAATCTTAGGTGACAGTGTTATGGAGTCTCCTTCTATACAGATATTCATCTCTTGCTCATGTGACACTTGGGTATGCTTTGATCTAAATGCAACCAGGTGCTTGATGGTGTGCAGCTTCATTGTAGCTTTACCTTAGTGTTGTTTTGTCACATGTAAGTTTTACTTGTACTGGGGAGCTGTGGGAAATGAGGGTGTCTAAATGCTGTCCTAAATGATGGCCTTGCTGAATTTTCCTAATGTTTTAATCCTTTGATATTTGACACTTAAAGAGAAATACTTCCAGTGTCAACAGTCAAGAATTCAAGATAAACTTCCTGCTTCTGATTTACGGTATTCTGGTGATTTAGTGGGATGGAGATGTTAGTGTTTACTCATGAACATACTTTTTTTTTCCTTGAAAAGACGTATTACTGTGCAGCTTCAGTAGTGTTGGAGACGTGTTGCTTATTCAAGAGAGCCACGGCTGTAACTCCTGATTTTGGAGGAGTGACTTGTGTGGAAGTAGCCTGGAGTGTGCCGACCTCTGTGTAGCAGCAAGGTGATGTGCAGAAATAGGATTTACAATACCTTTGAGGTAAAACAAGGTCTTACAGGAATCCCCTGTTTGATGAAGGCTGTGTCCAGAGGCAGGTGTTACAAGCAGTGCTAAGAGCTAGCTGAAACAGATATTGATCACACAGAACTGGTGTCAGGTAAAGCTTTCCCTACATTAAAACCCTTTAGAAGGATCAGCTCTTGCTTCCAAAAACCCTTGGTTGCACAGAAGCAGTCAGCTTTCTCAAGTGACTTTGTTCATAGTTTAACCAAGGTAAAGAGAGCATTGGACATCACCCAGGCAGCAGTTTCTAAGAATTCTTTGTTGTTCATGAATCAATGTAGTTTGTATAATGTTGTTGTTGCTGTTTCTCCTGGCTCTCCTCCCCAGTGCTGCTTGCACATGCTGCTGCTGTTTGTCATGCCCTAGTTAATCACAGCAGGCTGTTTCTCACTCTCACATATATATATAAATATGTTTTAGTAGCTTTCTTGCTCTGAAAATAATGCTGGCAACAAATAAATCGGGTTTATTTTTGAGGAAATAGAATGTTGGGAGTATTAATGATGTGTTGTGGAATCTTAAAGCATGAAGAAGTAGAACTGTCTGTTTTCTTACACACAATTTACATATTTTGTACTGAAGTTTGTTATTATATAAATGTTGCATTATCCTGCTGTGAAATTTTGTCAGTGATGAATAAGAGAACAACTTCACAGTTGCTTGAAGCTGAGCTTTAGCCTTTCTCCCCTTGCTTTTGCTCACAGTTTCCTGACTTATCCTTTCTTTTGATGCAAACAGTTCTGTTGAACCACCTGGTTCAGATCTGTTGGGGTCCTGATGCTGGAAGCTGAGGGCTTGCTTAGTTATATATGTTGCTGTTTAGTTTTTTTCAGGACCATAATCTAGCTGTCTGCAAGAGCACTCATGCTGATGTAAAGCAAATGTCAGGAGAAGGTGCTGAGTGATCTTCCCGTTGGGAGCAGCAACGTGTCTTTTTAAAGTCATGGTGAGACTTCTCTGAGCACGTGGCTGCAGGGCAGTTGAAGCTTAATTAAATTGGCACCGCTTCTCCTTTGCGTGTCCTTCCCCTGCTGGGTGATTCTCCCCTTTCCTTTCAGTGGCATTGGCACTAAACCAGTTCAGGAAGCCTCACTGGCAAAAACAATTCTTTTTTTGCTGGGGTGAATTTTCCTGCCAGAGTAGTTTCTGAGCAGGATCAGGTGAGTGCCAGTGCTGACTCAGGAGAGGATGAGGTTGAAGAGTGCTGACTTGGATTTCCGTTCAGCTGTTGTGAAGCTGAACTCTGAGATGCATGCTAAGGAACAGAACATAAAACCTGCCCAGTACCAATTCTGTTACTTTTCTGTGTCCTCATGGTTTGATTTGACATCTACAAAGCAAGGCTGCTGAGCAGTCTAGAGAATGATTCATCCCTTCTAGAGCAAACATAACAGAAGCTGTAGCAATGTGAGTTTCCTGAAGCTGTCTCATTAGCATGCCTAGCACCCTGTTCTAGGAGTCAAACCTTCGGAGTTATTCGATCTTTTTGTCCTCTCTTCAATGAGAAGGCCTTACGTAACGGCGTGCATCTGACGTGGGTACCTGTCACCAGCTGAAAGCAGAGAACTGAGAACCCAGTCCTTTGGGGTAGGTTGCTAGGCAGCCATCAAATAGAAAGTATTTTCACTTGGTTCTGTTTCAGTCAGTATTTGAGCTGGTAATTTGGGAAGAGAACCATCAGTGATTCTTTCATGATCATTTCTAAAACGTGCTAATATTTTGTTGTTGCTTAGTGCTTATTTTGGTTTTCTATCTCTGATTTTAACATGGAAGCACAAAAAAAATCCCAAACAGCTGCAATTACAGGTTGCTAACACAGCAGACAGCCTCCCTGCTCCTTGTATGTCACAGTCTTCAAAACAAGGAGAATCTGCACATCACGGAGGCTTGGGTTTTGGTGTGGTTTTTTTTTTTTTTTTGAATGGAAGATCACCAAGTTAGTTAATAGTTACGCAATTTCTGGGAGAGTTTTGTTTCAGAACTTGGCCCAAAGCTGTTCATTCGCCTCAGTGACTTTATTAGTCATCTTTTTATATTTATTTCAGCATGCAGACTGCAAAATGACATATAACTTAGGACAAGCAGCAGCTCAAGGGAACTCGGTAGCCATGCCATCCTTGTGGGATGCTCATCAGCGTGACCTCATTTTGTCTCATTAAGGAGACCCTCCGTGCAGCAATAAAACAGCGGCAATAAAATGCCCTACGTGTTCAGTTTAGCAAGTAATCCTGTTCTGCAGCAGCCCTGAAATGAGAGGTGAGCTGGCAATGTAAACGTTGGCTTTAGGCGGGAGGATAACTATCAGCACTTCTGGCACCTTGTGCTGATACAACTGTTTGTACAGCTGCCCAATAGATTAGGGATCTGACCTGAGCTGGAAAGTAATCCTTAAAACCAAAACAAAATGCTGGTTTATTTTTAACTTCAGTCAACTCCCTCGTTTGTTTCAGTGTGAGGCTTCAAGCAGTTGTACCAGCACAGCAGGGCTGAGTGGGAGGGTGCTGCTCACGCTGGTGCAGCTGTCAAAGGATTGTCTGTGTAACCCTGCTCTGAAGAAATAACTGCAGGAGGGATTAGAAACTGATTTGGCACAGTCGGTGCTGAAAGAAGTCTGAACTTTAATTTTTTTGTTTGTTTGTTTGAAGGCAGGCATTTGGATTGAGTTGGTTTCGTTGTGGAGGATCGCTCTGAAGAGCAACCAAAGCAAGCAGTTGACTCCACCCCAAAATGTGCCCTGTTTTACCAAATTAGGGAGAAGGCAGTGGATGAGTCGGGTACCAACACACCTTTTGCTTGCACAGATCAAGCTTTTGATGCATGATTTCTAACACTGCCATTTCAGAGTGAGAGAGCTGGAGACCTAGCTGTTCAGCCAGGTGTTTTTTTCCCCCTTAATAGAGTGTTTTTACGTACTTTGAAAACAAAAACTGTTTTTACAAAGTGTGGGTATATGAAACTTCTTGTTCGATTTTTAATTTCAAATAGGTTGTTTTGTTCTTCCAGATAGCTCTCGGTTTTTATTTTTCTTTTTTCCCCTCCTCCTGCTTTGGCAGCTCACCTGTGGCCTGGAAGTGGGTGTACGTGTGCCCTTGCTCTCGAGTCAGGAGGGCTGTAACTGTTTTTCCTCTTGCAGAATCCTCCCTTTAGCCTCTGTGCTTTGCTTCCTGTGTATGGCAGGTAAGAGGCTTTACATCAAGATTATTTCTGATTTCTGTCAACCACTTTCTTAAGTTTGATAACTGATTTTGTTGCCACGCTTCTCTGGATTTCGGTGCCTTCACTGGAGGTTTCCTCACGTTGTTGCCCAAGCTGGGAGGCTCCACTCCCCTCCTCCCACCACCTTCCTGTAGCCTCGTTACAGCCCGAGGGCTGCCAGCACAAGGCACACCGCCGCTCCTACTTGTCGAGGCCGTGCGGATGTGCGTGGGAGCTCGAGCTCCAGAGCTGCTTGCACAAGTGTGATGACAGCATCTTTCAGCTCTGGAGCCAGTACTCAGTAGGTGATTAGGCCAGACTGGCTTCTTGGCTCTGGCCTTGGCACCTCCAAGGCCTTGTGGGCGTTGTCAACCTGGAGAAGGTGAGGTAAGAGCTTGCTTATAAGGTGCCAGTTTTTCCCTTCACTCTAGTTGTGGCACAAACCTGAGACTTGGAACTAACCCAACTGCTGTGGGTGCTGTTTGGTTGGGCAGCACCTCTGGCACGGAGCACTCCTCCCCACTGCTGCCCATCTGCTGAGCTCTGTGCACATCACCACGAGATGACACCTTCCCTTCCTCTGCCAGCAGTGGTGGCTGTGCAGGGCTTGTCCCCTCGCTCAGCACAAGCACCGCCAGTGCTGACTCATTCCTTGCCTTCGTGTCAGCAGAGCAGCACAGGGCATTACCTGCTCATGCCTCACCTCCTGCTGCTGTGGAGGCTTTAGGGTTTGGTACCCGCATCTGGTGTGAAAGTGCTTTGTTTCTGAAGGTACTTCTCATGCTGAGCTGAGCACAGTCATTCCATCACCTTCCTGCCCTGGGAGGCATCTGGGTGGAGTTGCCTGGAGGACCATTAGTCCTTCAGGAGTTCCTTAGGGATGTGCCTGCCTTATTTAATCTTTACTCCTGGGGAGGAGTCTGAGGTCTGGGACTGAGGAGCTCACATGCTTTGCCACCAACATTAATGAAATCATTGAATGTAGGATTTTTAGGCAGGGCGTGAAATTGTCCCCTCTGCGTACTCAGACTGTGAGTTGAGTTGCAAATTCTTTCCAAGTTAGCTTTTTGAGTCAAGCCTCGTCACTGGGATCGGTGTTATTTTTCTTCCCATCTATGAATGCAGGGACTGCAGTTTTCTGCTGATGACCCTGCTCACAAGTCTTCTGCTGAGCCCCTTCACTGGTGTGAATTCGAGCAGTGTTGTTTTTTCTTCGTGGCTTAGATTGATTCCTTATGGTTTGTGATGGTTGAAAATAAATTCCTTTCTGACTGCTGGAGCAGCTGTGCTGAACAGCAGTGTTTGCATTGGAATAGTTTAAAAAGGGTCCTGTATCCAGTGAAGACTTTTTTCCCTTTGCAACTGAGACAAAGAGAAGCCAGAAATGAGTGCACAGAAAGCTGATTGACAAGGCCTTGGGAGCAGTGATCTTCACTAAGCTCTTCCGTAGAAAGTGTTTCCCATATTCTTATCTCACCTATAAATGCAAAGCTGAAATTGGACAACCCTGCTTTCTTAGGCATAAGCTTGGAAGAAAATCTGGTCCAGTATTGATAAAGCAACCTTTTGTTAACATACATGTTTGCTTGGGTCTTGCTGCTGTGGGAACTCAGGCCTGGGCTGCAGGCAGTGTCTGAGCAGAGCAGGAAGGTGCCCTGTGTGCTGGGGCAGGGTACCTTTGCAGGGGGTGCAGCAGGGTTCAGCAGCCCAGCTCTCTTGCTCAGCTCCCGTACCTTGCTGCCTGCTGGAGGGGAAGAAGGGAATAATGCAACCAGTGGCTGGGCTTTCTCTGGCTGTGACGAGGACTGGCAGGTCCCCAGGCAGCCTGTGCTCTCCTGCCAGCATGCTGCATTTCTCCAGTGGAGAAAGGGAAGCCTGGAGAGAACAGCAGCAAGGGAATTAAATCAGTTCGTATCACGCCTGTTAGTGCTGTCCTCTCCTGCTCCCCAGCCTGACGTTACTGCAGCGCTGCCATCCAGCCACACAGGAATACAGGCTGGAAGAGGCTATCTGAGCCCCTGCCTTTGGTTACCCTTGCTTGCAGACATCTGCTTGACAGATGTTCACAGTGTTGCACAGCACCTGCTCCATATGTTGCAAACAGCCACAGACATTTCCTAGTGCCCTGCTGTGTGCTAAGTCTTGTCCTTAAAGAAATAAAATGAGGGAGGCTATCACTGTGGTGTACCAGTGTGAAAAAACAATTCTCTCTGCCTTGGGTCTGGCAAGATATTCAAGCACTGATGCACTCTGTGCTTTAGGTGACAGCAGAAGGGCCTTTGCAGTTGCTACCAAGCTGGCCTCTAAGAAGAAAGCCTTCTGTAGGTGGCAGTTCTGCTGGGTGGTTTAGGCGTTCCAGCCACAGCTAAGGCTGCTTAGCTCAACCTCTTTTGTTTCAGGAGGAGCTGAAAAAGCTTGTCTTCCTCTCCTTTCTTAGGAAGAGACAATTTGCGGTCTTACAGGCAGAAGTGCTGAAGGTTTGATGAATGGGATATAAGTAGGGCACAGATTGTTGTCTTTCAGATCTCTGGAAGATAAAAACACAGGCTGTGCCTAAGGAGTCACACTACAAGCTTAATTTTATTTTCCATGTGGTCCTTTCTGTAAGCTCGATCAAGTTGCATTTTAAGGCAGATGAGGCTCTTGTGCACACTTCAGCAGTTGGTGTTTCTGCCCTGCTGTTGAGACAGGAACATTTTTGGAGTGAGAGTGCTTTTGGTTAGCTCATGGCAAAGGGCAGAGCCAATCTGAGAGGTGTTCCTGTCCTCTCCCTTGCAGCACATTGTCCTTTGCTGCTCTCCCTGTTACCATTCTCTTCCTCAGCTGTTTTTCTGCTGCAGCTTTCCCTGAAGCTTCTGTTTTGCCTTTGATTTATGTGTCAGGATAGTGTTCTGCACTCTGGCTTTGATCTGTAGAGCCATGCTTGCAGCGAGGGCAGTGTGTCCAAAAAGGGCTGTGTTTGGTAATGGCTGGAGCACCGAAGAAGGTGCAGGGAGACATTCAGGATCCAAAGCTGTGCACAGGAGCAGACCAGGAAGGCTTGTAGCTTCCAAGATCCCAAGCTTGTTGAAGGTGAGCATTTCTCGTTACATCCTGAATGATTTTGCACGTCCTTGGAGGGATGTGCCTATGTGCAGAGCTCCCGGAGGTCTTCTGGCGTGTCTCAGGTGCATGGGTCAGTTTTTGTGCTGGGAAGCTGGTTTGAAATCACAGCACACGGGGGGAGCATTTCCATTTCAGACTGGGTTTTCTTCTGTAGAAGTTGGGTCACCCATTCCAGCATCACTAGAAAGGACAGTGCCTTTCAGCACAGATGCTAGCAGCCTCTGCTGTTTGCCAACCTAGCTGGCAGGAAGCAGTCACCAGGCACCCGCTGGCCAGATGCTCTCTTGCCTGATGTGCTAGCATTGCTCTAGTTCTGTGCTTTGCTCCTGACTGTATTGGGGATGTTAAGGTAAAGTCCAGCTTTTGTCACCATGACCTTGAGGTGAGTGTTTATCCCTCACCTGTGGCCCCACTCCAGGATCCTCCATGCCCATCTGCCTTGCTCTCTGGCCCTGCAGACCTGAGGGCAGGCAGCATGCAGGGTGCTGCAGCAAGGCGGGGTGGGCAGGCAGGCTGCAGGCTGCTGATGAGGAAGGCGTGAGTCAGTGGTGCTTGAGGCAGTCAGCTTTCTTGCTGTGTACATCACAATTTCAAGTGTTTGTTCTTCACTTTATTTTGGTAGAATACAGCTTTCCTAGTGAGTCATGAAGCGTTGCCAGCATTCCCGTACAAGACAGCCTGTAAGGAGTGGGAACGTGAGTGTCATGGTGCGGTCTCAGTGGTTCCCACACCTGTGGCAGTGAAGCTCACTGCCACCACCTCTCAAGTACATGGTGGCTTGAGGCTCCTTTCTCTGTCACCTTAAGTTAACCATCAAAGAAGCATTCCTGCCCTTCCCACTGCCTTGTTCCTGTGCTGGCAGCCTCAGAGTGTTGTGTTCTAGCGGCTCTGTCCTTGCAGGAGCAGACATTCATGTTGTCTTGCTGTCTCCGTCCTAGCACCAGCACAGATGGGTGTGTGATTGCACAGTGAATGACACCAGGAGCCTGATCCCAGTTCAACCAATGCAGCAGAGAAGTCTGTCTTGATCCAGTTTGTCGTGCAACTGGGTGAGTTCTTGTGCTGGTGCAAGGCTGGGTGTTCAGCAAGATGCTTCTCTGGGAGACGTGTGCTGTCTTCTAGTCATTGTGAAACTACAGGCTGAGGGATTTTCAAACTGCAGTGAAGAGGCGAGGGTGCTTGTGCAGTGCTGTCCCTTGGGTCTGGAAGTGTGTTTTTGCAGAACCTGGTGGCTCACCCCAGAGTTTGAAATTGCTTCAGCAATTCACCCTGAGCTAGTGCCTCAGACTTGTCCTTTCTGGCCTCTGTTCTTCCATACCCAAGTGTGTGTGTGCATACACTCAATGCTCTCCCTGCCCCAGTTCCCTTCAGTCACTGCTGGCCTTGGTTCTGGTGGTGGTCTGCTAAGATGTTGTCCTCAGCCAGGGGTCAGTAACATCTCTGGCTGGATCTTGGCACGTGCAGCCCAGTTTCTTTGTGGAATGGCGTATGCCCTTCTGAAGGGCAGTGCCAGTAAGGTAGCAGGCGTCACCTCACTTGGTGGTTGTGAAGAGCACTGTTAACTTGGTGTGTCTCTCTGGCTTTTCTTTGGAAAGATTTTGTGTGTCACTACAGGAAAATGCAGCTTATTGCTCTACTGTCCATGCAGCTGAAGACCAAGTGTTTGAGATGCGAGCTACGTAGATGCACACTCCATACGTGAGCTAGATTTAAATGCTGTAGAGCCAATCCTCTTCCAGCACAGGATATTTTTAGTGGAGAGGATAATGAAATATCAGATGTGTTATGTCCTTGTGCTGTCACCGATAACTCTGCTCGCCCCCACCCCTCGCAGGTGTGGCTTGCTGGGTGATCTGTCTTGCTAGCTGTCTTTGGAAGCGGGATGCTAAACTGGCCTCTGGTCTGCTGCTTGCTGTCTGATCTCTGGCTGTGGTGCTGGGCACCACCAAAAGATCTGCTTGGATGACCTGCTCTCCCTGGAGCCATCATGTGGATTGTACACTGCACTTCAGTCCAGTTGGAAGGACTGTGCATTTCATAAGCCAGCTGAAATAGTTGAACCACTGCCTTTGTTTAACAGAGGAAGGATGAGTAATATTCAGGCCTTCAAATAGTTTTTTGCTTTATAGTTGTTTGAAACTGCTGGGATTCTTCTGTCTCTATTTGTGGATAGTGTCCATGTTTAGTAATAACTCTGCTTTGAGTGAGTCTGATGAATATCACTAAGCTGTGTGTCCAAGATGGAACATGTTGGTTTTTCCAGCCTTGTAGATAGCTTCCTCTTAAACATTGCCTGTGAAATGTTCTTGGCCACAAAGCTTTTTTCTCACATTTACGTGTACATAACCCCACAGCGTGGATTGCTGCTGTCCTCAGAATAATTTGGGTAGCACATTCTTAGGTGTTGTTTGTCTTCTTAAAGCAGGCCAGGGGTTCCCATCCTTGCTCTGATGGCTGAAACCTGCCTGTGGCCCAGAGGTGAGTGTGAGAACAGCCTGCCGGTGTGCGTGTCTGCCTGCAGATTTGGGATCTCTGTCTGAAGTTAATGAAGGTGTCTGAAGCTAATGAGCATACCTAGATAATCTCCCTTCTCTCAGGCAGGGACATTAGTGCTGCCTTCTGTCATGGGTGAACCTGAGATGTTGCAATCAGCTTTCAGGGAGAACTGGGACTGGTACCAGAACTGGGAGTCGTGCACGTGTTTCTGAGATACGGTAACTGCCATCTTCACACGGAGGAGTCTCTCATCTCCCTTGTCCCATGCAGTTTAAACGACAGGAAGGTGTGAAGTTAAACTTGTCCCCTGTGTTTGGAATAACTGAAAGCTGGGCCTCAGTCATTGGCAAAATAAAGGAAACCAAATATAAGACAAAGCTGTATAAGCAGGAGAAGTTTGATGTGTTTGACTTTGAGGTGCTGATCTGTCATAGATGCTTATTCTTAGAAATAGCTACCATCAAACAAATCTAAAAAAACATCCAGGCAAGCCTCTGCTGCTAGAATTCTGTCTTGTTGATAAAGCAAATAAGAGGGAGGAGAGAAATCCACAGCCTGTTTTTGTCTTTGCAGTATGACTCATTCTCTGTGTGAGTTTAGAGACAGACCTTGACTTAAGCCTTATGCTCTGGTCCAAGTTTGATGTTTTTCTCTTTCGTGCACCCCCCGGCCCCAGCAAGCTGCCTGTTTGCATTGTTCCCTTTACGCTGGATGTAGCTGCATGATGGCCGTGTGGTCACGTAACCACAAAAGGAAATGTTTTCCATTGGATCAGTGAGATGATTCAACTCAAATGTACGTACACACTCATCCTATCCCAAAATCCAACGCGAGGGAATGCGTGCACGAGGAGAGAGAAGCGTTGTCCCGTTGCTGTTGGGTTAGAGTGCGTTAAATAAGCCATAAAGTGTCACCCTCAGTTTCAGAATCTCTCGAGCTGCATCCTCTGTGCTGTTGGACTGGGGAGGAGGGATAAGAGCTAGGGGAAGAGCCGTTCTGGTCCTGGATCTTCGCCAGCGTGGCGGTGTCGTGTAGCTGCGGAGACATCGCGTGGCCAGAGCAGGAACTGCTCTAGCTGCGTTCAGGCCTCCCAGATCCCTCAGGCTTTAATTGTTGCCCCTGGATATGACTGTTCCAAAATAACTGGAGATGTGATAAATTCAGAAACTGTAGTTGCCATGTGGTTCTTGTGCCAAAGACTTTGGGTAGCTCTTAGTTGTGAGGAAATCCTGTGGTGGTTTCCGCAGCCAGCCCCAAGAGCGGCTACAATCTAAGCTAGAAAGGGCAAAGCATCTGGAGAGAATTTGGGCAGCTTTACTTTTTCATTATCTTCTGGCTGTGCCAGGCAGTTTGCAAACATCTAAAGAGCATCTGTCTTCTCCAAAGCACTTCCAGTCTCGACTGGATTTAGCAGTCCCTCTTGCCCATCTCTAGAAATCCCAGGCGTATTGTGTGAACAGGCTATGTAAAAGCATCAGGAAACAGTTGTCCTGAAGGGCTTCGGGTAATGGAGGAGAGAATCCAAGGAGAAGCCATTTAGACACAGCATGAATGACTGGGGCATGCTTGTTCTGAGAGTCTCTTGTGTCATCGCTTGGAGAGAAGTGAAAAAGAAAAGGAGGAACCAGTATTAGGGTAGGAGGTGAACAGAGGTTCTTTAGTTGCTTAAAAATGCAGAGGCACAAGGAGTGGGATTCTGATTCTTGGAGTGTTCCTTGTGCCTGTGTTGGTTCTGTCACTGTTACTGATGGCCAGGTGTGGGCTTGGTTCCACTTGTGCTGTAGCTCACAGTTTGTGCTCCATTATCACACTGCCTTAAAACAAACTGTAGGAAGGAAGTGGTATCTTCTAAAGATGAGAGGCTCTGAATATTCAGAGCTCCTTCTTTCCCTGTCTCCTGTCAACTCTATTGGAGAAGCTGTGGACGAGACCGACTCCAAATGAGTATATGTTTACCTACAAGATTAAAGAGGTGGTGAGGAGCGTGCTGAAACAAGTGGGAAGTAAATGGAGAATGTAAGAGAGACACTTATGGACATAAAGGAATACCAAAAACTTTTCCTAGGAGTTAAGGAGTGAGTACAAGTGGTCCTCCATTCACAGGAATCTCCTTTGCCTTTTCAGATCATCGTAAGGAAGCAGATAGCCAGGATTTCCCCCCTACGTCTGCCTGAGTGCTGCTGAGCTGCATCTCCCAGCCCACGTGGCTGTCCCCATGCTCCAAGAGTGCAACCGGTGCCCAACGCAATGTGTGTTTGTCAAACCATGGAAGTGGGCAAGTATGGCAAGAATGCCACTCGATCTGGAAACCGGGGGGTCCTGCTGGAGCCTTTCATCCACCAGGTGGGCGGCCACAGCAGCATGATGCGCTACGACGACCACACTGTCTGCAAGCCGCTCATCAGCAGGGAACAGCGCTTCTACGAATCTCTGCCCCCAGAAATGAAGGAGTTCACACCTGAGTACAAAGGTGAGGCCTGCTGTCACTGCAGAATGCAGGGACGTGTTTTGTGAACCTGCCCTCTCGTTTTCCTGGAGCTGCTCATGTGTTGCTGTCTTTCTGTCTTGTTTTGTTACTTTTCTCTTTCGCAGGCTAGCAATTTGATAGGTTTTTTGGGGAAGGAGGAGGTCAGGCACACTGAGTTTAATGTACTCCTCCTCCTAGACAGAATCTAATGGCTGTAGTCAGACACTTAAGGTTATGGCTGTGTAACTGAAGTAATTTTCCTGCAAGTTATTGTCAGTTACTGCCTTGACCTTGAGCAGACGAAGTTAGGTCATACACTAAGCAGTTGTGCATTCCAGTCTTATAATTTACTGCTTCCTCATCCCAGCTCTTTTATGGACCCATATCAGAAAGCTGCTGAAGCAGGAAGTGTTTCTTTCCGAGTGCTGAGGTGAAGCCTTGTCCCCAGCTGCTCCAAAGAAGTGGAATTTTCCAGTGTCTTTGTATCCTTGTAGCAGATTGGCTGCTTACCTGTATCTTGCAGAAGCTCGATACACTTTTGGCCACGTGTTCCCCTTCGGGATGGTAACTCTGGCTGGTAGCCTTCTTAAGAGCCTTCTGGGGGTCTTGGTGTTCATGTTGCCTCTGCTGCTGTGTCGCTGTGTGGCACTGGGAGGGCTGTGCTTCACAGACAGCTGGGACCACCATCTGTTCAAGGTCTTGCGATTTGATCTGGCTGCAGCCTGAAGGGCTCAAAGCAGCGTCAGCTTACCTGCCTCTCTGTATGCAGATCATGAATGGAAGATACCATCTCCAACAGACGGTCCTCTTGTACCCTCAGGCTGCTCTGGGTCCATATGGTGCTTTGGTGACCCGTCCGAAATCCCAGCTGAAGTCTGTGCAGTTACTGAAATCAATATGATGTCAGGCTTTCCTTGGGAGATGTTTAAAACTGAGGAAGCTGGTGGTCCAGATGGAGCCCTGTCATCTTGAAGTGTGATACTTCCTGACTGCCTAAAAACACAGGATGTACACCTCCACCGTGGTACAGAATTTCATCTAGGACTCCAGTGCAGTTTCCTGCTGGCCTCAGAAGTCACTCATGCTGTTCTGGAGAAGAAGAATGTTGGGGATGTTGTTTCATGTCTGAGCACTCAGATATTACTCTAAGGTTGCTTGTTCACAGGAGTGGCTTGAGGAGCACATCCAGGCAGCCAGAGTGCTTGGATGAACTCTCATGGAACGACACATTGGAGTTCTGAACTTCTTGGAACTTGTATTGAGCTTTCTTACATTTGTTGGCATTGTCATGTGCAGAAAAGGAAAGACAGTAATGTGAAGGCCTCCATCAGCTAAGCAGTGCAATTTTTTATCACCTTTGGATTCAGTCCACGTTGCATCCAATATTCTTGGCAGCTGTTTGATACTGGTGACAAGCTGGTGAAAGATTTTGGCATTGCAAGTTAGGAGGTGTTGGTCACCTCATTTTCAGGGTTGGAGGTGTCCCGAAGATGGTGATGTCAACCCTAACTGGAAGTGCCAGCTGTTCTGCTCTGTGTCTGGCCAGCTAGGTACATTCAGAATTGGTGCCATGGAAGATCTTTATCTTTCCGGGGAGTATGGTGTTTTTCAGGAACCTTTTGAAAGGTAAAACTGGACAGGACACACGTGGATCTGATTGCCTTCATCTGGCTGATGCATTTTCACTCCAAGACCTCCTCCTTTTTATCACTAGGAAACCCTGGGACCTCACAGATCCCTTTTCTGCAAGACTGGCAGACTTGAGATAAAGCAGCAGGTGTCACCTAGGCCCCAGAGGTCAGATGCTGGAGAGCTCCTCGAGCAGAGAAAGCATGTCAGGGATGCTCTTGTCAACAGCAGGAACTCTTCTGCGGGACATAGATACTTAACCCAAATGAAATAAATGTATATTTCATACACTTTGTCACCCTCAGCATCTTGGTAGACTCTACTCGACTTTTTCTAGCTTGTAGACATTTCTTGTTTTATTGTATGCTGCAAGACCAGAGGGGAACAATCGCACCCATCAACCTTCCAACTGCACTTCCATTAGCACAGCTCAGCAGGGTGTTAGCACTCTGGGCTAGGAGCCTTGTGCTTTATTTCTTGTAGCTGGCACAGCTTCTACCACTGTTGTTGGCTGTTCACTCCTGGGTTTTCCCCTTGTCATCCTGAGCCTCATTTCATTGCTCTGGATTTGCTTGGCTACTTTGTGAGCTGTTTTCAGTGTTGTTGAACATGTGAATGCTAGTAATTGGGTATTCCGTCTGCTGGGAAGCAGAACTGACGTGTGCCTTCTTTCTGGCAGGTGTGGTGTCTGTCTGTTTTGAGGGAGACAGCGATGGCTACATTAATCTGGTAGCGTATCCCTACGTGGAGAATGAGGATTTGGAGCAGGATGACATGCCAGAGAGGGACCAGCCACGACGCAAGCACTCGCGTCGGAGTCTTCACAGATCAAGCAGCGGTGCTGAGCACAAGGAGGAAAAACCTGGCCCAGCCAGTGGCAGCACTGAAAGGTAAAGGCTTTGAGGACCCCGTCACAACGTGATGAGTCGGAGATCTCTTTCCACTTTGAGCTCTGGTCCTCCTTTTATTGAGGGTGTTTTGCACTTCTGTACAGTTGCCAGATATTGTCTTACACTTGCTATCCTAGCGTACTGTGGCACTGCAGACTATGTCAGGAGTTGTGCCCAGTTCAGGACCAGCTCATCCGAGTGAAATGCTTCTGACACAGGATAATCCTTGGAAGGTTAATTGGATGTGGAGCCAAAGCCTGTGGAGCAGATTCAAAAGCAGATTCCAAGTCCCTCTGGTCCTTAACCTGAGGTTAATAGGCATGGGTCCACAGCCTGGGATGTTAGCAAGGATTTGCTGTTAAGCTGGCAGGTTTGGATAGTGTGAAGTACAGAGGGAGAAGGAAGAGGAGGTGGTGATGTGCGAGTGTGACTGTTGTATCTGCAAAATGCATGGATTCTAACATGCTTCCTTGTTCTGTCTTTGTGCCAGCAACATCCAGGAGACAAAGAGTTCCAGGATGGACTTGCACAGCCACTCAGATGTTCCATTTCAGATGTTGGATGGGAACAGTGCCTCGAGCTCAGAGAAGATCAGCCATAACCCCTGGAGCCTGCGCTGTCACAAGCAGCAGCTGAGCCGCATGCGATCGGAGTCCAAGGAGCGCAAGTTCTACAGTATCCTTTGGGAAGCGAACCGAGCACGTCAGGTTGCTGCTGCTGGGCTGGCCTACAGGCTTGTGCTGGAGGCAGCTAGCCCTGTGCTCCCCTTGGCTTGCGATGAGAATAATGCTCTTCCCATCCATTGTGCAAGCAAAGCTGTATTAAATGCTTCTTCTTGCTACCCCTTCCTACCTCTCTTATGGTGACACTACTTTCTGACGCTGATGCTCGCAGAAGCCATGTTTCTGGCTGGCTTCCCGTGTTCTCTTTCTTCTCTGGGCCTTCTCTGAGCTGGCTTGTGTTTTGTTGAACTATCAAGTTTTTAATGTCAGACTTTGTCCAGCAGCAGATGCAGGTCTAGCCTGCTCAGTTATTCCTTGGGAAGGAGCTGTGATCGTCCTTGTCACCTTTCTTGAGTCTGTTCCAGTTCTGCCGTATCCTTCCAGAGGGGTGACCAGAACCACCATGGTACAGAAGATGCTGGTGAACCAGAGATTTCCACTGGCTTATAATGGTGTTATGTCTCTGCTTCTTCATAACTCATAATATGCTGTTGTTGTAAATGCTGTTTGTTGTCCCAGCATCTCATTTTCTGATGGGTAATAGCTGTCTCAAAACCTGCTTTATACATTGAAGTAAAAAGAAAATCTTTCCTCACATTTCTCATCTTGCATGTTAATTCTGGATAACTCTGTCTACCTATTTAAAGACCAAGTCAGTCTCTTAAGATCCTTTTGGGATTTTTCACAGCTGATCAAGACTTTGACTAACTTAGTACATCTGTCATCTCATTCACTTTCCTGGATCGCTTGTTGACCAGCATGGATCTCCACACAAAGACCCTACTAGTGACTTTGGTTGTGAGACCAGTCAGGCATCCCAGCAGTTTCTTTTCGTTAACTAAGTACTTAATTGACTGCCAGCATCTTCGTACTCAATCTGCTGTTCAGCCTCTTCAAAGCACTATGTCAGATAATATCCTGATCCCTGTTCAGATTCCATTTGTCAAAGTTGCTGAAGAACCTCAGGATATTTTTGAGGTGTGACTTCACCAGAAGGTGTGCTTGATCCTTCCCTGAGAAGTCATTTATCCACTTCTGCTGCTTCTGTTCTTCAGTGCAACATCCTGCTGAGCTCTGTGATACACTTCTGTCAGTTTGTGGTTCCCCAGATCTCTGCACATCAGCATTGCCATAGCCTCCCTTTAGTCTCCTAGTACTAAGGCAGCTTTAAATGAGCTGCAGTTCCTATTTAATAATGGAAGTAGATCTGTCTTGTGACCTTTAGGGCTTCTGTGTAAGACTGCCCAGTTCTGATTGTTACTCCTTAATTCTTGTTGGATGTGGAACCTCTTCTCTTGGCACTTCAGCTGGAGATAGTTTTCTGAACTTAGATTTTTTTTTCTGGGAATCCCCAGTAAACACGATCAAATATTTTTGTTGGAGTCTCAGACTTTTTTGACTCTCACCTTCCTGTAGCTCCTTTTATGCTTTGACTGTAAGCCCTTGGAGCAGTCTGAATGGCTTCTTCATACGGCCAAAGAAGGATTTGTTATTTTCTGTGCCTTCACACATCATTCCTCATACTTCTGTTTTTAACTTGCCAACTTGTATTTTTGTTTCACCTGCTAGAGCTTGATTTTTGTTTTCCTTGCCTAGAAACAACCTTGCTTTTAATAGCTTTATTCTGCCACATTCTGTGGGCTTCCTTTTCCTATTCTCAAATGTGTGCTTTGAGCCTCCAGCATGTATTTTTAGATGGAGTCCCCATCGCTTGCAGAGAACTAATTCTTTTTAGCTGTCCTGTATTTTTCTACCACACTTCCTTATTTTTATGAAGTTCCTCTTTCAAACCAAACATGGTTGCTGATTTTTCTAGATGTTAAACTCCCTTGCAGGTTTAATCTAGCTCTGCTCTGGCTCAACGTGCTGACCCATGACCCACAGGGCAAACTTCAGGCTTGGTTCTCCCCCTTGGGACTCCTCTGCTGTACCAATTGTCTCAGGTTTGTTCTCAGGCTGTGCCCTGATGGAAGGTGTGCCCATTGTGCACGGTGGTAATTGAAGGTTCCCCTTACAGTTCCGTTTCCTGCCTTTGTGTCCTCTCCAGTTTCCCCCCCCCCGTGTCGGTCAGTGCTGCTGTTCTGGTCAGGCTGATAACAGAACTGTAGCTGTTACTTGAGCCTTGAATTCTCAGTCCATGGGGATTGTATTCTTTATCCATGTGGTTAAATCTCAAATTTAATGAGACTTCGAGCTCTCCCTTAATGTATCACGTATTACTGGCATGCTGTGTTTTTCCTGACGTTAGCATTCTGCTCCTTGGTTCCTCAGCTGAGCTTCCAGTCAGCCTGTATGAGATCTGTTAGTGCTGGCCTTGCCACTTCCCAGGCTGATTCTTCTACCAGGTGCCAAAGCCCATGTGCCACTGTTTGGGTTTTGTCCTTCTCTTCCCCTTCCCATACAGTTTGTTCTGCCTCCCCATTGGTTCCTATTTGTTTAACTATGTCATGCTGGCCCGTGTCCCTCTTTGCAGCAGCTCTGGGGAGCAGTGTCTATGACTGGTGTGCTCTCCTTGACGTGCCTCCCAGAGTTCCTTTTGCTGGAGAACGTGGTGCATCATTTCAAGTTTCCCTGCGTGCTTGATCTGAAGATGGGGACCAGACAGCACGGAGATGATGCCTCTGAGGAGAAGGCTGCTCGGCAGATGAAGAAGTGTGAACAGAGCACTTCTGCCACCTTGGGTGTGCGGGTATGTGGGATGCAGGTAGGAATTCCTCACGTTCCTTTGCCCAGCCCCACTACAGCGTCTGGTTAGGATTGCTGCTGAGCACTGAGCAGTGGGCCTCTACAGGTGGGCGCACCAGAGTTCATGGTACATGGTTTTTTGTCTTCATTTCTAAGGCTAGAACAAAGGAACTTGCTTCTCCCAAGGTGGCCTGCTTTATCCAGATGTTTTATTCACAGAAAACATGGGAATTTTCTAAAGCAAACTGTTCTTCCTGCGCAGTGCTAAGCTAGAACTGCAGTGCCCAGGAGAGATGTCTTTCTGACCTGGTGTCATCTGACATGTACTTCTTTGCTGAACTGAGAGTTAAAAATGTCTTTTCGTCTTGTGGCTACGCCCTGAGCACCAGGATCTGGTGCTGTTGTGCAATACAGTCAATCCTTTCCCCACCCACAGCAGTATCTCGTAATCCAGATCTCAGCCCACAGACTGTGAAGCAGTAAGTGCACACCAGCAGCTCTGCTGCCAGCTGCTTTTTAGAAGAGCTGGCTTTTCAAGCCTCGGGGTCTGTGTTGGGGACGCTCACCTCTGGTGTTGTGGGAGAGCCCTGGCCACGTACACACAGCTGCCTCGGGATTCCAGGAGCAGGCAGGGCTGTTCCTGCTCTGCTGGGTGTGGTGCTGACGTGTGTTTTTCCTCCCCCCCCCCCACCCCATCAGTACAAGGCAGCTCTGGGCTTTGTGTTGCCTTAACCTGGCGTTGCCCCTTGATGTGTGTTTCCTTTGGTGTTCCAGGTCTATCAGCTGAGCACAGGGCATTACTTATGCAGGAACAAATACTATGGACGCAGTCTTTCCATCGAGGGCTTCCGCAACGCCCTCTACCAATATCTCCACAACGGCACAGAGCTGCGCAAGGACCTCTTTGAGCCTATCCTCACCAAACTCCAAAGCCTGAAGGCGGTTTTGGAGAGACAGGCCTCCTACCGCTTCTACTCCAGCTCCCTCCTCATCATTTACGATGGGGCGGACAGCTCCGTCCTGGAGAGCCTGCCGCACAGCAGTGGCACGGAGCCCCTGGCCCAGCCCATGGTGGATGTGCGGATGATTGACTTTGCACATAGCACCTTCAAAGGCTTCCGTGATGACTCCACTGTGCACGATGGACCTGACAAGGGCTACGTGTTTGGGCTGGAAAGCCTCATCACCATCCTGGAACAGCTGCAGGAGGGAAACCAGTAGCCCTGGGCTACGGCCTCTTCTTGTCCTGGTGACTGGAGCAGACGAGACCACCTAATATACCATGGGAAGCAGCAGCAGCCACCTTCAGTTTTAAGATAATTGCTCCATTGTTTCTAAAAGTACTTGGATAGAAGAGCTGAGGGGAGGCAGGGAGCAGAGCTCCTCCCCCTGACAGCCACAGCTCTGCTGTGGGGAGGGGTCCCGCTGCTGGGGGCTCCTGGTTCTTCACTCCTCGTGTGCATGTTCTGGAGGGAGGACCTGCCCCAAGGGAAGGCAGGAGAGCACAGGGCTGGGGGGGCTGGAGCTGTGGCTTGAGCAGCTTCTGTAGCCCCCTAAGGGCCTTCAGTTTGAAATTCTCCCCAGTGATTGGGAAAGGGCAGGGGAGCAGCAGCCCCCATGCTTTGTGAGGTGAGTGGGGAGCAGCCCCTGCTGCTCCTGGCACTGGGTCTGGCGTTGCTGGCTCTGCCCTGGGCTTTGCCCATGGGGCTTTCCTTTCGATGCTGCCTTTTCCTTCTGTTTGGGCACTGTGAATAACCAACCCAAACAGGGAGTTAAAATGACCAAATGCAACCCATGGCAGAGCTGTGGGGGGAGGAAACGCTGCACCTCTGGCGCTGTGCTGAGCCCAGGGCCTGCTCCTGCCCCCTCACTCCTCGGCCCTGGGCCTGGGCACAGGCGGGGCTCTGCCTTGGGCGCTGACCAAGCCGCAGCTCAGCTCCGGGTTAGCAATAGTAGCTGTAGCAGTTAACGCGGCCCCACCCTGCAGGGGGCCGTTCCGGACCATTTCACCCCTTCCTTTGTGTATTGTCGCTCCCACCGCTTGGACGCACGGATGGCCCCGTCCCGGGGCTCGGCCCCGCTCCTCGGGCGGCTCCTGCGCGGGGCGGGGAAGGGCAGCGCCGGGGGAGGGCCGCCCCCCGCCCTGCATGCAGAGGGGGGCGTGGTATCAGCGTGGCCGCACCCTTATGGGCGGTGTGTGGGATGGCTCCGCCTCCCATTGGCTGGGAGGATATATTGCTCCGCCCCCAAGGGGCGCGGCACGGCGCGGCCCCGCCTCCCCGGNCTGCATGCAGCATGCGTCCTGCTCGGAGCCCTGCGCGGGGCTCCTGGGGCCCGGGGCCGTCCGTCCGCGCTGCGCTCCCCTCCGCTCGCTCACTTCATCGCTTCTGCAGGCGGCCGGGCCGCAGCGGGGAGCCCGGGGAGACGGGAGCTGTGCCCGGGCAGCGCTCCCCGGGGCCGCCCTCCGNTGTCGGCGCGGGCGTGGGGATGCGGGCGCTGATCCTGGTGGGCGGCTTCGGGACGCGGCTGCGGCCGCTGACCCTGAGCCGGCCGAAGCCGCTGGTGGAGTTCTGCAACAAAGCGGTGCTGCTGCACCAGCTGGAGGCGCTGCGCCAGGTGCGGGCCGGGGGGGGCCGTCCCGCCGCCCCTCCGCCGCCGCCTGACCGCAGCTCCCGCAGGCGGGCGTCAGCCACGTGGTGCTGGCCGTGAGCTACATGTCCGAGGCGCTGGAGACCGCCATGCGGGAGCAGGAGCAGCGGGTAAGGGCCCCCCGGCCGCCCCCGGCCCTCCCGGCCCACCCCNCGCTTCTGCAGGCGGCCGGGCCGCAGCGGGGAGCCCGGGGAGACGGGAGCTGTGCCCGGGCAGCGCTCCCCGGGGCCGCCCTCCCTCGCCCCGGGGCTGGGTCCTCTGGCTGTCCACAGTCCCCCATTAAACGAGCTGAGTTTGGCCGTGCCTGGTGCTGTGTCTCGGCGGGGCGGGGATCTGGGGGCGGGTAGCCCGTGACTCCGCCCAGAGGGGGGCGTGGTATCAGCGTGGCCGCACCCTTATGGGCGGTGTGTGGGATGGCTCCGCCTCCCATTGGCTGGGAGG
>WBMW01004955.1:115284-151179 GCA_013396635.1 Penelope pileata
CAGCGAGGGGCTCCTGCGCTCCACCGCATCGCAGAGTCACATCACAGAATCCTGGCATCGTTTGGGGAGGGAGGAACCTCTAAAGGTCACCCAGTCCAGCTCCCTGCAGCGAGCAGGGACACCCACAGCTCCATCAGGCTGCTCTGTTCTATCAGGCTGCTATTATATTTCCGGCTGCTCTTACACTCTACCTCCCCGGTGACATTCCCTCTCTCCTCCCATCTCTGGGGTGGCACTCCCTGGGACAGGTGCCCTGACGGCTCCTCCAGGGCTGTGCTGACCCCCACACACATCCCAGCCCCCCAGGTCCATGCCACAGCCCCACGCACATCCCCTGGCACAGAGGGAGCAGCAGGACCCCCGGCCTTGCCCCATCCCCGCCGCTCGCTCTCCCCAGGATCATTACACAAACCTGGCCAACACCACTCCATTAGCTCACTCCAAAGAGGCTTAATAGAAAACCTGCTCAATTATTTAGCAGACAAACGGGGGGTGATGCTGGCTGCAGGCAGCCAGGGTCTCTGGCGTGGACCCAGTGACTCAGAGCAGCCCCGGGCTCTGCCTTCCCTCTCCTCCCCATAAGAACGGGGCACAGCCACGAGGGCTGGCAGAGCTCACAGCATGTGGGCATCCCACCTCGGCCCTGCCCTGAGTGACATCGGTGACAATGACACAGTTCCCACTGTGGGGACTGGAAAAGCCCCTGCGTGGGACCCCAACTTGTCCGAGCCACCTGCTCCCTAAGGATGCTCCGGTACCAGCACATGGTGCTGCCCTGCACCTTGGGCAGCGTTTGGGACCAGCTGAGCCATGAAGGTCAGGACGTGCAGGGAGGGCACAGGAGTTGTGGCTCCCCACGAGCACAGCCGTCCCGATGGGCTCCAGGAGCACATCTCTCCTCTCCCAGCAGCACAGCGTGCACTAACGCGTCCCGCGTATCGCTTGGCTCATCGCATCCCGGCCTGGGCAGCGTTCCCTGGTGCTGTGCTTAATGGCCCTTCTCGTGCCAGGAGCCCGTAACAGGAGGACTCAATGCCTGGCTGAGCCCGTGCCAGGCAGAGAGAGGCAGCAGCCCGCATCCCACGGGGCAGCAGGAGGGGCTGCACCAGTGCCAGCCCTGCCTGTCCCCCTCCCCAGGCAGTGCTGCCTCCTCCTGAGTTCCTGGGAGTGGGTCTGGTGCTGGGACCCCCCACAGGCACTCCCACAGCAGCCAGCTCCTGGGAGAGAACCCACCGAGGAAGGGTTGATTCTCCTTTTCCATCCCAAGGAGCAGCCTCTTGCTCATGCCCTTGGAGAAGGACAGGCTGCTCTGTGCCGGGTGCCGACCCAGACCTGCACCATATCAGCTGGGTGCAGCCCCGTCCCCAGCTCAGGGCTCGGGTCTCCCTTCACAGTGTCACCTGCCTGCAGGGCTGCCCCCCCCGTCCTGCTGGGGGGCTCCAGGATGCTGAGCCGTGCTGCTCCCGGGTCCGAGCAGCTCCCGCAGCGCCCGCCTGCCCGTATAGATCGGCGGCGTATCGCATCTCACACAGTGCTGGGCTTTGCAAAATCACTGAGTGTTTTGTTTCATAGAAAATTTTCCCTGGCCTTCCTCCTGCCTCCCCTTGTGCTCCTCCAGCTCAGCCAGCCCTAAGGACACGGTGCTCCCCCTGCACCGTTCCCCTGCACATTGCTGATCTCTGCTTTCCAGTGCCTGTGGAGGTGGCAGCAAAGCCCGAGGTTTGGTTTGTCACCGCGCTGCCCAAGCCCCTGTGACACCGTGAGCACAGAGGGGACAGAGCCACAGCCAGCAGCCCTGTGACAGCAGCTGTCCTCCCCCAGAGCACAGCCCTGTGACAGCAGCTGTCCCCCCCGCAGCACAGCTGGCCTTTCTGCAGGCAGACACAGGCTGGGAGGTTGGTGTCTCCTTGCAGGAAGGATGGGATCCTCACCCCACTGCCACCTCCTCCTGTGACCTGGCCTGGGACAGACGTTCTCGGGACAGGGAGCAGGGGAGGACATCACCCTGCCTGGCACACAGGGAACTGCTCTACCACCTCCCCTTCCCTCCAGGAAGAAGGAACCACTGTGGCACTGCGTGCCCTTTCCGCGCGGCAGCATTCTGGGGCAGAGCAAAGCACACCCACAGCCACAGCCCAGGAAGGCCACCAACGGTGACTTTGTGCTCAGCACTTGGCACTGCCACCCTTGGGGCTGTGTGACAGCGGCAGGATATAATTAGATGTATTTGTGCGCATCTCTGAGTCCTTGAGAGAAGCAGCTGAGGGCTGGCTGCAGGGCTGAGCCGCTCGGCCAGATGGGGCCCTGCATGGCCCCTGCCGTGTTCTCCAAACATGAAACAGAGCAGGGGGTGCAGCATGGGCAGGAGAGATCCTACAGCACCTGCAGGGCACGGGGCAGCGCCAGGGGAGAGCAGAGACAGCAGCGCCTGCCTGCTGGCAGGGCTCGGTGCCAGCAGGCACCTCCTCTCCTGCTTTAACACCTTGGGGCTTCTGCCTGCTCCAAGCACATCCCTTCACTGCAGCCCCCACACAGCCACAGTGCTCCCACACCACCTCCCGTGGGCACTGCCCACAGCCATGCCCCGTGCACGCCGCGGTCCCGAAAGGCAGAGCCACTCACCCCTGCGTGTCGGTGTCCACCAGCAGCCGGACCAGTATCCCCGTCACCGCCACCAGGATGGGGTAGTGGTCCACGCTCTCCAGTCCTACAGAAGGAAAAGTGAAAGATGGAGATGCTGCCACCCGGGGCTGGGCTGCTCCTGGCACAGGGGACATGGGTTCCCCCAAGGACAGGAGTTTCCCCACTACTGAGCCCCAGGCGTGGGCACTGCCCTCCCCATGGAGCATCCCTGCCTCTTCCCAGCCTCAGGAGGAGGTGATCCATCCCCTGCCATGCAGGCAGGGAAATCCAGAAGCTGGGCAGGGTGATGGGCTGCCCGTGCAGCACCTGGCTCTGCCAATAGGCATAACCCAGGCTCCTCCCCGAGGAAGAAGCTGCAATGACCTTGGCCACAGGCCGCCCGCTTCCCAGGGGCTTCCAGCACCTTCCCAGCAGGGCAGAGGGACAGGGGACTCACCTGGCAGGCGGAGGTTGACCACTCTGTCAAACAAGTTCCTCTCAGCTGTCACACGGTTCAGCACCTGGTTCAAGAGCTGCACAGGGAAAAGCAGTGTCTGAGCTCCACCTCAGCACCTTGGGCCTAAATCCGTGCCCCACCTACAGGTGCTGAGCTGCTCCCGCGGATACAGCTCTGGGGAAGCCGAGGCTCCAGCCACGATGAGCAAGCGGGCAGCAGCTGCTGGGCTGGGCAGTGCCGGGGGGGGATGGCAGCGGGATGGGACGGCAGCGGGATGGGACGGCAGCGGGATGGCCCCCCCAGCCCTGGGGCATGGGGAGAGCACAGAGAGCCATGTGCTCAGCAAAGATTTCTGTGCTGAAGGAACGAGCTGTGGGCGCTTAATTAGCCCCCATTAGCTCCCACCAAACCCCAGGGGATGAGCAGGGACCTCGACAGGCAGCGCACAGCATCCCTCCTCCATCACCCCCACGCACCAAGCACAGAAGCCCGCACCCTTCTGTGGCTTCGCAGCGGCACCGGGACGAGAGGGGCTGCTGGTGCTCCCCAGAGCAGGTGCTGAGGGCCCCGTGCACCCCCGCACCCCTCTGTGCAGAAGGGCCCTACCTGGGCGAGCCTGCGGAGCAGCAGCTCCGAGGAGGGGCGGTTCCAGTCCAGGAAGATCTCGGGGGCCAGCGTGACGGTCATCTCCAGCACGCGCAGCAGGCTCACCGACAGGTCGAAGCACGTGGCACACACCTTCAGCTGCCGGCTGTCCACAAAGTTCCTCTCCAGGCGCTCGGCAGCCTGCTGGATCTGCCGAGAACAGAGGCAGCTGGACGAGGCCTGCTCCCAAAGGAAGGGCCGTGGGGCCCAGCCTGGCCCCCAGCCTGTGTAGGACAGGGGGTGGGCACGCTCACCTCCTGGATCATGCCGATGAACTCGGAGAAGGCCCAGTTGAGCTGGTTGAGGACGCTGTTGAGGAAGCTGGGGGCCAAGTCGCGGTCGCTGCGCAGCAGGTCTGCCATGTGCCTCTGCAGCAGGGTGGAGGGACACGGCTCTGCAAGGACACGGGGACACTTCAGCACTCTGGACGCAGAGCGGTCACGGATTTGGGGTGAGAGCAGGCAGGAGCTTGCTCCTGGGCTTGTTAAATACGGTGTCTCACTGTGACAGGGAGGAAGCAGAGCTGGCAGGTACTGGCTGCTCAGCCCTATGAGCCCATGTGTGGGAGGGAGGCACCCAGCAAACCCCCTCCTCCTCCTGCCCGGGGCTGCCCATAGCCCCGCACACATCCCTATGGGCATGGCCCCATGCCCAGGGCAGCTGGGAAGCAGGGCAGCGGGGAAGGAGGGGTGCAGGTGGGACGGGCGAGCAGCCAGAGGCTCACAGGAGCATTCACAGCACGAGGGAGGGGAAGCTGAGTTCAAACTACAGACTGAAGTTCAGGGCTTAGAGAAAGAAACTTGAACACTTTTACCAAATACAGGGAAGAAACACGATGACTTCTCCCTGCTGGGAAGCAGGGGCAGGTGGAACACCTGCTCAAAGGGCCGCAGGGCCAAGGAAGCACACGGCAACCTGCAGAGCATCCCCAGGGGCTGAGCAGCACGGCACAACCACAGCGTGCTCGCTGGGAGCAGCAGGGCCAGCGAGGGAAGGCAGGAGGCAGGCAGAGCCCGGCAGAGGAATTGCTCTGCAAGGACCCCTGCAGTGCTCTCCCTGCCCTGGGCCGTGGCTCAGCCCATGCCCAAGGGACAGGTCCTGTTCTCAGGGACCCTCTGTGGCTTCCTCGCCCAGGGTCCCCCTGAAGCTACATGAGCCTTTGGCACCAAACATGCCCTAGAGCAACATTTTGCAGCTTAACTGTGTGGCAGGAAGAATTCTCATCTAAGCTCAGCTCCCACTCACTTTAATTGACAATATTTCTCCTTGCTGCCCCCTGGGATGCTGCTCTCCATTCCCTCCCTCCAGCCAGAGCCGTGCTCCAGACCTCTACTCCCCGAGGGAGGAACAGCTCCAGCCCTGGCAGTGCTCACACCAAAACCATCACACCAAAACCATCACACCAAAACCATCACACCAAAACCATCACACCAAAACCATCACACCAAAACCATCACACCAAAACCATCACACCAAAACCATCACACCAAAACCATCGCACCAAAACCATCGCACCAAAACCATCACCTCTCTACCCCCGTCGCCATCCCCCCACACCTCGCCAGCTCTCCACATCCTCAGTGCAGAGGTGGAATCAGAAGTGCCTGCAGCATCCCAGCCACAAATACAGACAACCCTCACGCACAAACACGAGGCAGACTGGCACAAAAGCATCCTGTGGTTTTGCTTTGCTCTGTTCCCCTTTCCCTGTAGTTGCCGTTGTGTGATTTGCTCCTTGGACCACACATCATGCTGCTCTGTTTTTTTGGTTTTTTTTGAAAAGGTTAAGCTAGGACTCCAGCTGGAGGATAACCCTTCGGTCAGAATCACAGCTCCAGACCCCCAGGAAGGAGCACAGAACTCTGTGTCTGCAGAGGGATGACCCAAACTAAGGGAGCTCCCAGCTGGGACGGGGACAGCTGAGGTGGTGATGGAGGCAGCCTTGGCTTTTTGAAGGATGCTTTTCTGCTTGTAATAACTTGCCTTCCCCTGACATTCAGCCAATAACTATTTCTTCGTGATGTTTTTCCAATAAGCAGTGTGAATTTGCTCCAAGCCTCCAATTTCTGCTTCTTAAATGCTTTCTTTGCTGCTGGCCAAGACCGTGCCAGTCCATAACAGCATTACAAAGTGCTGCTGCTCATCAAACTTCTCCAGAGTCATGCAGTTTTCTTCAAGGCTTTATGCTAAAACCAGGAAAAGGTGCACGGATTTGGCCTTTGTTGCTCCCAGGAGCAGCATGAGGGCTGCTGAAAGCCACTGAAGGAACCCATCCATGGCCACTGCAAGAGCAGCTTCTCCTCCAGGAGTTCCCAGATGGCCATGGGTGCTACCCTGACCCTAACCTCAGAGTCAGACCTGGCAGAGTGCTCACCTCCACTTACAGGAAGGTCACCTGCACCGAGGCATCTCCTCCCCACGTCCCGCTCAGCATCACCCCCTGGGTACCAGCACAGCCCTTCCATCTGCAAATGTGGAGAGGGGTGCCAGCTCCCAGGGAGCCCAGGGATACCTGCTGACGTGGTTACGCTCTTGATCTTGGCAACGGCACGTCATTAGGATTTCTGAAACTTGCAACTCCTTCATACAAAAGCCACTCAATCTTGGCTTAGCCTTCGTTATGGCAGATAAAGATCAGTCACTGGAACAGAAATCAGTGGTTTTCCAAGGCCAGAAATTATGGCCTCGATGCATTTAATGTGGGCAACAGAGCACGGCCCCAAGCGGTTAGAGATGGATCCGATGTTTCCACAACAGAACTTCCCCACAGAAAGATGGGAGAAGAAAAACTGAGGTGGGGGAAACGGTGAGTAAAAGCTCAGAGCTCAGCAAGGTTATTGGGCAGCCAGAAGGGCCCAGAACTACAGCAGTGCTTCAGCTCAAGCGTTCACCGAGGCCAGGAGGAAGCAAAGGTGCTAAAGGCAAAATGGACACAACTAAACATCGCCAGCAGTGGAGGAAAACAAGGAGAAAGGTAACAGAAGGAGAAGACATGGAAGAAACATCCAGGCCTCACCTGGCTATATACAAGGTTTCTTTAACTATAGGGAAAAATCCTACCAGAATTATCCAAAAAAACAGCAACGGGAGAAAGTCAGGCAGCAGCAGAGGGCCATTAACAGAGTTAAAAATTAATAACGCAGACAAAGTGGAAGCATTCAATAAGTGTTCCTAGCAGATAATTGTAAAGAAGCAGGGTCGTGTACTTTCATCACAGGAAGATAATTATTATGTGCTTTATAGCTTGCTAATGACCCAGCAAGGTTTGTAACGGGGCTGTTTGGGAGGGCTCTTGGTCAGCAGCCCAGGGGGTGCAGGCAGGGCTCCAGGCATCAGCCGAGCTGGGAGCACAGAGGGGAGCCCAGGAGGGAGCAGTGCAGAGCAAAGTAGAACCACCCAGCACCAGTCTGAGGCAGGGGGATGCAGCAAAGCCCATCGCTGCGTCCCTTCAGCGCTGCATTCATAGAGGACCAAAGGGAGCGTGGGGAGGGTGAGGTGGAAGGAAAGCAAGCTGCACGCAGGGAAGGAGAACCAGCAAGGGTGAGTGCAAGGTGTGGGGAAGCCCAGGCCCCAGGCCCTGTGCAGTGTCCCTGCAGAGTGGCTGCAGCAGCCGACCCAGAGGAGCAGGGATTCCTCCCAGCCCAGCAGTTGGTCCCGCTGAGCTGTCCCCACCGATGCTGAAATTGCAGCAAGGTGAGGACAAGGGGTAGAAAGGCAGGGGGCATCTCCTCCTCTTCTCCTGGGCAGCGTCTCAAGGACACCTCTCAGTCCCATGTCCCTCTTCAATTAAAGCAGCATTCATTATTGATGCAGCTGAGCCTTAAAATAGCAGTCCCAGGAGCGTGGCCCCAGCAGCCTGCCCAGCCCACGCCGGGCGCAGACTGCATGGAGCCATCCAGGGATGGATGGAGAGAGGGCTGGGACGTGGGGGAGCACTGATCCTGCCCCACAGCTCTGCAGGACTGGGGGATCCCAGTGACCACCCATGGGACTGATGGCAGCCACCCAGGGACTTGCTTGTGCAGCAGGAGGGCAAGGGGACAGCCACGAGGTCCCTGCCACGTGTACCAGGGCTTCCCATCATCCTCCAAGGATGAGAGGAACCCAAGGCTTGCACAGCCTGCAGCAAGCCTCTGACACTGACAGAAACAGGAGCAGGAGCAGGTCTGTGATGCAGCCCCAGAGCCTGCCACGTAGGCAGCAGCCTGCCTGGCATCTGCCAGGGATGGAACTGGGAAAAGAGATCACAGTGCGAACCCCTCTGCCCCACAAAAGAAGACTCTGCACAGAACAGGGGAAGGAGGGAGCTCTCTACAGCTACTTCACCAGACAAGGGAGGGTCACACGACAGACTTACTCTGGAAACTAGCAACAGAGAGATCTCCTGGGCACCCATGGGCAGGAGAGAGAAAGAGAACAAGAGTGCCATTAAAGCAGATGGCAGGCAGCTTCCCCAGCAGAAGGGCTTTCAGCACAGCTCCGTGTGCCCCTGCCCACATCAGGGGCACATCCTCTGTCCCACACCCTTGAGCAGCTCTCCAGGAGCACAATCTGACACAAAGAGGAATTGGGATTGTGTCCAGACTGGCCAACAGCATGCACAGGTGAAGCTGAGATGCATACTTCAGCTCAGGGAAGGTACCTCCTTCCCATGTCCTTCCCAGACACAGCAGAGCTGAGGAACTCCTCAGTTTGGCAGCAGTGCTGATAACCAAATTGCCATGCCCAAGGCATGCCCTGGCTCTGCCAGGCTCCAGGAGAGAAGCCAAGTTAAAGCACTCCCTGCCTGTGAAGCTGTCCACAGCCCTGACTCCTCGGGCACTTGCTCCCTCTCCCAGGGCACCTGCTGCTGTTTAGCATCGTCATCAACTCTTGCCCGCAGCAGCTGCTTGCTGCAGACATCAGAGCTCCTTCTCCCTACATTTCAGGGTAAAGCTCTGGTGAGGATACAACCCTGGGCCTGCCATCTCTCCTTCAAGAGCAGAGCCCTCCTCGTGACTAACACATCACCCAGCCTGCAGAATCACCAGAAAGTGCAGGGAGACCAGGGATGTCCAGGAAACAGAATGCTGCCTGCAAAGCCTGGCCACGTAGCCAAGATCCCCCTAATTCTGCAGCCATCTCACCCACTGGCCTGGCTCATGGTAGAGACACGTGCTAGGGAAGATGCCAGCCCTCCCTCTCCACCCTTTGTAATCCCGAGTGGCAGCCCCTGCCCCACTCACTCTGCAGGCTGGGGAGGCTGGCATCCTCAGGCTTGGTTTTCAGCAGGTGTGGGAGCCGCGTGTATCTGTACCCGAAGCCACAGCCCTGGCAAAAAGGACGAGGAGAGATCTTAGAGGACGGAAAACAGTCAGGTTTTGCTGCTACTGGAAAGCAAAATGCTCGGCGCCCACCCAAGCCCCAGAGGGCGAGAGGGCAGGGATGCTCACCCGCCACAGCCTGACAAGGATCCAGTTGGTCTGCGCCCAGGGCCGCTGCTCGTAGGGAGCCAGGAGGTTCTTCATCATGGAGATCCGCCTGCCAGACAGAAGCAGGTCAGCTGCAAAGGCTCTGGGGACGAGGGTTGAAGTGGACCCACAGCAGGGCCCGTGGAGCTGGGACCGAGCTACGTTGGCATAACAGAGAAAGGAGGACCCCAAGCCAACTCCAGCACCCTGCTGCAGCTCCTCTGCCCTTGGCAGTGCTTGGCAGCCTGCCTGCTCGCCCCGAGCCTTGCCACCAGCCCAGCCCTGCCCCACCAACAGGCAGGGCAGCACTTACTGCTCCTCTGGGATCCTCTCCACAGCACGCAGCGAGTGGGGGTAGCAGACATAGCTGGCCAGCGCCTGCATCAGGGAGTCCCGGATGTCTGCGGAGCAAAGAGAAGGGTGGGACAGGCAGCCAAGGGCACGCTGTGCCAGGGAGCCCCCAAGCACCAGAGGCTGGGAGGGACCAGTCCCCACTAACAACAGACCCTCCCTGGACATGTTCTTTGCAGATGATACCCAACCAGTGTATGTCAGTCAATGTGCTCAAGGGCAGGACAGTCAGAGGGACCTGCATGGGCTGGAGAAACGGGTCAGCATGAATCTCATGAAATTCAAACAAATGCTGAATCCTGGGCCTGGGAAGGAAGAACCCCTTGCAGTGGTCCAAGCTGGGACTGACCGAGTGGGGAACAGCACTGCTGAGAGCAGCCCAGGGCTGGAGGCAGGCAGTAACCTGAGCGTGGGCCAGCAGTATGCCTGGCAGCAAAGGAGGCCAACAGCATCCTCTGCTGCACTAACAGGAACAAAGCCATCAAGGGAAGTGATTATCTCCCTTCAGTAGCTGTCATTAGACCACAGGCAGTGCATCCAGTCCTGAGACCGTCAATACAGAACAGACATAAGCAGACCAGAGTGAGTTCAGCAGAGGGCTGATAACAGTTTAGAGACCTCCAGGGATCCCCTCCAGCCTGAATGACCCAGTGATTTCTGCCTGACCTGTGCCTTCAGCCAGAGGAGCACCTGCACCCTCTGTGCAGAGGGAAGCTCAGTCATGAGCTGGGAGAGTCTGAAGGCTAACGCTTTTTCAAAGCAGCAGATGCTAGAAAACACACAGCTACAGCGAGCACCAGATCAAAAATGGTGCTGTCAAAAGGTATTCAGATTACAGCCAAAGCCTGGAGTGCCAACAGTGCTCTCCTCAGGAACAACTGGAGAAGGAGCCAGGATGCCATGACCATGCAAGTGCCCTGCTCTGTCTCTAGAGCCCACTGTCTCTTCTGCCTTAAGTTGGAGCTGCTGAGGGTACTTCCAGACACTTTGACACTGCTACACTGCTAGAGGTTGTAGAGTACTTCTTGCTCTGCTTCTGTGCAGCCAGGCAGTAACTTTAAATCACCTTCATCTAGAGCACGAGCTCACCTAGCCAACCTGCACAGAGCCAGAAGAGCAGCCAAGCATCCGGGGGCTCTGCTGTGGACGTGACAGCTGCCAGCAGATGAGCTGTATGACAAGCAGCTTTGTGGTCTGCAGCAGCAAAGTGTGCCTCCAGCCTTTGCTTAACCTCTCAAGAAGATGGTGTGATCTGAAGGATGAAGGGAAAGCAGCTTCTGGAAGAGGAGCAGGGTCACTTCCAAATCCACATGACAGGGATGAGAGGAGGACTCTTGTGTCCTCCCGAGGAGACAGGATAAATATGCCCTCAGAAAAGGCCACTCAGTTAAGAAGAGTTTAGAGCAGTAGGAGCCAAGGCCTATGTGAGCCACAGTGGTTTCCAGGCAGCTGGACCTAGGCATGTTGAATCACTCTGCCTGCAGGATCTGCCCAGATACCATCAAGGGCCATACACTGAGGGACCTTCACAGAGGACACGCTGAGCGGATGAAGGAGAAACACTTAAGCTTCTGTCTCCAAATGAAGTGGTTTCCCTACAGATTTACTTAATCAAGATGAGAGTCGAGCTGAATGGGCAGTGCTGGTTTGAGAACAAGCAGTCCACTCAGCAGGATGCTGGCTTTCTCCAGAAGCCCAAGTCAAGCCCCAAACCCAGAGAACTAAAGGCAGAAACACATGTGCAGAGATGGGCAATGTTGTACAAATCTGTGCAGTCTGCATGTCAGCAAGAGCTCAGAGTGCACTGGGGATGTCTGTGCATGGCCCATCTGTGTCTGCATCTCTTTGCCTCCTCCTCCTCCAGCTCAGGAAGAACAGAGGCTTGACAGGGTGAGCATGCCTGTGCTGAGGCAGCTAAGAAACCCCAGACTTGATGTGCAAGTAGCTGGGATCTGAGTCTTGGTCTCAAAGGAGTATGCTGGGTCACGTGTCTAACCCTGCAACAAGCAGAACACACTGGGTAAGGGAGTGCCCAGCCTCCCTTTGCATGTGGAGGTATAGGGCACTCGAGGAGCTCAGCAGACAGATCCCAACAGTCTGCTGAGCCACTGGCAGTGGAACCAGCTCAGGCTGCAACATCTCACCCCAAAGAAGAGGAGAGCAGCTTTACCTGTGCCCACGATCCTCGAGTCAGCAAAGTGCTTGGCCAGGATGGCAGCGAGGCGCATCAGGGTCTCTTCGTAGCCTGCAAAGAGAAGGAGGCAGCAGGGGTCACACAACCCAGCGGGCAGCCCTGTGCTCCAGCATTCCTGGGGGCACAGCACAGACAATGGGACTGGTTCCTGCAGCAGCTAACTTTGCAGCTTAGTTATGTGCCCAGCTGCCAAACAGCTGGGAAAACACATGCCTACAACACAGCCTCCTGCCCCAGTGTGCAGAGTCTGAAGCAGTTTCTCAGAGAAAAATAAAACCAACCAACTGAGTTGGACAAGGGAGAGAAATGTAATGCAGAAGGGGCTGAGCAACGCAAACAGCACCCCAGATCTACCCAGAGAAGCCATGTCCAGCCTGCAGGCCCTGAAGAAATCTGCTATTGCTTAATTCTGCTGCTCCCTGCACAGCTCCCACTTAATGGACACTTTAGCTACGTCTTGTTGGCTGGAACAGCAGCTGTTGCCTTCGCAGGCTGTGGAAAGCACAGAGCAATTTGCTAAGAACCGCTGGGGTGATGTAGCCAGGAAAAGCACAGAACATGCACAGAAGGAATCCACCTGAACACAAACAGATGTTTGGCATGAAGTGGGTGAACAAAGCCCCCATTCCTGCACTTGTGGCATGAATCCCCCCCACCCAGAAGCCAGCATGCACTGTCAGGGCAGTCACATCTCCCAGCATCCCAACCCATCCTTGATGCCTCCTTGGAAACAAACCCCACAGCTGCCAATGATTTTCAGTGCAGCCAACACTGGGATGGCTCTGGGCAAGGTATGGGCTTCACAGAGTGAGTTGTGCTGAAACTGGGCATGCAGTGAAGGCCACAGCTCACCAGGAGGCACCAGCTCAAGGCACAGCACTCAGCACTTGCCCCAGATCACACAGATGACATAAAGTGAAGGACACCACAGCCAGGAAAGGACACAGAAGGGAAGGCCAACTGCTACCACTTCACCATAAGGATGTGGCTTTACACAGGCTTTAGCAGGCCAGAATTAGCAAGGCCTCTCCATCCCTTACCTGGAAGTTCCTCCATGCTATTGACAGGGCTGAAGTAGTTCTTGAGAGCGCTGTAGCTGTTCATGGCCACGCTGAGGTAGAACTCTGGCATGAAAGCGAAAAGCGAGCCGGTCCTGTCACCGTGCTCGATGGTGCGGATGCACACGCGTAGCAGCCAGTAGATGTCCTGCATCTTCTCCTGCCAAGGAGAACACAGCCAGCCCCTGTCAGTTCTGACCAGCTTCCCTCTGCAGAAACGCAGCACTCGGCACCACGCTCAGACCTCAGGAGTGTCCCCGTGTCCGAGATGCTCCTCTGATGACTGCTCTAAGTTCTTTAACCACCTGTGCCATGGGGTCTTCTCACAGAGCCAGAGAAGAACAGAAGAAGGAACAAGCAAGAGATTCTTCACCACCCTCAAGACCAGGGCACAACTCCCACTAGGATGAGGCCAGCTCAGCAGTGCCTTTGTCTCACTAAGCCTCAAATCCCTCCAAGATCTGCCCCTTGGCAGGGCACAGCCGAGCACACAGGCCTGACCGCAAACCAGGTGTGCTGGATTGAGCTCCAAGTGCAGTGGCTGAAGGAAGACAGGCACTAGCAGTCCCAGCATAATCCTGCTGGAAAGAAAGCTCAGTCTTTGTAGGATTTAATACCTGGGAACTGGCAGAGAGCTCATACCAACTCAGATCCCTGCAATAGGCAGCCACAGCCCTTTGGGTTCTGTATCCAAAGGGCTCAGCCAGATTTACCATCCCCAGGAACCTCCTTGCTTCTCTAGCAAAGCCCTGGGGGTCCTAAATCACAACTAGGAAATCTAAGGGCATCTACATAGCTTTAAGCTATAAAAATCAGTGCCAAAGGCATAACAAGAGGAAATGCTATTTTATATCCTGTAATGCCAAGAAATATCATAAGCACTAACAATATACATAAAAACAGATGGAAGGGAGTTACACTTCTAATTAAAAAAAACACTCAGAGGTGCAGACAAGTGATTTCATTTGCTTAGTGGCTTTTCTAATATATGTCTCTACTATCTTTCAGAGAGCTACCTGGTTAGTTCTGTAAATTACACCAAACAGGTGTAAATCAACTGAATTGAGTAAAAGACATCTTCATCTCAACACCGACACACACCTCAGCTCAGCTGTTCTTTTCTGGGTAATAGCAATTGTGCAGACAACAGTAACGTAAAGAAAGCTGCATTTGATTTTATTAAGAGCTGATAACCTAAAAACATCATCTCAGGTATTGCCAAGGTAGAGGAGAGCCTACACCAAGAGGAGGGAGAGATGTGATCACTCACAGTGTGACACATAAACAGTGGCTTTAATAAAGCAAGCTGAAACACCCTTCCCCTGGGATGTCCTGAAGATGGTATTATCTGCCCTAAAGCAAAGGATGTTTTGGTCTCCCTTTCATCTAACATTGAATTGCTTGGCTCAGAGCAAACGTGTGACTAATTCCCCAGAGGCCACAGCAGCTTCTCCTGTGCTCTGACACCTCAGCACAGAGGTCACCTCTAGACAGAGGGCAGAGTCAGTAATGCTCTCCATCACCAACACTCCTACAGATGTGTCCCTCCGTGGACACCAGAGCCCTCTGGGGACATCTCCATGGGGACACATCTCCATGGGGACACAGCAGTGCCTGTGATGGCTGCGAGATGCACCTTGAGGTGCAGGCAGCAGGGCCAGGCTCCCCGGGCAGCCACGCTCCTCTCCAGCTCCTGGGGCACATTTCCCAGCCCAGCTCTCCCTGCAGACCAAGGCAAAAGCACAGGAGGATGCTGCAGATTCATCCAGAAAGGTGACAGCTGCAGCTCTGGCAGATGTGTTCATCGGAGCTGCTGTTCTCCCCTCCGTTTCCACCCTGGGACACGTGGTGCCACTGCGTGCTGAGGGAAACGTGTCCTCTCCCCCAACATGAAGAATGTACAAACCCAGACGGGGTGAGGTAATGTGCAGGGGAATGCGAGGAGAGATCTGCAGAGTGTAAGAGCACAAACTGCTCGTGAGAGAAGGGGCTTTACACCAGGAGATGGTGAGCGCAAGGAGAGACAACTAGTGCAAACAGTCACTGTGTTACTAACGATAAAAAGCTCTCTCTCCACATGGGAACCAAGAGAAGAAGGGGGGAACACCTGAAAAGGAAACTCCTAAGACTTGGATGCTGCAGATTCCAGAAAGGGAAGCCTTAGTGAGAACTCCCTGCGACACACAGCAGAGCTCAGGGAAATGCTTCACAACAGCCTCTGTCTTCTCAGCACGCCCTAAGAACTGGATGTCCCTTTGGCCTGCACCCTTCTGTCTGCACCACAGGGACCTGACTCCCCAAGGGAAAGCCTGCAGCACTGCACAAAGCTCAGAACAGACCAGGCTGTGTCCTAACAAACACTGAGGGACCAACCCTGGGGCAGGAGGGGGTCCGAGGCTAGGAAACAGCGTGCATGAAAGCACAAACGAGCCCCACAGATCACCAGCACTGCTCCAGCACCAGCAGAAATATCACTTGTGACATGTGAGCTGAGCAGCACAGAGACAGAGGCACACACCCTGGGTATCTCCTGAGCTGCTCACATTACGTGCCTGCCCACCTTTGAATAGATGGTGACATTTATCCAGGCAAGGCGTCGGCTCAGGTGATTGAGTTTCTCAGAGAAGACCTTCTGGCTCTTCAGCAGCTCCTCGTGGATGTCTCTCCTCTGAAAAGAGTGCAGAGATGTGAGGGCAGATATCACTTCCACTTATATTATCCTTTTTCAGAGCTGGACAAACAACACAAAAGCAAATACCACCCTAGGCAGGAGAGAAAGAGGTCAGCTCCCCTTCTGAAGAGGGAGTGGGAACCAGTGCTATAAAAAGCACTCACTGGCCTCAGTTGCAGCCCACAAGGTCTGATGCAGACACTGGTCCTGACAGCTTTAGGGTCAGCTCCTGTCAGAGATACTTTTTTAATGCATCACCAGATACATTCAGTCTCTGGCAGCAGGAGAGGACATAACTGTCCCAAGTCCACCACTGCAGGGTATCTCCTGCTTGTTTTTTCTGAACCCTTCACGGTGCTTCTGTATGACAGATCTAAGGAGAAGTCCCAGCAGCCCAGGCAAAAGTGCTGTGGCTGTGGGTTGGAGGATCTCCTCTGGACAGGAAAACCTTTCCAAACCCTAAATCACAGTCCTGGGCTACCCCTAGTTCTGATCCCAGGAGACTGGCTCCAAGCTCCCTGCAGCACATGGAGGTCTGCAGACTGCTGCAGTCTGTCTGGGAGAAGTTGAAGCAGTTGCTTCAGTGCCTCTGTTCCTCGAGGCAGTGGCACAATGGGTTGGCACAACATGAACATGGCTGCTAGCTCCAGGCATGAGTTACTGCCCCAACAAGACATTGGTTACTCCAACACTGGAAGCCATGTACTGTGCTTCAAGGTTTTTGCCAGGTACTGAGGAGCCACCAGAGAAGAAGCTGGAGGACCAGGGACACTCACCCTCTTTGGGCAACGGCTGATTTTTTCCTCTGTGTCTTTCAGTGCCATAGCATACTCGTTCACATCATCTGACACACCAACCATCTGAAAAGCAAGCAGATTCCAACAAAAAATGAGGGTAATTTTTTTTTCCCTAGACATAAAAGCATGCAATCAGATCCCCTGTGGGAGCTGGGAGGAGAAGGAAGGACACACAGTCACTAAGCAAACAGAAAAGAGTCAGTGTAGAAGCAATGGAGATTGGGAGAACGGATGCCTGCAAAGCACATGCTGCTTACCTTCCCAAGCTGCTGGTGGACACTGAGGTTGTACATCATCACTATCCCATCCAGGACTTCCAGGAGGGAGTTCTCTGTGATGGGCTGGTCTGGCTCCTCCGGGGGTCTCCCCAGTAACAGACCCTCGTTTCCATGGCTGCCTTCAACTGCAATCCACCCCCAAGACAGGAGAGAAGTTCTCAGCAAGGCATTTTGGGCACCTCAGCTCCTGCCCGCATCTCTCTCAAGCCGGTGGCCAAAGCCCTGCTGTACATCTGCAACATACTGCTCCTTCCCAGCCCTCATCACACAAACACACCAGCCCACCTCCCTGCACCAGGCTGGCCTGCCAGACCTGCTCCAACAGACCCAGGCCACGCTTCAGAGACCTGCTGGGCCAACAACAACCGTGCTGCCTCCAAACTACCTCCCTGCACAGCCCTGCTGTGCTTACAGGAGCCAAGGCAGCACCTCCTTGCACACAGAGTGGCACCACCAACAGTGTCACGCTGATGGCAAAGCGGGACCCGTGGGTCTCAGCACGCCCTGGGAAAGGGAAGGAGCAATGCTGGAAGCAAACAGATTGCTTTCCTCTCGCGAGCAGGGGGACCTGAAGAGGCTGTTTCTCCCAGGGCCCAGCTGGGCCATGCAGAAGCACTTACTGTCCTCCTCGGTGCGCTGCTCCACGCTCAGCGTGCGCACTTTGACCTTCTCGAGGGCACCAAGGGGCCGCCGCGGGTTCATGAGGCTGACGGCCGCCGTGCTGAGGAAGCGGTTGGCACGGCCCAGGGTGGGAGAGCTGAGCCAGCCAGGCCTGGCGAGAGCTCCTCCAATGGCCAGGGTGGCAGAGGGACGCTGAGACTGGGAAGGAATGAAGGGAGAAAGAGTTCCAGCTGTTAGGCTGCTCGCTGTTCTTCCCTTGTCCCTGCGGGGATTTTGGTACGGGTGCACAGGGGCTACTGGAAAGGGAGAGGATCCTCGGTTAGCAAATCCGCTTCCTTCATCAGTTCCTTCATCCAGGGGCACATGCCAGGCATAGGCAGCAGATCTGCACAGCAGGAAGCTGCTGTGTCTACAGCTGCCTTGTCCTCCTTCAAACGCGAGTGCCACAGAGCAGGGGGGCACATTCAGATCAGTGGGGAGTGCAGAGAAAATGTGGCTGCTCAGAGTTGGCACACCCAGGATCTTGCTGATCTTCAGCAAGCTCAGCTGCTTCCCTGCCTGCCCATGGGTTGGTTACAGCCCTGGCCCAGACACCACTTTCCTCTACACATCACTTTTCCAGCTGGAGGCTAAGCGAGCTGCCCCAGCACCAGGGGCTGATGACTCACAGCACGTGGCTCACCTGTGCTGCTGATGTGGCCGATTCCTCATCTTCATCCAGATCATCCATGGTCACTGCCTGCAGCTCCGCAGGGTCAATCAGGACGTTGGCTTTGGCAGCCAGGTCATCTGCACAGAGCACACCAGAGCAGCTGTGAATGCACGAGGTGCCTGCTGCAGCCCTCGGCGCATCCTTCCTGCTTCTCAGCAGTGGAGAAGCACCCCATGGGGTTGGATGCTGCATCACAACAGGCTCACTTTCCCCAGCTCACCTTTCCCTTTATGTGGAATAGATCTTCCCCTGCTCACAGAGTGGATACCAAGCAGCGACAGGTGCTGCTCATTCCTGTTCCTATTCCTACCAGCAGCAAACAGAATAACAGGAACCAGGAGACAACGGCCAGGGCCAAACTGGAGTAGCACAGGGAAATTAACTCAGTGCCTGAGACCACCTGCTCACCTCCAGCTCTTCAGCGCTGCCTCAGGGTATGTCCCCAGTTCACAAGGGCATCTTTTACACTCAGCAGAGCCATGCTGATGGCCAGCACTTTGACAGCTCCCAGCCCTTTGCTACAGCTGCAGCAAGGGGGGCTGGAGCAGCTGACTGCCAGGGCCAACTGCAGAGCTAGCCCCAGCCCCACAGGCTTTGCTCCTGGGCTTGTTGAGCAGGCTGGGGGGATTCTAACACAGAGAGGGACCGGGGCCTGACTCTGCTCAGCTCCTCGCCACTACTCACACCCCACACCATAGTGAGTTCAGGGCAGAGAATAAAAGCACAGCAAGAAAAATCAGGTCAGGAGTTTAGAATAAAATTTCCAACTGAACACTCAGGCCAGAGCTTGCAATTAGGAAAAGACGACAAATGAGTGCTCCAATCAGGGATATAAAGCTGTTATCTTAAAGGACACTCCACCCCAGAGGGATGCAGCCTTCTCTAGAGTAACTGTCTCTCATTAAAATTCAAGTCTCCTCTCCTTACATTCAATCACATTTCATTAGCCACAGCTCCCTCCCTGGGATGCCTCTTGGGTGAGCTTCAGCCAGGACCCGTGGGGAAGTACTGGAAGTGAGAGCACTTACCTTTCAGAGTCTTCTTGAGATGAGACAGGAGACCTCCGAGGCGCTGAAGGTCAAAATAATCCACCTTCCCATTATAGAAGAGTTGAGGAGGAACATATGCCTCTAAAGCAGAGAAGGAAACTTGTTTGCCCCAGCAGTCCACGCACAGGGCCCCCCACACGTACCAGCACAAACAGGTGAGCCCTGGGACAGAGCCAGAGCCCAGCCTGAAGCTGCACCAAGTGACTACTCCTGTTCTAAGAACACAAGCCACCGAGACAGAGGTAACTTCCACAAGGAAGCAAGCACTAGATCCACACAGAAACAGGAGAAAAGGCCTCCCAGCCCTTCCTCCCTCCCAGCCTCAGTCACCACGGAAAACTGGGTCCTTTGAAAACCTGTCAGCTCTCACCCGTCTACTCTAACCTGAGCTGGAGTCCCATGGGGTACTGTGAGGCACTTACTGAATCTACAGAAAGGGTAACCCACAAGTAAGAAAAGGGAAAGGCAAAGCTGGGTTTGAGAGTGGGAAAGCAACTGGCATTGCCTTGGTTTCCCCTTAATCCCACAGTCCCAGAATCATGAAAATTGCCAAATATTTTTCCCTACACTTTAACGATTGGATCACTGAGCTGCTCATAGTCAATATTGGACGCTGCTTCAGAGCACACAGGGTGAACAAGCAAACAATACAGATATTATTTGCAAGTCTTAAAGGAATTATCCAGAACAGTTCTGGATGTTAACTGGGTTAGATCTACACACAGCAATTTCCCAGGATGATCGGGAACTACAGGCACCGGGTGCAGAAGGCACCAGCACCCACGAGGAACACAACATCTTCAGCATCCCACAGAGCACTGCCAAGAGGCAAACCCTGTCCCAAACACAGAAGCATCCTCCAGGCCTCACCTTCACTGCTCAGCGCAGCAGGCGTCCTTGCCTTGTGGCCATCCCAGAAGAAACGCAGGGCAGCAATGAGCCGGTGCAGGAAGCACACCATGTACTCTGGTGGGCACAACACAGTCAGGTTCTAGGGCAACAATGAGAGTGCAGCCATTAGGGCGGGTGTGAAAGCACTTCTTAGTCCCAGTGGCCACGTGGGACAGGCAGAACCTTTCTGCTCTCAGTCTTGCCCAAAGCACATGCACCAGTTTGCAAAGAGCACCTCTCGTTTCCAGTGCAGGGATGGAGCCCAGCCCAGATGGCATGCAGCTGCTTCCCCCTCTGTGAAGTCCTTGGCCCTATGACAACAAGCTGGTCTGATGGAGGAGGATGGAGACCACATGCTCCACCACTAAAGGATGGTCCTCACCCAGGCAGTGAGGATGCCAAACCAGCAGGCAAACCGAGCACGCCACAGCCACACTCGAGAGATTTTAGCAGGATATTCAACACACACCCAAGGCTGCTCCCAGGGATCACATTCCCCCTAAATGACTGCACAGGACCTGGAGAAGCTCCCTGGTTTCCAGCCTCAGATCTCCTCCCCCCTCCCGACACGCTGCCATATCTTGGTTTCTGCTGTTCCTCTGCTGGAAGCAGCTCAGCCAAAAGGGCAAAAGCTCCCACCCTGGAAGTTCCAGAGCTCTCAGGGTGAGGCTGGTGGGAAGGCTGTCCCTCTGACTTACCCCTCTGTTGCTGGCATTTTCCTGAAGAAACTTGCGGAATTTGTTAAGGAAGATGTACCTGGAAGCTTCCCCCTGGCAGGAGGAAAAGCAGGTGGTGAGCTCACAGGGAAAGGCATGAATTGTGCACCTCTGTCATGCCTGATCAGGGACACATTTGGGCTTTGGGCACATAAGGCAGAGGGGCACTGTATCTTTTTCGCATGAATGAGGCAGATCCCCAGTGTTACCTACATCGACAGGCATCCAGAAAGCCCTCAATGAGGTCTGGGCCAGCAGTGACACCCGAAGCTGCTGAGAACAGAGCTGTACCTGCCTGCAGCTGCACTCAGCAGGAGAAAGCAACTGATCCAGCTACCACCACTGCCAGAGCACCCAGGAGCATCCCGTGGCTCCACACTGGGATGCAGTGATCACGGCCAGCACACACGCAGCTTCACCCAGCTGAACATTCTCCACTGGCTCCGCAGAGGCACATGCCCATGTAAATGACATTTCTTTTCCCTCTGGAATTAATATTAGTTGTCAGGGCAGAATGCACTGCAGTCAGACTGTGACTGCCCAGTTCAACAGGGACCCAAGGCTGGCCTAGATGCAGCTCATGTCGTCAGTCAGCACTGGCAAAGCATCTGATACCCCTTTAACACAGCCCAAAGTCTCCATTTCTGCAGTTCAGCCTGCCTTACTGGATCACTTAGAGAACCACTCCTGAGGACTGAACATCTCCACAGCTGCTGTACAGAGACTGTGATGTGGTAGTTACCAGACCTAACACCCAGCACTGCTCCTGGGCCCAGAGCTGGTGCCCACAAAAAACTAACAAAAAGGGCAAAAAAAATCAGTACCTTAAAAGTCCAGGGATGCAGAGATACTGTAGCAAAAATCCCACAGGGTGCTTACCCCTCCTCTGTCTTTGTTGTTCAGCAGCAGCTTCAGAATCTGAACCTGGAGACTTTCCACCACTAAAACAGAGACACAGCAGACAATAAAAGCTGGAGAGACTACTCTTTGACCACCCAGAGGGAGCAACTACCCATGTTAACCCCACCTGCAGCACCCTGTCACCACGAGGAAGGCCACCTCCCCAGCATGAAGAACCAGAGCCAGCACTCTGGTCTCACCACTGTGAGAATTTTCTCCTCCACCTAGCAATAAATCCATCCCCAGCTGATAAGCAATGCCCCTAACAGGAGCTCTGGCTTGCTCACAAGCCCTGGGGGGATGCTGCAGGCGTGGGCAGCAAGGACCCAGCACTTGTACCACCAAGGACCGTGGCTGGCCCCTGCCTCTGCAGCCCAGCCCTTGGGATGGGAACACAGCTGCACTGTGGGTCCTGAAGGCCATTTGGAAACAGCTCCTGGGCTGGTCCCTCTGGCTGCACACACAGTGTGGGGGGTTGGCAGCTCCCCTCCTCCCCCACAGACCTTCAATGCGTTTCTTGAGCCGCTGGCAGCCTCGTTCGTACGCCCGTCGCCTCAGTCGTTCCTCTGCACTCTCCTCCTTCACCTCCTTGCTCTCCTTGCCCTGCATGGGAGACAGATGCAGATGAGGAAGAGAGCACAGAGAAGAGCCTTGCCAAAGGGGAGCAGAAACTCACTGGAACAACGCAGGAGTGTGTGGCAGCACACCTGAGCCTGCCCTGGCCTTGTAACAAATCAGGGCTGCAGGTCTTCTGAGGACACACAAACCAACCTGCAACCCCTCACATCCTTCCAAATCTGTCCCCATGGTCCCCTCCCCTGTCCTGAGCCACACACCCTGCACGTCCCAGATAAGGGAATAATAAGGACAGAGGGTGATGGAGAGGCACAAATCCCACACACCCCGCAGGGCCCACCAGTGCTAAGCAGCTGCAAACATGGGGCCAGCATCCTGTAAGGCCCTGGGTCAGCAGCTGGGCCCTCACTCACCTCCTTGGTGAAGCGGTTTGGCCACCACGTGGTGGGAATGAGCTCCTGCAGGCCAGCCTCCTCCACCCGCAGCGGGCTCTTGATGTAGAAGAACACAACGGAACGGAGCACGTCAAAGCTGCGGCAGAGTTAAAGCAAACAGAAGCAGCTATGGCAGAGAAGGGGCAGGGGATGCGCTCCCTCTCCAAAAACCACTCAAAGCACTGCAAACCCAGAGCCTCCTTCTCCTGGGAGAAGCCCCAGGCACAGGGGCTGCCAAACACCAGCACGGCAGCTAGGCTGCCCTAATGCCTAGGGACATCAGAAAGGCCAGTCCAGTAGGAATAAATCCCTGTGTGTTAATAGGATGTGACCTCCATGGCACTGCTTCCCCCTCCTCGGAGCAGGACTTTGCAGAGAATGGTGTCAGGCAAACAGAGGAGACTTGAGAAATCAGAAAAGACCTCCCAAAGACCTGCCAGCCCTTGCTGTCTCCTTGGCTGCAGTACCAAGGGCAGGGAGGACAGAGAGCAGGGGAGGCACAAAGGATACAGAACATTGCTGAGCAGATATTTCCTGGATTTCTCATGCTTCAAGACTGCGATGGTGAGCCGGAGGTAGTGAATCTAGGGAAACAGGAGAAGCAAAACTGACTCCATCTACAGAAGAGGACACAACTCTCTAAGAGGTACAGTGGGACAGAACTGCCATCTCTAGATCAAACAACTGCAGAGAATCCAAAACATCAGGTACCTTTGGACAAGGGGACATAACAGAAGCTGGCTAGCCACAGATTCCTGGAGATTCAGAAGTGCAACTCACTTGTAATCCTAGGTCAGGGATGATAGGGGAGAACCTGTAAGCCCGCAGCAGTGACATCAGCAGCTGCTTGAGGCACTCGTGCACTTCATACTCCTGAGAAAATAAGAAACACATTGAACAGCAACAGCACGGTGTCAGGAAGGGCTCTGGTTCCCAGAGCGTGGCTTTGGAGGACGCAGCATTCCCTTCTGTACTGAAACATAGGTGCCCTGACCCCAGTGTTTGTTCTCCTGACTCATCAGGAGACTGTGAGCGGTGGTTGCTGCCATCACTTTGCTACAGGGAAATAAGCTCCTGTGCCAGCAAAACCAGCCCAGCAGAGGAGCCAAAGTCCCAGGCCCTATTTGGCTGGGCTGAGTCACCCATCCCCATATCCACCAAACCACAGTGTTGGCAGAACCAACTCAGAAAGGAAAAGACAAATTGCTCTTCAGTAAATGTGATGATGGAGAAATGCCTTTTTGAGTCCAACTGACAGCCAACCAGTGGGATAAGAGTTGTCTCTTCTACGACCCTGGCAGTCCCATCAGTGTATTTGGCTTCACTCAGTCAGCCAGACAGCCTCAGGAAGACCACAGAAATGGGATCTTGTCACCAGGAGGGGAAAGAAGTTGATCACTACCAACGTGCTCCAATGAATGCTCCTGCTCTCAGAGCCTCCCAGGGTCTCCCCAAGGATGAACCAGCACCCTAGCAACTCACCTCCATGAGAAGCCACATGAGGTCCAGCAGCTGCTGAATAAGGGGATGGGCCTCCACTGCCCCTCCTTCCTCCAGAATACTCAACAGGAAGGTCATGAGCACATCTTCCACCAGGTACACCTTGCACTGCAGGAGGACAGGTGGGTCAACAGCCTTCCAAGGCAGAGTCACTTCCCAGCAAAGAATGAGGCCCCACTTACTGCCCTTTGCCAGCACAAAACCAGGTATGCAACAAGCAGGCAAAACTCACCATAAGAGGGGAGAAATAATTGAAGATGTGGGCTAACGTAATCAGCACTGTGGGTTCTCCCTGCAGCTGCCACATGGATGCATCCTTCTCCACCAGCTTCCCCTCCTGCAATGACAAACCCCCAAACACATACAGCTTGGAGCTTGCCCAGTCCCCCCTGCCCCTATGGCTGAACGAACCAGAAGCCTGGAGCTGCCACTGCTTGCTATCATGTGTTTAATTGGGCTAGAACACTTGAACAGGGCAATTGAGGATGGCAAAGTAGCTAGGACCATGCCTCCAGGGAGCTGCAATTCAGTCTGGGCATCAGCTGGTGTCAGTTACATGCATGCACCTCGACAATCTGTTTTTCCAAAGGGAAATCTGTTTTGCTGAGCATGTGTGATTATTGCAAATGGGAATCCCTGCACAGGAGGTCACCAGGTGAACCAGGCCTCCAAGCAAGCTGAGACTACAGCAGAGGGCATTCTCTGTGCTTTGGGCATGAATAGATCATCTCCCACCCTACAAGGAAAAATAAAAGGTTTCTACTCAATGCTGGAACAGCCAAAACAGATCTGAAGGCACATCTGCCAGAACTTGACCACATCATCACACCAGGACATCAGGAGAATGTTTGGGCTGTGAAAGAATTTCTTTCAAGGCTGCAAAATCAAATGCAGTAGTTCTGACCTCAGTGAACATCACCTCTTGGAAGGGAACAGCATGGGACTGAGACCAACGGAGCCCAATATGACCTAACTTAAGCCTCAGAGTGGAACTATAAGGAATCCCACTTTGCAAGCCGAAGACACGAGATGTGTGTGCCCCATGCAAAAGCATGCAGGTGTTTAGGCTCACAGGTGTATGGAAAAATCTGAGCTGCCAGCATGTAGGAAGAAGTGCAGAACCACAATGCTGGCCTGATGCCCCCCAGCCAGCCCAGGGACATCAGCCTACCGTCACATCGATCCCGATGTGGATGACGTTCTTCAGGAAGCCCAACAGCCTGCGAGCCTTGACGAGGTCTGTGACAGGAGGATCCTGCAAGGGCCGGTAGCCTTCCACTGGATAAGTAGGCCAGGGTTAAGGTGAAATGCAATCTGATCCTGTCAGGACTTCTTTTGTTTGTGCAAAGAAAAGTGTCTCTGTTTCACTTTATGCGCGCCTAAGTCACAGTTCAAAGCAAAGTGCACTTCTAAATGGGTGATAAGCCACAAGATCTTCCCCTCAATGCTGCAAGAGGCTCAGAAGCACAAATGCAGGAGGGTTTCCAGGTCTGGGAAGTGAGATTTCCTACGATCTGAGTGCCTGGGAACAGGCAGCCCCCAGCTTGCAACATTAGCTGTTGACTCAGAGCGCAAAGTAAACTCAATTTCAGCAAATGTTGGTGCCAGCACAGGTGGCAGTGGGCCCTGCAGTTGTGCTTCAGCTGAGGGATCTCTGCTTCTTCTCACCTTGATCCTGCTCTGAGCAGAAGTGCCAAGAGAAGAAAGTGAACTGCACTCAGATATGGATATTCCACAGCCTCCAAGGGCTCAGGACAGGCTCTCCTCCCTTCAGACCTCCTCTCCTCACACCCAAAGGATATCGAAGTGGACGGCTTCCAAAGTTAAAAGCAACAGACTCTTTGAACGAGAGACTGATGGCAGGGAAGTAAGCCATCCCAGCACCTCTTGTGATGTTATCAAAAGCGGTTCCTAGAGAGATGCCATTTCTGAAAGCAGAAAACCCCACAATATTTTAGCCACGGTGGAAGGGTTTCGTGGTCAGCGGCGCAATCTCCGTACCTGCATCCCCCTGCCAGCCACCTGCCAACACAGACACATCAGTCATGCACACTTCCAAACACTCTTAACCTGACAGACGTGCAAACATCACAGCGTTGCTGAGTACCCTGGGAATCACAGAATTCTCATTTGCATACAATGGCACAGGAAGGCATTGGAGGCTGCACAATGTGAAGAGCCCCACTCAGCTGCAAGGGCAACAACATCTTATGAGATATCTCAGCAGCACATTTTAAAGGCAGGTGCCATTTTTGGTCTCATCCACTCAATGCTGGTGGAAATGGAAGGATAATGGCCTCAATCTACTCTTTCTCTGAAAGAATGGCAGCATCTGACAGTTTTTCATTCCAGCTGACTTCACTCAGGCTGTAGCTCAGGGCCAGGGAACAACTCCTACTCAGGCTGCCCATTGTTCCTTGTCCACTGGAGGAGGACGCTGGAGATTTATCAGATTTATCACACCTCTGAGTCTGGCACAGGCAAGGTCTACACTGGCCACAAAAGCAATCAGTGGCACTCAGCCAACTGTAGTATTAAGCATCCCTACACATGCCTTCTCCTCCAAAATCCCAGCAAACTTTGCATAGATCGAGAAGCCCAAAAGCCCATGTAGATGGCTTCAGAACACAAAGCAGAAAAGCAGAGGCTGGAGCTACCAAGAAACCTAAAAGGGAGAGGACTCAGCAACCTGCTGAGCAATGAGGAAACGTACATTACACACAGCCACACACAGAACAGGGAATGGGGCAAAGATGCTCACAGGCAGAAAGCAATCGTGCCCTCCTCAAGGTCTATCAGACAGCTGACGATGTCTCCTGCTGCCCAAGACTGCAGAAAAAGAAGGGAAAAGATGTCAGACATATATCCAGCATGTTCCCATAACAGAAGAAAGGCTGCAGCCCAACCAATTCCTTATGATTCAGGGTTGAAGGAGGCAGCTCCTCCTGAAAGCAGCTCACAGAGCATTTTCAGTCACTTCTGGAAGCTGCTCATAAGCCTCTGGCTGGGATATTTTCCCCCTTGAGCACGAGGAACGTGCACAGGATCCAACTGATGCTTATCCCAACGCTGCATCATTCTCTAAGATGCTACAAAGAACCAGAGCCTTCCCGACCCCACCACCAGCACTGTGCTGGGAATGAGCCTGCTGGGTGACTAAACAAAGCACCCACACAGCATGCCCAGCACTGCTCAGGTGCTGGCACACGGCCTCCCAGGAGCAGACTGAAGCAGGGAGCACAGCTCGAGTGCGTTCTGCAGGGCCCAGCAGAACCCAGTGAGCAGAAGGAGACAGCTGCTTCCTCCTCCCTTCCTGGAAGGACAGCACTCACTTTGCCATAGTTGGTAGTGGTGACGTTCCACTTGCGCACCCTGTTGCCATCATACGCATAGGAATCGGGGGTATCTCCAACTCCTTCCTGCACCGCAGCATAAAAGAGGAGACTCAGGTTGGGCCAAGCACACAGGAGCCCTCTCACTGCAACAGCAGCTTCAAGGGGGGGCCCAGCAGGCAGGGAGCATGGCTGCCAGCAGACATGCTCTGCCCGTGACCTGTGATCTTCGGCTCAGCACACCATCCCCTACCAGCATTTGGGTCAGCAGTACTGCTAGGTTACACTCCCAAACCCCTGCCCAAGCAGTCCCTTGGGATGCCTGTCACCTGCCCTCTCGTGCTGCAGAGCAGCAGGATAGTGAGACCCCACAGCTGACACCTCCCCAGCATCAAACATCCCACCCAGAGCCTGACAGGAGCTGGCCTGGGCCTCCTCCCCAGGGTAAAAAAGACGTGCAGCACAGGCTGCTGCAGGCCATCCCCAGACAGGCTGCCAGCACTGCAGAGCCACATGTGCTGGGGAAGCAGCCAGCTGAGCAGCAATGGGTACATGTGGAGGCAGCTACGTGCAGCAAAAGCACTGCAACACACCCCGGGTGCAAGCCTCTCACACTGTGCATTGTGCTGTGTACACAGACCAGAAAGAGAGTCTAGTAAAGCTCTGCTAGCTAGCAGCAGAGCAGCATTTCTCCTGTGTGTGGTGGGCACAAATGCCAGCAGGGTCAGAACACAGTGCCAGTGTTAACGTTCCATACTGGTCTAAAGAGTGGGGGGCACACAGAGCAGCCAGGTGCAGCAGTTACACTACCTCCTGATTGAACCTGCAGTTGAGAGTACACCAGCCAATCTGCATGAGTCCCTGGGAGGAGATAAGCACCTCATAAATCCACTTGCCTGAAACAAAAAGAGACGGCACACAGTAAATCCACCACGTGACTCACTGTTAGAGAAGTTAAATGTGGTACAGTTCCCACAGAAAACAATCTGGCACACAAAGAGTCTCTGTAACATCCCCAGGACTCCCCTCCCAGCTCTTCACTTGGGCACCACACAATCCTCCATCCTCCTGACTTCCTGGAAAGTCAGGGGATGAGCCTGGGAAGACAGGGCTCAGGATCTGGAACTGCAACACATTCAAAAGTTCCTGAGCTCTCTAGTTGTGTCACTCTTTCTTCCTGAGATCTTAATCAAATCATCACCCACTTCTCTTCTTACCTTTGTACACACACGTTGTGGCCCTGATAGAGCCAAAGTTACTGTGGCCAATCACCTGGAGCAAAACAAAAGCGATTTTAAAGTTAGGCAAGAAGGCCTCAAAAGCAAAGCATGATGAAGAGGGAACAAGCACAGGAGCAGTGTGTGCTCAGTGAAGGTGTGAATGCACTGGTGAATGGGCTGAGGTAGGAAGGGATTAAATTCAAGTGGATTCTTTCAGCTGATTTTCTGTACAAAGAACACCAGCTAAGGAACCAGCAGGAAACTAAGAGAAACAGAGGAGAAAGGAAGAAGTCAATACAGCAGCGAGGCCCGGCCTCAGCTTCTCCTTACAGGTACACAGAACTAGAGGGAGGGAAGGAAGAGGCAGTGTATGGAGGGAGGGGCAGGAAAGCTGGCTGCCATCCCCTCCTCTGCTTGGCCAAGCTCTTCAGCAAGCCCCTAGGCCAGCGTAACACTTCCCCTTCCTGACAGCTCCACTCAGAGCTCAGGGGTACCACTACACCTTTTCCCAGGAGAGATCACTTCCTCCAGGATTCCTCAGCTCTTTGGGTAGTCTCCATTTAACATGTTACAAAGCCAGTGACAGATCTGCCATGAAGGACAAGCTGGGTGCTTTTAGTCTCACAAACCCATTTCCCCCTGCAGCCAGCATCCCACTCACCCCAAGTAAATCATCGTCAACCAGCAGGAGCCCCTCGAAACCGCTCGTGTGGTCCAGCACCACGGTGGAGGGACCAAGCCGGCCCTCTGTGACCTGATCTGAAACAAGAGTTGCAGAAACCTGTTAGGAAAAAATGTGCAGGATTTAAAGGTGCATCTGAAGTGCCACAGACTGACGGCGTCAGCACCTGAATCCTGCTGCAGTGAGGAAGACTCAGTGTTATCCACATCAGACCATGAGAACTTCAGGAAAGGAGACACCATGAGATTTAAAGGAAGCTGGCACAGCAACACTCAAGGGCTTAGCTATGCAGCAGTCAGGTCATATATGAAGCCTTCCACGTCATCTGAAAATGTTCCTTTGGGAAAGTTCAAAGGTCAAACTCTGAGCCAAATGTTTGGCCAACGTATCACAGAACTGAAGGCATGCTCTGAGTGCAGCCCTCAAGAAAACTGCTTTGTAGGAGAAGAGCCAGGCTGCATCCTGCCACAGCCCAACACATGCAGGGAAATGGAAGCTAGCAAGGAAGAGGCAGCAGCCCAAGGCCCTACAGAACACCCACAGTGGAGACCAGCACGCAGAAACCATCTACAGGCCTCTGTGTTTCCCACTGAGGACAGCACTCCTCACAGCTGCTCATGGCAAAGGCTCTGCATGTCATTGTCATTAAAATATATCCAACTTCTGCTCCAAAATTCCTCATCCAGGCAGGGAAATGCATCTTCCCCACCGACAAGCAGAGGTGCTTCAGGGCTGCTGATGGGCTCCAAGCAGGCAGGATATAACAGGACAACAAATTATAGCACAAGATGGCAGGAAAAGGCTTCCTCAGGGACCTGTGTTGCACGGCACGAGCTGTCCCCCCAGGCAGGCAGCACAAGCAGAAGCACAGAGCACAGACATTTGGTGTCTCCTACCTCGACTGTCCTCAGCACCATTCTCCTCTGCCAGCAGCCGGTCAAGGTGCTCCTGCAGGTTCTGGAACGTCAGGTGCTTTCTAGGGAATAAACACACACAGGAACTCTTCAGAAAGCTCTGCCCTCAAGTTTTAAAGCATTTCAGTCCAGACGTGTGTCAGCATAGAATCATAGAATGGTTCAGGTTGGAAGGGACCTTAGAGATCATCTTGTTCCAACCCCCCTGCCATGGGCAAGGACACCTCCCACCAGACCAGGTTGCCCAAAGCCCCATCCAGCCTGGCCTTGAACACTGCCAGGGAGGGGGCATCCACAGCTTCTCTGGGCAACCTGTTCCAGTGTCTCACCACCCTCACAGGGAAGAATTTCTTCCTTTGATCTAGTCTAAATCCACTCTCGTTCAGTTTATAACCGTTACCCCTTGTCCTGTCACTACCTGTCCTTGTAAAAAGCCCCTCCCCAGCTTTCCTGTAGGCCCCTTCAGGTCCTGGCAGGCTGCTATCAGGTCCCCCCGCAGCCTTCTCTTCTCCAGGCTGAACAGCCCCAACTCTCTCAGCCTGTCCTCGTAGGGGAGGTGCTCCAGCCCTCTGAGCATCCTCGTGGCCTCCTCTGGACCCGCTCCAACAGCTCCACATCCTTCTTGTGCTGGGGGCCCCAGAACTGGACACAAGACTCCAGGTGAGGTCTCACGAGAGCAGAGCAGAGGGGCAGAATCACCTCCCTTGCCCTGCTGGCCACGCTTCTCTTGATGCAGCCCAGGATCCCATTGGCCTTCTGGGCTGCAAGCGCAAGTCCTACAAGCATAGGACTGTGCTGACACACGAACCAGCAAGTTCTGCTATCTGTGCTTCTTGTCGTGTGTCCGAGCAACTTGCTGACCAGCCCGATGGTGCAATGAATGAGCCAAGAACCAAACACAGCGCCAACACACAAAGCAGTTAACAAAGGGCCCTTAAGTCTTCAGCCTGCTAAGGAGCACTTTGCCAGCCTGCACCATCAGTGAGCACAGCTGCAGCCAGCATCATACAAACACAGCGTAAGACAGGATTTAGTTCTTTTCCCAAGCACTCCATAATACAAAACCAGACAGAAGAGCGTATCAGCAGCTGTAGTAGTTCAGACAGGGGTCAAATTAGCCCAGCATCATCTCCATGACAACAGCCCCAAACATTTTGTCTTCATACTTTCTGTACTGAAGAGGAATCCCTGGCCAACACCCTCCAGGCTACTGCTTTGGAGACCTTCCACATAGCAGACCCCCCCAGTTCTCTCATTTCAAGGTTGGCTTATTTAGCTGTTCCCTGTACAGGAGACATTCCAGGCTGCTGCTCCTACCCTTCCTCACAACCTCTGCAGCTCCAAGATGCCCTTTTGGAGCTGCTGCAACCAGAACCACATGCTAATCAAGATGAGGGTCAACCACAAATTCATTTGATGGCATTATTTTTTTTCCTTTTCCAGCATCCCTTTGCTAACATTCCCCTAATTCCTACATGCTTTTTGTGTGTGTGAGAGTCACTGGTTATTCCCATCCCTGCTTCCCATTTCCAGCCATCTGTGGAACAGCCTTTCCACTTTTTAGGGACTACTGTCTTTCCTAAGAAGTGGGGGGAGACGCTTTGAAAATCTGATGGATGTGAAGATGCACAGAGCTGGAATCAAAGCAGGAGCTGTGGCTGGCATGAGAGAGAATGGCTCCAGCAAGGCAGCTTTTCAGCAGCTAACATGGAGAAGGAGCTCTGGAAAGTGGCCAGGAGAGGACAGCCAGAAAGAGGTCTACAACCAGGAGGAATTCAGGCCTCCACAGACAATGTATCATACCATAAAAGCTGCTCTCATGTCGTAAATGCTATTTTTGAGACCAATTTGGCTGCTGCTGGGCTTTTTACCAAAAATCCAAGTCCAAGGAGAAGACTGGAAGGGAGCTACAAACAGAGAGCCCACTCCAACAAACTGTCACTTCTGTGCATTCCATTCGTTTATCACCAGGCAAAGAAACCAGCAGTACTGAAAACCAAAACACGCGGGCAGATGGAATATGCCAGGGCATGTTGACAGGAGAGCTTGTGGCAAAGTAACACAACCCACCTTGCCTCCCCCCACAATAACCTGAGCTCACCAAGCACAGAGAGGACCGAGAGCTATTTTTAGCAGCTCTGAGCTCACACTTGAGCTGGCAGTACTAAGTATAGCCTGTGGAACGTGACCCAGCCTCTGCAGCACCACCACCCAGCAGCAGCTCCACGCCTGCCTCTCTGCAACACCTGCACTGCCCTGAACCCACTTGGCTTGCCTCTGGCAAAAGAGCTAAACGCACAGGAAAGTTTTCTCATCCAGAGCTATGAGCTGGTAAACTACAAGATGACGGAGAACTGAAAGCAAAGAGAAGAAAATACACGCTGGATAGCAATTTTGTGTTTCTTTTCCTTAGGTGACTCCTAACAGGAAATACACCAACAGTTCTACTGCCTGAGAAACATTTGGTCTTCAATGTATCAGCTGTAGCCCTGTGCTTAGTTTACAGGGCCCTGACCTAAAGCCTGTGCACATTGCACTTCTTCAGAAGCAGAGAGGGAACAGGAATGAGAAGGCAAATGCGTGCTTGCCTATTTATTTCCGAAATATCCCCTCGTGATCTTGTCTATGGGGTTTGGCATGCAGAAATTGCTGAGGCATTCTTCCCATTAAGCCCTTCAGTTCGAAAAAGCCATTAAAGGACAAGAGCCAAGAGTCGTTTCTGTAACCCAGGGCTGCTGTGCTTTTAAGAAAGATCACTGTGTAGCACTAAAAGAGCTTTCCTTGCACCAAAGGGCTGCGTATCTGGGATGCATACAGCATCGCTGCCATCTAGTGAGTAGGAAGCCCAGTACCTGTAGGCAGCTGCTGGCTGGCTCCCATCGGTGCTGGTGAAGACACGATGCAGGTAGTCATTCAGCAGCCTGCTGTTCACAATCCCTTGTGAAAAGAGAGAGAGAAAAAGAAGCTTAGGGAGCCAGGAGCTAAACTGAAAACATTAATTACAAGTACAAGCAAGAACCCTGCTGTACTACTTCCAGCAGAGTACAGCATAGTACAGTGTCAGCATAGGACTGTGCTGACACACAAACCAGGAAGTTACTTCTAGGTAAAGTAACTTCAAAAGACAAACTGCATAAACAAACACAGATAACACCAGTGTTACAGCTCCTGATGGGCTGCTCACACCTGGAACATCTTAGGTGGCTACATCTCTTATCTGTGCTGGAAAAGATGCAGAGAGAGAAAGGCCTCCAGACACAGATCACCTAGAGTAACTCACAGCTGTCTTTAATCCTGCATACCTCACAGCAGCTTTCACTGTGCAAAGCTGTCCCTGGTGGCACTCAGTTCTGGGTGCAACAGAGCCCTCAAGTACCTCACCTGTGGTCTTACAAGCATGATTCTGCTGGGTCAGCCCAAGGGAAAATGGACTACGCCTCTTATCAGCAAGATTACTGCAAGTGGAGTGCAGCCGATCTCAGGGAGAGGCCAGGGGTGCTCCCCCCGCTGCACCGCAGCCCTGCTGACACGGGGCACATTCAGCCCCTACCTGCAACCTTGGCCTTGTCCGGCTCGGTGCTCAGCCTGTAGTTCTTCCTCGAGAGAGAAGTCCCAGCGCCTCGCGACGTCATTCTTCACAGGCACCAGCTCCAGAGTGGATGTAAGACAGACAGGAGCCCAGAGCAGAACTTGCTGGGGAGGACGCTGCCGCCTCTAGACTCCTCCCTTCCTCGCAGGTTCACGTGCCTGGATTGAACAACAGGGTTCAGGCAGAGAAGTCAAAGTGCTGCCACTAACACCATCACACCAGAGCCCAAAGGTAGCCAGCTGCCAACCCTGCCCTCAGACCCATCTGTCCAACAGCCCAAAATCTTCCCAACATTTTCCCAATCTTTCCCAAGATATGGATTTGAAGGGTGGACTCTTTGGTGGGTAAGGAACTGGCTGGCTGGCGGCTCTGTGTCCAGGTGACCCTCAGGGGTCCATCTTGGGACCGATGCTCTCTGACACCCTTATCAGTGACACAGTGGGAGCAGCAGTTTGCTGATGACACCAGCCAGGTGGTGCAGCTGGTACAACAGAAGGAAGGGATGCCACCCAGAGGGCACTGGGCAGGCTCGGGTGGGGGTCCATGAGAACCTAACGAGGTTCAACAACGCCAAGAGCAAGGCACTGCACTGGGGAAATCCCAGATACGTGCACCGATGGGGAGAACTCCTTGAGAGCAGCCCTGCCGAGAAGGACCTAGGGGTCCTGGTGGAGAAAAGCTGCACGAGCCAGCAGTGTGCTGTTGCAGCTCAGAAGGCCAGTGGTATCCCAGGCTGCACCAACAGAGAGGTGGCAGCAGGGCAGGGAGGGGACTGTCCCCCTCCACTCTGCCCTCATGAGGCCCCCCCTGGAACACTGCGCCCAGGCCTGGGGCCCCCAGCACCAGAAGGACACTGAGCTGTGGGAGCGGGGCCAGAGGGGGGCATGGGGATGAAGAGTGCTGCAGCACCTCTGTGCGGGGACAGGCTGAGCGCTGGGGGGGCTCAGCACGGACTGAAGGCGGCGGGGAGACCTCAATGCTGCCCTCCAGTACTGAAGGGAGCTGCAGACAGCAGGAGAGCGGCTTTTTACACAGTCTGACAGTGATAGCACGCGGGGGATGGCTCTGTGCTAAAGGAGGGCAGCCTCAGGCCAGATGCGAGGAGGGAATTCCCAGCGCAGAGCCCCTGGCTCTGCCCGGAGCTGCGCTGCCCACCCCCGGCGCTGCTCCAGACCCCGCGCAGCCGCACTGGGGCGCTGAGGCCGCGGCGGCCCCGGCCCCTCCCCGCTCGGGCCGGGGTCCCGGTGCCTGCACACAGCCCGGGCCCGCGGGGCCGGACGCGGCCGCGGGCTGAACCCGGCGCTGCCGGCCCCGAGNAGGGCCATGGCGGCGGGCGGGCGCGTTGCCGGGAGACGGGCGGAGGGCCGGGCGGGCCGCGCCCCGCAACGCTGCCGGGGTCCGCGCGGGGCGTCCCGGACACGCGGCCAGCAGCGGGGCCGGGGGAGAGAAGTGCGGAGCGGTGCTGGGAGCACAGAACCCCGCGGTCCCGGCCCCAACGCTGCCACCTCCAACGCAGTGACACCCCCGGGCCCAGAACGGAGCTGTCCCCGCCAGCGCGGCCTCGGCCCTGGGGCTCCGCTGCGCCCCGCTGCAGTCGGGGCCGGAACCTGGCTCAGCCCGGAGCGGGCCCGGGGAAGGAGAGCTGAGAAGGTGCTGGGGAAAAGACCGGCCCGTGGTCCTGCCCCCAGCGCTGCCCAACTCAGGAGAGGGACAGACGCGTGTTACAGCACAGACACATAGATCCATGGGACAACATCCATCTTTATTGGGATGGGGCTGGGCCTCAGGGCCGGGAGCGGCTCCCACGCTGCCTTCGGGGCCGGCCCTGGGGCTCTGCAGCCTGGCGGTCCACGGGGGAGCGGCTGCGGGCCCGCGCCTGCCCTCGCTGCCGGCTGCGGCGGCTGCGCTGCGCGGCTGGGGAGCGCCTCGGGGCCCGCGGTGCCCCCCGGCTGCTGGAGGCCGGGCTGCTGCTCTCGGCTCCTGGCGATGCTGCCCGGTTGGCGGGGATGGAGCTGCCGCTGCCAGGGAGCGCGGAGCTGTGGGATGGGCCCAGGCCCTGCTGGCTGGCACTGCTGGGGCTGGTGAGCTGCGCGCTGCTGCTGGAGGCTGTCAGGGAGGCAGGAAGGTCAGCGGGAGGGAGCTCCAGCCCTGGGCCAGACTGGGCTCCCACGGGCNGGAGGCAGGAAGGTCAGCAGGAGGGAGCTCCAGCCCTGGGCTGGGCTGAGCTCCCACTCCC
>WBMW01004957.1:1266-21013 GCA_013396635.1 Penelope pileata
CTACTTCCCGGTGCGCGAGCTGGCGCGGGAGCTCGCCTTCGACATGAAGGGCGAGGACGTGATCGTGTTCCTGCACATCCAGAAGACGGGCGGTACCACCTTCGGCCGCCACCTGGTGCAGAACGTGCGCCTCGAGGTGCCCTGCGACTGCCGGCCCGGCCAGAAGAAGTGCACCTGCTACCGGCCCAACCGCCGCGAGACGTGGCTCTTCTCCCGCTTCTCCACGGGCTGGAGCTGCGGGCTGCACGCCGACTGGACCGAGCTCACCAGCTGCGTGCCCGGCGTGCTGGGCCGCCGCGAGAGCGCGCCCGCCCGCACCCCCAGGTAGGGAACCGCGCCCCGCTCCTCTCCGCCCCGCGCGGGCAGCGCTGCCATGGGGACCGCGCTGTGCCGGAGCGCTCCGGGGCTGGGGGCGGTGTCCCTGTGCCCCTCTGTGCCCTTCGCTCCCGGAGTTTTGTTGAGCGTTCGGGCACCGCTCCTTCTCCGCCGCGCGCACCCCCCGCACCGTGCCGCTGCTTCCAGCGCTCTGCATCCTCCGTGTCCTGAAGTTGCGTTCCAAAACGTGCCTAAAATCCTCTGCTAACGTGTGCTTATGCCATGTGCTCTCTCTGGACACACGTTGTTAATGCCATACATAATTCCATTAGCGAAAAGTGACCTTTAAGAAAGTGTTTTAGCGTCATTGCTGTTCTCTCTCTGCCTTTTCCAAAGCCATTCTTAACTCCTTTCCCTCCTTTCCTTCCCCTTTCATCCCACCGGAGCTGGGGGCTGAGGGTCCTGGCAGTGCCTGTGCAGCCGGTACCGGGCTGAGCGCTGCCTGCCCCGCAGCACCTGGGTGGTACCGAAGGGCTGAGCCCGTCGGGGCTGTCCCGTGGTCTTCTATTGACGGAGCTCTCGGTAGCACCTGGAAGCAGCACGCCCCAGCCCCCCTGGCCGCTCTCGCGGATGTTCTGATGAGAAATGCGCAAAGTTCAAATCTCATCTAACGTGGAGCATAAAAATTCCCCGTTTGGTGAACCTTGACACTCGGTTAGCAAACCATTACCCTCATAGCAAGAGCTCAGTGTGTGGCTCTGCAGATGGTCTCGGAGCCCCATGCACATCCATCCGTGGGTGCTCCATGCCCGGAGCTCTGTGCTTGGTGCCCAGCTGCACCTCCCCGCAGTGCTGGGTGCTGGGTGGGCAGCAGCTGCGGGGTCCCTCCCTGCAGTGCAGGAGGCTGAGAACTGACAGCTCTCATTTCTCCATCAGTAGGATTGTCTCTGCTGTGTGTTTTTGGAGCACCAGGAACTGTGGGCTCCTGAGCTGCCTCCATGCAGGGCGTGCGGGGAGCAGGAGCATCCTGCCCACTGCCTCTGCCTGTGCCCAGCTACGGCTCTGCTGAACACGGGCTCTTTCCTTCTCTCTAATCTAAATCAGAACGCCGTTTCCAGCCGTGTAAGAGCTGTGGTGTGTGGGTTCAGGAATCGCAGGGTTTTGCCTTGCTCTGTTAGACAGCAATCGTACCTTGCTGCTGGCTGTGCGCTGGGCTCGGGGCAGTGGCAGCTGCTGCTCTCTGCAGAGCGGGTTCCGTTCTGCAGCCGCTCTGCAAAATTGTTTCATTTCTAAGAAATTAGGGAATGCAGGGCAGGCTGTGCTCGCTTAAAGCAACCTGATGAGTTTTTGTCAGAAAACCCTTGGTCTTGGGTTGTGTTCCCTCCGTGCAACTTTATTTCCCCTTTGTGAACACTGTATCTCGTGCTGAATGGGAACTGTTGTTGCATAAGGCAAGGTGGAGAGGCTGCAGCTTTACAGCAGGGCTGGACGGCAAAAACTCCTTTTTCCAAAAAAAAAAAAAANTCTTTTTCCAAAAAAAAAAAAAAAAAAAAAAAAAAAGGCAGTGGTGTGCTGGCTCCTTGTTGCCAGGTGTGGAGCTTTGCTCTCCAGCTGTGTATGTGTCCCACAAAGCAGCCCAAAGCAGCCCAGCTGACTCCTGATCACAAATAAATCTGCCTTCTTGTGAGTGCTGGGAAGCATGAAGGTCACTTGGTGTTGCCCACATGTACAAATCATGGGCTCAGAGCTGTTAACTTTGTAAGGAATGCGGTTTTATCACTGCACAGTGCCCTCTCGCACCACATTCCATAACCTGTGCATGGTACATAAATTCACAATGCAATTGCTCTTTTTATTGTTCTGCTGCTCTGTGTTAGACTTAATGGCTAGGAGCTTTAGACTGGTGAAGACTGCATTTTTCTTCCTTTCTTTCTCTCTTTTGCATTGATAAACAGCAAGGGTGGGTGTTTAGCTCTAATGGGTCAGCACGCTTTTTTTAAAAAGAAACACATTACTGTGTCATTCTCCCCTTCCTCCCCTCTGTCTTTTGCTGTTTGGCATTCAGAAGACTCCTAGACAGGCACTCCTTGAAGCCAGTGTTGTGCTGTGTGCACAGCCCCGGGAGGAAGGAGGTGGGTCTGTCTGGGCTGTGAGGGCATGGTGCTGCCCGCCTGCACCCGCTGCGTTGGCTGCAGCCTCTGCAAAGGGCACATTCTGGGGTTTGGGAATGGAGGCTGATTCATTCCTCATGCTGCTGGGCCTAAATAACTGCTGGGAAAGACTCCTTGAACCAGCAGATAACACTGGGATGCGTGCTTTGAGTCATCACAATGATATTTTTAAGAAAGCAGAGACTAAGCATGTTCTGTGAGCTGCTCCCTCGAGTTTGTCTCAATGCAGGCGCTCAGTGCTGCAAGAGATACGGTCTCTTCTGTTGATTCTGAAGCAAAGCCAGACTCCTGTGTCAGCTCAGCTCTGTAACGGGGCTCCCAGAACCAGCGAGCTGTGTGCCGTGACCCACGTCAGGGGCCACACGGCTCCGGGGGACGCGTGGCCCAGTGCCCTCTGCCTGCATGCTCCCAGCACCCACAGAGCCCAGCGCTCCCCTGGGTCCTTGCAGGGTGTTTCGTGCAGCAGCCTGGCTAATGTCATCGTGCTGGAAGGACAAGAGCACAGGAATTGTGCTGAAGGAGTTGATGTGGAGCTGATGGCGGGATGTGTGGCTCCTTTGCATGTAGTTAGGTGCAGGCGCTGCGAGAAGCCCTGGGCATGGTGGTGCCATGGGGCTGTGCCATGGCGAGGTGTGGAGTGAGATGGGCCCTCCCAGGGGGCTGCCTCGTCCGCGTGTTGTGTGTGCAGCCCTGTCATAGACATTCACCTGCTGAGTTTTTGTCTGAGGACAAGAAAATCATCATCTAAATACTTTTATTGAATCTATGGCAGATATCAAACCCGATCAGCCCAAGCTTTGGAATCTCTCTGATAAGCTATATACAGCTTCTGTTTCGGTTTGTTGGTCAGTTTGCTTTTTTTTTTTTTTTAAGAAACAATTAACAAGGCTCAGCAGTTTGTTGGCTTGGCTTTCCCAACGTGCAAACTTTCACAGCTTCCAAGCACAGATCCGTCCCTCGCTGCGATCTGCTGTCCATGAGGTTTTTGCTACTTGTGTGCCTAGGAGCTGCAGAGACACGTTGTCCAGAGGCTGTTTGAGAGCGGAGAGCATCCGTGTTTGATGCTGTAATGAGCATAGCTGAAAACTAGAGCTCTTCAAATAGCTGCCGTAAACTGATGGAATTTTATTCATCTGAGCTTAAGGCTCCTGGCTAATACATTGTATCAGGTTTAATTACTTGTTTTTTCTTTTGTTGGCAAAGCACAAGGACGTGGCCTTAGGTATGTCGCTGCTTGAATGCATACTTTTATTAGCTTGATTTTGCATAGTTGTATGCATTTGGCTGTATTTCCTTGCTCTTTAAATAAATCTTGTGTTGTAACGTAGTCATCTTGGTTTTCTGTTTTAGAAGTCTGCAAGTACTTTTTAACCAGATGTCAGGTCTTTCCTTTTTACCTTTATCCTTTCCCACCGAGCAAATACAAATGTATGCTGTTCTGGGTGAAACGTTTTGATAATCGCTTTTCTTTTTTTCAAGCAATTCAGAAATAATTACTTTAAAAGAGCTGACTTGAGATGAGATGGCTGAGTTGGGTGCTGTATGTAACGCCGATCTCTACCTCTGCTGCCTTAAAGGAGTGATCGTGATGCACAGCTGATGTATTCCACCACACTCCCCCAAATAACTTTTTTGAGGTCAGTTGATTACAAATTACAGTCTAGGAACCTGTCTGTGAAACCTGGTGGTCAGAGTGATGCCAAGGCCGTGCTGACTGGCCCTGGGGCCAAGTAGGGGGCTGGCTCCCTGCTGCTGCTTGGACCATGTTGGTGCTTCTCTTCCACACTGGCGCAATCTTGAGCGTGCTGCCTTGGGACCTCTCTGTATTTAGACAAAAATACCTGTGGTTTGAGAAAATGGGAGCTCATTAAAACTGTAGGGTTGTTTAGGTGGAAAATAACGTGTGTTCTGTGGGTGTGTGAGGGTGGTGGTGCTGACAGGGCTTGCTGGTGTGGCTGGGTAGGGCATGGCTGGGCGTGTATGTCTTCCTGGCAGGACGTCAGGGAAGGCCTTGAGCTCGTTATTAGGATGTTGGTGGAGCTCATCCTGCCTCTTAAGAAAGCACCGCTAGGGAGATTATGCTGTAGCGGAGACGGCTGCAGTGCTGCCTTCCCCCTGGCCATCTGCTCTCCCAGCAGGGAGGGAGCTGGGCCTCCTCTGGGGCAGGCACCTCGCCAGCCGCCGCGCCAGGCTCCCCCGGGCCTGGCCAGCCCTTGGCAGAGGCTGCTGGCTGCTGCTGGAGGAGCAGGAGGAGCAACCTGCTCTCCAGACAGTCAGTTAGGATCTGCAGGCCCGCAGTTGCGTTACGAAACTTTTTGGTGAGTTGGTTTCAGAGGTGAATTGATGTTGTGCAATGAGTCATCTTTGTGAGCGGCACCCACGCTTCTCCCTTGTGTCAGAGCCCTGGGTGACTCCGTGCCGGTGTGCCCCTGACCTCTGCGGAGCCAGCCAGGGGGCACCAGGGGTTGGGGCTGGGGCTGGAGCTCTGCCTGCTGGGCCCTGGGGGCATGGAGCGGCTGTGCAGGTGGGCGCACCTGAGTTGGGGGAATCCCAGCCTTAGAAGTATTAGAACAGAGGAATTTTCTCTTACCTACTGAAGTTGTATTTGCCAAGCAAAGGTACAGCGTGGTCTTTAATTCTTAATAATCACAACCGTGATAGCTGCTGATACAGTCTTGCTTGACGTGGGTAGGAGGAAATGATACTTACATGTCAGAGGTGAGTATCTCCCCGAAGAAAGCCAGGGATGGTGTGCATGGAGCACGAGAGGAACGCAGAGCTGAGGAGCCCATTACAGCTTCTCTTGTTGGTTGGCCTCAACTGTGGTTGGCCTTAACAACAACAACAAAGTTTTCTGATGGAATTAAAGGATTGATGAGGAACACTTAATCACTAGCACAGATTCACGGTGACAGTCTCTGTAAGCACCGTTTGATGTGTTTTTGCTCACAACTCCATTATTTCCATAACAAAGTACTCTGCTGAAAATCCAGTCTGAGAGCCCATCTTGAAGAGTCCTTTGGCGATGATTACTGTAACACCGAGACACCGAGAGCCTCGAACTCCTCTGTGGTGTAGCACGTTGGGTTTCAGACCTGAAGAGGATGCTTCAGTGAGCCTGGTGTGCTGCTGCTCAGGGAGGAGCCTCTCCCCAGCGCGTGGCTTCTGGAGGGGGAGATGGCTCATAACTAGAGAGGTGTTGTCAGGAGAGATCTCTGCTGAGAGAGGTTGTCAAGTGAAAAGCACATCCTCAATAGGCTTAGTTGCTTCTGCATCTGTTCAATGGTGTACATACACTCTCATTTCTGTGTTTCACCTCAGACGTGATACTCTGGGCTGAATGCTGCTTCACCCCTCCAGCCTGCTGAGTAGAGCTAAGGATATGAAATGTCCCAGGGTATCTCCATTCTGGTGATGTGACCAGAAAGGGCTGGAACAGCTTTTGCTGTCCTGAATTTCTTAGTACTGCTAATTATTAATTGCTTTCACTTGTATACCTCGGTGTACAACTACTACACTGCTGTGAGATGCGTAGGAAATAGCACCTGCTATGTTCATTCGCAGCCTAAAACAGCTCTGAAGTGGACTGCCTTAAAGGTGGCTTTGTCCAAAATCTCAGACCAACATCTTATTGCGCAGACCTTTCATGCCCAGTGGCTCTTCCAGAACCAACTGGTTTCTTGGCACAAGTTACTGCTGCCTTGCTCGGTGTTCCCCTGCCTTCCACTCTATGAAAGGTGAATTCTACTAACAGCTCAGCTGTGCTTTTACAGAGGAAATATTTCACTATTTCATGCCAATTTAAACAAGAAAACAGTGATTTGCAATCAACTTTTTATGGTCTGACCCTGTATTTTGCTGCTACACCTTGCTGCAGAAGGAAACGTTATCTTCCCTCTTTCAGAGCTCTTCTGTACAGCCAGGGAGCTCGCGGAGCTTCCTGAACTACCTTGGCATTTTTATTCTTAAAGTTGAACGACTTTCTCTTTGGTCAATGTTAGTCTTGAAGTACTAACAAAAGAACTTAAGATGTTCTGGCCAAGTAGCATGGCTTAAAGTTTCCAAGTGGCTCTTCATTGTCTTGTCTCAGATGTGCTGAAAGGAGCTTGGTTTCTGCAGAAGTGCTGAAGCGTTGAAGTAGAACCCTGTAAGAACTTCTGTATATTGGAGCTATTCCAAATTTTAGCCTTAGTTCTTGTGTTAATTAGGCCTACTCATGCATAAGGCACCCGATTGCAGGGAAATATTCAGAATTTTGAAAGATTTTGTGAAGAGCAGTCATGATTCTTTCTATTTTTTATCCTAAACAGCTCGAAGAAAAAAGACTTTTTTGTATTTTTTTTCCCCTCAGGTCTCTCAGAAAAATAAAATGTCCAAACAAGTACTGTAAAAATAGAATTGACTTTTTTTGTTTAAACTAACAGCGCTTGCTGCCTGACCCTCATGCTCTTGGTAAAGATTTTACTTAGGTTACCTGTGACCCTCTATCAAAGCGCTGGGGAAAAAATCAATGCCTCCTAGCTAAGACAAACAGCAGCACATGCTGACTCATCAGCTTCCTGACAGCTTTTGCTTTCTACTTGGAGATGGGGAAAGAACAAGGAGCACAGGAATTGCAGAGTGCAATCATAATCAGTCAACCATCCCTTCTGTTAACATGCCTTAAATCAATCAAGACAGGATTACCTTCTGTTATTCTTTGCTTCTTCTCTTTTGCCTGCACCTCTTTTTAGGTCTTTTTGAAAGAGGAGAGACAGCTGTGACTTGTGTAGCTCTGCAAGGAGGAAGACTGGGCAGTTTTTTTTCCACCTGATGAAGTGCAGTAGGGGCCACTTAGATGAAAATCCACACTGGGAGAAATACCTCATCCATTGTGTACTGTACAAGGAAGCTGGTGCATGTGCTTAGAAGCCCTTTGCAGATCAGGGAATGCCTTGACATTTTTTCCTAGAGGGACAGAACTGGAACTTGGACTGTCTTCCAGTTCCAAGCACCTGAGTTCCCACCGCTGATCGGACTGTTGTGCCTGATGTTATTGGCAACACATGCAGAATAAGTCATCTGGAGCTTTTTTCTGCCCTGAAGTTTTCTTTTCCTTTTTTGACCAATCTCCATAGAGATTTAAAAAAGACAATCATCTTTCTGGTGTGTACATAGCCTGACTCCAGCAGAGCCTTAGGCATTCTGGCCGAAGAATTCATAATTAATTTCACCTTCAGTGTAGCGAGATCCTGTTTTTAACAACCATAAATTGTTACCTGTGTCAGGACTCCTGCTGTTGCTGCCAGTGAGTTTGATCTCTTTGCAGTTCTTGGACTGACCCCTCTCCAACTGGTAAATTACTAGGGGTAGGGTTTGAACTCAGTATCAGCCAGCAGTCCCCTCTTCCGTCACATCTTGAATTTTTGGGTAGATTCAGTCCTGCTTTCTGATACACCCAGTCTGCTTACCCAGGGGGAAGTTTCCTGTGGGGAAGCACGGATTTTCCTTGTTGTTCATGACTCACTGGTTCAGGCTCACAGACCTGTGCTGTTACACAGAAGGTGAATGCTGTGACGAGTGGAGAAGGTTGGCACAGGCAGTCTGACCCAGTGGCCTTGGACACGCTGGACGCTGAGGCAGCAGCTGGAGTCCCTTCCTGTGGTGAGCTTCGCTGCTGGAGGCCTCATGGTCTTAGTATAGGTGCCCATGCCGTGCCTCCCCATCCTGCCTGCCCTGTGAGCCACAGAGTCCCCCGTACCCAGAGTCCTCCTGTGTGCTCCAACCACCTCGGCACCATTTAGGTTTTTCTGAATTGCTTCATAAGGAAGTAGAAGCAGCTGGCTCTTCTTAGAAAGGAAGAGGGTGTCTAATAGGATGTGTTGCTCCTTGAATGCTTTATACTTCTGCAAAATGTTAGGGGAAAGATAGTGAAATAATTTACTTAAAACTGCATTATTTTCTTTTAACCATGGTTTCTCCCCACCACTCTGTGCTCACCTTCCTCCACCTCTCGTTAGCTGTGATGTGCATGTAGTTCACATTTACCATTTGCGTGCATGTAGGAATTTCTAAAGCCAAATAGAACAGCTTGAGGCCTAATGTGGCAGGAGTAACTACAGAATTGTCCCATGTTTTCAGTATTTAATTCACAGCCTGCTTGGGATGGAGAGAATGGCTGTACTCCAGCACTGTGAGCCCATCTTCTTCCAGAGTACAGACAGAAAATCCACGCATCTATTTACAATGCTGCTCATGTCTTGGGACTTGTGTGCATTTTTTCTCTTGTTCTGCTTCTCAAAGAGCCCCTTTTTAAGGCTTGCAGAACATAACTGTGCCAGCATGAGGAACAACTGCTAATCTCAACAGTCAAATTTAATACAGTCAATATGCTCAAATCTTTTGAGTGAGGTATTACTGTCTTAGGGCGAACCCCTTAGCAGTGCTCAGAAAGGGTTGTTTTCTGACTTTTACTAAATGGGATGAAGCTGACACCTGTTTGTGGAGCCAGCCCTATCTAGCAAATGCATGTGTTGCTGATATTCAGAACCAGAAAACGGCTGCTGGCAGCAGCTCTCGTGCCTTAGCCAGTTACCGATTTTCCATGTGGAATACGCAGAAGTCAGCCAGGCTCCAGGCACGCAGGTGGGATAGCAGTCTACTCGAGAGCATCACTTGCATTTTTAAGAAAATGTCGGCTCCAAATGCTGAAATAAAACAAACATTGCTGAACGGTACATGAGCTTTGATTTAAAAAAAAAAATAACCCTGTAGTTACTGCAGAAGTTAAGAACGTGATAGCGATGTTGTGACTGAGATGTGTTAAGGAGGGGCTGAAAACAGCAGCCACAGTGTTGTTATGAAGAACCTTTACATGTGCCTTGACCAGGACTTTCACGTCTCAGGTAGCGTGTTAGTTAACAAGAAGGCTTTTTGTTAAGTGACCATAAGGTCTTTGATCTTAGTGGAGAGACGGGCTGGGTTCCTTGCCTGTGTTGAAGGGGACGTGTGCTCCGCCAGATCTTTCCACCTTGTGAGTTCTGTAGAACTCAACACTGAAAGTGTATGTAATTGTTTAAAGGGATAATACTGGAGAGCAGAAAAATACTTGAAAAGTCTAGTGTGCATAAATATAGTGCATATTGACCTCAGTGTGCAAGACAGCTTAGGAAATGCTAAAGATACTCATCCCTGGCCTCTGAAATGCATTTAGATCCTTAACTAGCAACTGTGAAGTATATATGCTTATAATATGACTTGGACTTCTTGGAAGAATCACTTGGCACGTTGTGCTAACTTCTCAATGTTTTAGCTGTCTTGACACAACTGAAAAGGTCCTGGGTTTGCCTTCAGACAGCCTGAAAGCTGTCTGTGCTGTGGCACACTGCTCATAGCAGCTTCGGTGCTGCAGCAGCGCTCTGGAGAATGTCCTTCCTCAGCAGCCTCATGGAATCACAGAATCACAGAATTGCAGGGGTTGGAAGGGACCTCTAGAGATCATGGAGTCCAACCCCCTGCCCAAGCAGCTCCCTACAGCAGGTCACACAGGTGGGTGTCCAGACAGGACTGGAATATCTCCAGGGAAGGAGACTCCACCCCTCCCTGGGCAGCCTGTGCCAGGGCTCCGTCACCCGCACCGTGAAGGAATTCTTCCGCATGTTGGTGCGGAACTTCCTATGCTCCAGTTTTAGTCCATTTCCCCTCATCCTGTCCCCACAGACCACTGAAAAGAGATTCCCCACATCCCTTGACCTCCCACACTTCAGATATTTGTAGACATTGATCAGATCCCCTCTCAGCCTTCTCNGTTGAACCTCAGCAGGTTCCTCTCTGCCCAGCTTTCAGCCTGTCCAGGTCTGGCTGAATGGAAGCTCAGGGGAGTCTCAGAAATCAGGAGTGCTGCTGAGAAGGGGACCAGCTTGTGGTGGCTGTGACGCAGAAGCCTGACGTGGTCCTTTCAGTTTTCCCAGTCTGAGAAACAGGTTCCTGTGCGGTAAGCTGGTGAGGTGGTAAATGAGTAAAATGAGTAGATTGCTACTGTCAGACATGGTGGTGTGTGACCAAGAGTCGTGTCCCTGCTGACTGGGTCTGGTTGTGCATGTCCCGGAGCATCCTGATTGCTCAAGGAGGGGCTGAGTCTGTATGGCTGTCATGGCCCTCAGTCCGCTGTTGGTACCTGTCAGCCTTCCCAGAGCTTCCCTCCTGAGAACAGCACTGCAGTCCTCTCTGGATTAAGCTCACAACCCTGTCTGACCCTTTGGAGTGTGCTGATGGGAGCAGTTCTGTTTACCTGAGTCGGATTTCCCCAACTAGAAACGTGTTGTGAGCTGCCCGTCCCATCTCCACGCCAGCAGAAGGTGCAGCCAGGGGCATGTTAGGCAGCAGGATCACTGCCCGTGTTAGCTGGGTGCTGCAGGGCACCCAGCCGGAGCCCTTCCTTGCACAGTGCTCTGCCCTGACTTGCTGAGGCATGTTTTCAGGTTTGTTGGACAGGGCTGGGGCTGGGTTATGCATACTGTTTGCTTAGCTAGCACTGATGTTCCTGAGCCGTAAGGTGATGTGTGAGTGCAGGGGGATGCTGCAAGCTGTCCTGCCGAGCACCTGAACCCCCAGCACAGGGACTGCTCTGCCTGGGGCTGTGTGTCGCTCCCTGCCCCTGGAATCCCTGCAGCTTCTCCTTTGTGGCTGGCCCATGGCAGCAGCGTGCAAAGTAGCACCAGCAGCAAGTGCCTTTGGTGCATGGAAATGGAAGCTGCCCGCTGTGTCTAGGTGTCAGGGCTGCATTTGTGGACATGGCCATCATCTTGAAAGGGCAGAAGAGAATTTTGGGGCCAGCTTTCCAGAGCCAGTAAAAGGGCTGCTCGCCGAGTGACCTGAGGTGTTTCAGCAGCAGTTGGTTTTTGTTGTATTTCCTAGTGGATGTATGCCTTGGTAATAAGGTGCCTGCACCAAAGCACGGAAATTCCTGTACCCCGTTAGTGTTGCAGGCCTGAAGGAACAGATGACGAAGCTGTTACCTAGCAAAGGCATGGAAGGGCTATTGCTCTGACCACCGTGGAGGTGGGGAGTGTATGCACACGTGGTCTCTATCCCCTAATTCCTCTGCAGTACAGCTGCTTATCTCTGTGCCATACTGAGCTGGGATACCGCATGTTCCTTTTATTAATGCAGAAAAGAGGCAAAGGTGAAACAGCTTGCCATGATGCCGTAGCACCAAATCTGGGCTCACAATGAGTGTCAGTGCTGGCCCACGTGCCTGCACCAGCAGGTTGTGCAGGGCTGTGCATGGCTCCAGTCTGTCAGGAGCGAGCCTGGTGTTGCAGGGAGGCTCTTGTCTCTCAGTCGGATTAGAAGTTAAGATCTTCTAAATCAGTTTTGTAAATATCCTGAAACAAGCACAGAAGTAAATCTTGCTGCAAACCGTCCGCTGCCTGGCTCCTCCTGTTTGGAAATCACTTCCCCCTGAGGCTTTCTCACGAAAGACCCTCTTGTTGGGAGCATTTTTTGGTGCTCTGGTGTTGGTGGGGAAGGAATTGATACTCAAGGTGCAGTTGGACAAAAGTGAGGATCTGATCCCTGGCAGAAGGGGTGCAGCTGCAGCTGGCAGAGCTTGCCGGATGGAAGCGGTTCCCCTGCGGGATGGCGGCGCCTGGGACGAGTGCTGCCGGTCAGCTGGTCCCGCAGGAGCTGGGGGTAGATTTCTTCCACATTCAGGAAACATGGGGTGCCAGGCCTGCCACATACTCCAGCCAAGATGAATCCACCCCTTTCCTAACTAGGATATTTCCTGACTTCTGAAGTTATTTGGGGATTGCCATGAAAACTCATGTTTTCTGGATTGAAGCCTGGCCAATCCCATATCTGGAAATAGCTGCTTGTGAGAACAAAAGGAACAGTTATATTTGTCAACTCCACTCTTGCAGGCAAGAGAGATTTAGAGACTTTGCCTGGTCAGAAAGGATCAGAGAACAGCATTCTCTCATGGAAGTCAGTAGACTTACATACATGGGAGCTTAAATGCCTCTTTACTCCTTCTTTTCACGGGAATGTGCATGTGTTGGGATGCTCATGGAAGCTGAAACCAAACTAAGTTAAAATATGTATGTTAAGTAAGCCTAAGCAGGTTGCTGTCTTGGATTATTCTGAAAACAATGTTGTATAATCTGCACAAAAAGCTCCAGTGCAGATGGGACCCAGAGCAAGTGAACTCCAAAGGCACTAGTTATAAGGTTCTGCTGTGTTTCAGGACTTGTGCGGTGTGTTCTGCTCTAATGCCCCTGTCTCCAAAAGAAAAAAATAACTTTCATGTGGAGTGGTCTCTCTGGGGTCAGCGAGGAGAGAATATGAGGGGAAATCACTGGGCGTTAACAGCTTCCCACAGGATAAAGGACACACAGTCCTCCTGTTAAACAAATCCAGTTACTGGGTGTGAGCAGCAGCTCTGAACCTTGGTGAATTTTTGCAATTAAGAGTATAGGCTTCGTGCTCCAGAAGACAATTAAACAAGTGTTTATAGTGGTGAGGGAGCACAGAGAAGGAGCTTGTTACACCAATTCATTCTGGTTATTGGCCTTTCTCCCCCCTTCCTATTTATAACTCATTTAAACGTGACTAATGGCTAAAGCTAGAACTTCGCTACCTGCCACGTAATCTTTTTTTTCAGCCTGGTAGATGATGCAAGTTGAAACAAAGGCCTTGTTGTTTAAGCTCCCTTTAAACTCTATAAAAGCTCACATGCTTCTAAGCCATGCTTTTAAATCACACCTCTGAGCTTGTATGGGAAAACTGCTGGCAAGTTTTGAGAAACTCACTCTTCATTCTCTTCAGCACACGGCTGATGGTGTTGCAAGAAAGGGAGGAGGAATGCAAACATGGATTTGTAAGTGCTGTGTGTGGTTAGAGATGGGACCAGTGCCTTGAGGTCATGGAAGGAGAGGCAGGGAGCTTCTTGCCCCCAGGTCACCAGATCAATGCAGGACATGCTTAAAGTGCTAAAAGCTCGTATCCATCTGTTTGGTCGTTTGAATGTGGTTCGTAGGTGACAGATGTCCTCTCCACAAATGCAGCTCTCAATACGGCGCTAAATAGACCGCTCGTTCTCTTGCAGCGTCAGTTGAGCACCTCAGATTGAATTAGATGGACTGAGCTATGTGAAGGGCTGAGTCGTTCATGATGTTGTAAGGCTCCCTCTGAGGAGTTCTGATTTGATTAGCAAGCCTCTGCTGTCATGCCAAAGTGCTCTTCTGCTCTCTGTGAATAAAGCAGTGATGGTAGAATGGGATCAGATACAGAGTGTGTCACTGTGGTTGGATCATGCCTAAAGCAGTGTTGAAACTGCAATCCCGACTTCTGTTCACCATCTCACTCAATGCAGTGATGTGAGGAATATCCAAACTTGAAGTATACAAAAATGTTTAACTTCAGCTTACCCCCCAGATGCTGCCTCAGAGACACAAACACGGGGAGCAGGAGGAACCCAGCCTCTGAAACGAGGCTGCTGGATGTAATCACCCCTGGAGTTGCTTCAGTAGCTCGGGAAGGTACTTATTTTGCCTTTCCTTCTAATGGCAATATTGCAGAGCAACCTAAAGTGGTGTCTGGAGGGGCTGTGGAGGTGTGACACCACCAACATGGCGGTGCGGGGCCTGTGCTGCCTGGCGCCTGCTCTTCCCACAGCGAGAGGCAACATGTCATCCCCAGGGAGCTGGGCAAGGGCCTCTCACCTAACTGTGGGGCAGAAACATACCCTCTTTTTCCTTTTTGATGTAAGTAGCATGCTGTGAATTCACATGATAGCATACCTGCAAATAATGCTATGTAAAACCTGCTGCATTGGGATTGAGAGCAGCTGCATCACTACAGCGAGCTGTCTGCATCCCGGGGGAGGTCAGCTGTGTTCCTGGCCCACAGGTTCTTGCTGTGTTTCTTTTGGTTGCTGCTGTGCTCTGTACAAGCAGGCGCACTGTGTGAGAGCTGCAAATGCAGGCTCTTGGCTAACCGTGGGAAAGATGGAATTGGTTTATTTGGCTCAAAGCCACAGAGCTAAGTGAACCTGTCATGGGATTCATCGCCACTTATGAGATATACAAGTTTAGTTTCAACAATTTAGCGCTGAAATTGAAGCACGGAACCAGCTGTGGTTGGCGGTCCCAGGAGAGGCATGCTGAGGGCCTTCCCGCCCAGCTCCCCTCAGAACCCCGGGACGGCTCGGCCAGGCCCAGCCCTGCCAGCTGCCGGGGGCCTGGTGTCACCCGAGGGTGCTGTTGGGTACCCACCCAGCCTGGGGCCGGCACTCGTTGGGCAGAAAAGGGGCTCAGGCTGCTCACACAACACGTAGCTCCGAGCACTTGGCTCCACTGGCTGCAAGATAGTCTCTGTGTAATTAATCTTTGTCTGGCCATGTGTGGTGAGGCTGCTCGGGGTTGCGTGCCGCATCAGGCTGCGTCCTGGGGGAAAATGGAGGCGGTAGGAAGACACTGCAAGGCATCTTGGTTCCGCGGCCAAGAACCTCCATTTGCCTTTAGGCTTTTCCTGGCTGAATTTTGCACGCCCTCAGCAAGGTTGCACTCTTATTCAGTTACATTTGTGTGGCGCAGTCTCAGACAGGTTATTCCCTGGGTTTGGCTGGTTTGCATCCAGCTTTCTGTTTCCATGAACAGAGGCACAGGAGGCTTTGACTGCAGGAAGCTTGGGCAGACACCATGCAAATGCCAAAGGTTCTGAAAAAGCAACTTTGAAGCGGTGGCTTTGAGAAGAAAAGGAAAGGGAAAAGGAAAGAACAGGAAAAAGGGGAAGAAGGAGAAAGGAAAGGGAAAAGAAGTTGTTTTATGCTATCCCTCAAAACATGTTTGAATTGCTGCAGAATGTTGACTTGCATTTCTAAATTTTGGCAGGAAAAGAGGCAGGAAGTGCAGGTTATTAGAAACCTTGTCCAAGGACTCTGTAGAGGCCCAGCTTGCTTATGTTGGCAAGGAGCTCAGGAGAGGTGGTCATGCTTCCATCAAACGGTGGCAGCCTGCCTGTGTGTTTTGCCCGTTGTTGCCTCTTCCCTCTCGCACTGACACTTCAAGAGGACAGTCAGTGTGTGCTGAATGGGAGCACAGAGGTGGAAACAAAATAGAGCGGCATTTTTAATTCCAGCACAGTCTATTTGGGCATGCAGCACCATGCCTTTTCCACAGGGATTTGTGCGTTCTGTAGAGCGTAACTGGACTGGATTGAAATTGAGTATTTGCAACTTTGTTTGCCGTGTCCATGGTATGAGTCGTTTAACTGTATGGATATGCATGTAATGGATGACATTGTTGTGAAGCTTTTCTGCCTGGTCCTGTGTACCAGCAGCTCAAACTGTGTGCAGAGGGCATCATAAGGGATGTTTGTGACAGCATTCGCATTCTCCTGCTGAACTTCGCACAGGTGGTGTCAGTGAACCCAAGGGACAGATGGCTTCAGAGATACCTCCAGGTAAATGGACAGGAACCTCATACCTTTGAGTCGGGCCCTGACTACTCCTTAGTTATAAACATTTACTTATGTTGTTGCTAGGCTGTTAAAAAAAAATGCATGCATGGGCATTAGTTTACGCACCATTTGAACCTTACACATAAACGCTACGGATAAATCCACCAAGCTAAACAGAAATCAGATATGTAATTCCTTTGGAGGTATCCAGATGCCTTGAACATCTTTCTTGCAGGTAACGTGCCCATCAAGAATTTAGAGCTTTTGTTCCTTGTCTTCTCTTGAAGGCTTTTTCTCTCCCTACCTGTATTCCAAGGTTAGGTTTCTCAGGAGCTGTGCTCCAGCCTCAGAAAGGCGTTGTTCTACACAGCTCCTGCAGGACCTCGCTGCAGAGCAGACCTGATCCATCTGCAGCTTTTCCTGTTAGACGTGAGTTAAAGTCCTCAAAGCTGACCTAAACCAGGCAGGATGAAAAGATGGAGGCTGCTAGGCAAGACTGCTCAGGCTGAGTATCTAACAGGGCATTGCCAAATCCCAGATACTTCTGCAGTGTAGCAAATTAGCATGAAACAACACAAGGCTGCAATGTAGAACTCTTGCCATCCGTCAGAACTGAACGGCTGTATGCAAACTGTCTGTTGGCAATGGGCCTGGACCCTTTCTAATTCCTGAGCTATGCCCAAAATTTGTCTGGGAGGACACTGACCAGCCTGAGCCAAAATCACACCGAAGACTGGTGATGAAAACAATGCACTAGAGGAATGTCTTTTAGGTGACATAATCTAAGTGTGTTGCTTTTCTTCTCTTCCTCCTCCCTCCTTTCTGATATCCGTTGTCTGCAGTACGCATTTAGGGGATTATCTTCTCTCTTCTCCGTATCCCACACTGCCACATGGCTGGGAATCTGCAGAGAGTCGGTGAGGGAAACAGCCATCTGTTGGAAATTGGAGACAAGCAAAGCGGAAGCTGGGATTAGGATTTCCTCTCTCCTTCCGACTCTACCTTTCCACAGAAGGAAAGGTAAAAGACTGCAGAGATTCTAGAAGGCACTTGAGAGTAATGTTAGGGGTTTGATTGTAAAGGAAATAAATGCTGCACAAAGGGGCAAACTTAGCATTAGCTTTTGCAGTCCAGAACTGTTTTGGAGGTTTGGGAATGAATTTATTTTCCCCAGCAAAAAGCTGGAACATTATTCTTTGCTGCTCTCCCTTATCCAAGTGCAGGAGGGACAGACCAGGCCTTCTCCACGTCCAAATGGCAGTGAATTGGGCAGCACTGATCTTCTTGGAGAACTGCACCGTGTCACAGCCTTCAAGTAAAATGGCAGCAGGGCTTGAGGACTCATGATGAGCTGCTCAGTCACCGCTTCTTCTCTCTCAGCAGATGTTCCCACTTCTTCCTTTGCTGAAATGTCTTTAATTTTGGAACAGGGAAGGAGGAATCAGGAAGTTGTTTGCTAGTTCTCATGCTGCTTGCAGCGCTCAAGAATAGGAAGCTGGCCTGTGGTTTCCCTGGTTTTGTTTGTTTTCCCATTTCAAGGAGCAAGAGGATGCTTTATGCCCTGCTCTGTGGGCAGCATCTTATGATTCATGTGCAGCGTACAGAGCCAGCAGTGGACGTCTCACCAGCACCAAGAAGCCCTGTACCACGCACAGGACCATGTTTATGTTCCATCCTCCAGCCTCCGGGGAGGCCCAAACACGTTTCACATCGTCAGCCCAGCACAGGAGCTCCAGCACCAGGAAGGATAATGTTTCCACTGCCATCTTCTCTGTGTTTCAATACCTGCAATTTGGTTTTGTTTTGGAAATAGCTAGCAATGCCTTTCATTTTAAGCAAGCCTGCCCAAGGAGCACTGGTAGGTTGGTAACTGCAGAGCTGCTTCTCTGGGAAGTGTTCTAAGGAGATGCAATGCAGCATGGATTAAAGTGGATAGCACGCCATTTCCTTGAGACAACGGAATTTACGTGGTTTAATTCAAGCTCACCTTTAACTACCCCAAAAAGTGAGCACGAGTTAGCTGAAGGCAATGAAGTTATCTTACTGTAAATAAGGAAAGAACAGTGGTTGATGCAAAAGGAGTTTAATGTCACTACATTCCATTTGTCCCAGTGTAAGTTTCATGGAATTCGATTCTGGACCCATCCTTTTGTGCCCATCCAGCTGAGGAGGCCGCAGGGAGTGAGGCAGCCTGGCAGCATGTGGCTGCACAGCTGGCACCTGCCCGCTGACTGCTTCTCCAGAGCTGTGCCCGACAAAGTATTTTATGGCATTCAGCGATCAGTGCGAGTACACAGTAAAAATCCACTACATTTATTTTTATTCCTAAGTCATAAAAAGAAAAGTAGGCACGTTATATGCTATGCATCTATATAACATACATAAAGTTGTGTTTAAATGGAAAGCGGGAGCAGCTTTCCCAATCATCACCAGTGTTTTATGGCTGCTCCCTCCTCACTTGCACGGGCTGGCAGCCCTGGAACAGGTGGGAGGGGTGGGAGGAGCAGCTTTCCTAGCAGAGCAGCAGCGCCTTGCCTGCAGCCACATCTTGTTTTAAATGTAGTCATTTGTTGTCAGTAGAACAGCATTGCCATATCACCCTCGGCTAACACTTCGATAACCAAATGAGTGAATCTGTGCAGACTATGAAATGAGCTAAAACATCTCCGTTTTCCCTCCTGGAGAGAGCAGAGCAGGAAGGCTCTTCCGTCGCCTTTAACAGAGTGTAAAGGACTGACCCAGACCGTGAGTGCCGTGTGGGATTCCCCTGGGGGTGGTCAGCTCCATCCCTGAGATGGGGTGAAATCTCCTCTGGATGCTGTCACGTTGTCACCTGTGTGCCCAGTGGGGAGTGCTTCGTACTTCTCGTAGGCAGGAGCTGCTGCCTGTGTCTGGAACAGGTACATCCCCAGGCTCCCAGTGGCAACCTGCTGGGCTCCATTTTAAGTAATGCCTTCGCCTCGGGCACTTCACTAAAATTTCTGTGCTTCGCTTCTCATCTATCAAAAAAAGGCGACAGTGGGCAAAATGAAAGTATTTCTTTATTTCCTACTTCATTTTGAGGCTCCTGAGTCAAGAATCGCTCTCACGGTGTCCTGAGGCTGCACGCTGTGTCCCGCTCTGTAGGTGCACTGCAAAGCTCTGCTGCCTGCTTTCAGCAGTGGCAGACGGGGCTCCTGGAGGCCTGGGTGTTCCCCCTGGGAGTCCAAGCAATGACACTGAGCTTCCACAGACAACAGAAGGCATGCTGCTCATCAGTAAGGGAACCTGTGTCTCTGAGAGTTTGTGACAAGGTATAGGTGTTTTTAAAATGAGGTGAAAATCATCTTCTTGTTGTGTGGTGCAACAAACGGAGTTCCATCCTATTTGAAAGGTCATGGCAGTCTGGTGAAGTTCCCACTGACTGGAAAAGGGGGAACATAACCCCCATTTTCAAGAAGGGGAAAAAAGAAGATCCTGGAAACTACAGGCCGGTCAGTCTCACCTCTGTGCCTGGCAAGATCATGGAGCAGATCCTCCTGAAGGCTCTGCGAAGGCACGTGGAAAATCGAGAGGAGGTGATTGGTGGTAACCAACATGGCTTCACCAAGGGCAAATCGTGCCTGACAAACCTGGTGGCCTTCTATGATGGAGTCACAGCAACAGTGGATAAAGGGAGAGCAACCGACGTCATCTACCTGGACTTGTGCAAGGCGTCTGACACTGTCCCGCACGACATCCTGGTTGATAAACTGGATAAATATGGGTTTGATGGACGAACCACTCGCTGGATAAGGAACTGGCTGGATGGCCGCACTCAGAGAGTGGCGGTCAATGGCTCA
>WBMW01004957.1:21161-59722 GCA_013396635.1 Penelope pileata
AGGGCTGGAGCACCTCCCCTACGAGGACAGGCTGAGAGAGTTGGGACTCTTCAGCCTGGAGAAGAGAAGGCTGCGGGGGAACCTGATAGCAACCTTCCAGGACCTGAAGGGGCCTACAGGAAAGCTGGGAGGGGCTTTTTACAAGGACAGATAATGACAGGACAAGGGGTAATGGTTATAAACTGGAAGAGGGTAGATTTAGACCAGATATAAGGAAGAAATTCTTCCCTGTGAGGGTGGTGAGACACTGGAACAGGTTGCCCAGAGAAGTCGTGGATGCCCCCTCCCTGGAAGTGTTCAAAGCCAGGCTGGATGGGGCTTTGGGCAGCCTGGTCTGGTGGGAGGTGTCCTTGCCCATGGCAGGGGGGTTGGAACAAGATGATCTCTAAGGTCCCTTCCAACCTGAACCATTCTATGGTTCTGTGATGCTGCAGAGACAAGCAGTGACAGAGGTTCCAACAGACCTTTGCTCTCAGAGACACAGAGTGTAGGCCTGTTTCACCTTTGTAAGCTTTGCATGCAATATTAAACAAGAATGTTTCATCTTAGTTTTTTAAAAAGTAGGTAAATAGGATGCAGAGAACAGTAAATTGTAGAGATGAGAAGTGCCACTTCTAAACGGCAATGAAGTGACAAATTTCTTGACAAGCCCTAGCAAGGGCTTGTTGACAGTGTGCTCTTTTTTTGAGTTCATATTCAGGAACAATAGGTTAAAACTCTCCTAAACATCCCGTATCTTCATGTCTCTGTAGCATTCTGGAATGTGTGCAGTTTGGAAACATACATTAATAGTGAATTGCAAGAAATATTTCAGTTTGCATTTTAGCTACATTTACTCATTTTAAAAAACTGTAAATTGTCATAAACTGAGACACTGGAGCTCTGTTTTCCTTCATCAGAGCCCGTTTGACGAGGAGAAGGCAGCCGGGCTATGTTGTTTTGTCGACCATGGCCCTTTCTGTGCTGAAGCCACGTGTAGAGGAAGTGGAAATTTCCTGTTTGCTTTTTCTCACTTTGGCTGTTGTGTCAATTTCCTTTCAGAGCAGTGATTGGCATGGAAAGCCATTTAATTGTCACTGTTGTGTGACTGGAAGGAACTTTAGCACAGGTTGTCACTGTGCTGCTGTGTGTTAGAGTTAACATCTTTATCTTTGAAAAGTAATTCTTTGGGGATGGACTTTTAAGGGTTAGGGTTAGGCAACGGCGAGTGAAGGCTCAGATGTTTGGGGTTAGAACCAAGTTGGGAGGAGTGCCTTGTTTTGATCTGCATGGGGTATGGATTCTTTAATGAAAAAGGAGGTCCACAATTAAATCACGTAACAAAAAAATACATACTTGACATAATTCACTGTCAGCTGAAAAGAACTTAATCTTCCGTTTCTGGCATAATCTTCTCTTCCTGAAATAAAATGTAAGAGGTGGTGTCACTTAGTGGCAGGTGGGCTCAGAGGACAGCTCAAAGGAGCAGCGTTGTTGCCGGTATCGGTACCTTGTGGAGGTGCTGGTGTTGTTCTTGGAATGGTGGTGACCAAGGTCTCTGGCTGCAGCACATTGACAGCAAGGCTCAGCTGCTGCTGCAACAACACTTCTGTGTGGGAAGGTTTGGAGTTAGGATTACTGGGTGGGGAAAGAGAAATGTACCCACAGAAATATACCTTGCTTCTGCTTCTACAGAAAAAGTAACCATAGTGTGAACTGATAAATCAATAGCAAAGGAAGCACGTGCTGTGTATGTGAAGTCTGTTAGGTGGCCTCAGCTTGTCAGCTGAACGAAACGAGAATGCTATTTCTGCTGAATTTATTGTGTTTTACTTCAGAAAGGAAAATGGAAGATTCCACAAGTTCATGAAATGCCACGAACTGTAAACACATAGGAGCTTTGCAATGACAAAAAATGACTTGTGCAATGCAAGCTGAGCTTCATCATATTCCTCTGGTGCAGGGGGAATAACACTGGAACGTAGCAGGATGGTGTGCTTCTGACATTGGATGTGCCACCTGGTAATAATCCAGTCGTAGGGGAGGAAAACGATGGTCACAGGAGGAGATGTGTCATTGCTGTGGCGTGTCATGGTGAGAGGAAAGCGTTGTTGTCAATTTTCAACAAAAAATGAGAAAGGGGGAGAGTTCTTTGTAGTATCTTTGTCATGTTGGGTTAAAAAATGAAATGCATAACTGGGTGGGATAGTGGGTTGGTGGAGGACAGGCTGAGACTTCTTACAAAGAAAATGCCTCTGTGGGTCTCGTTTTCTTCACGGAGTTTCTGCTTCAGAAAGCCACCCCGACGTCCTGGTACTGCGCTGTGTCTTTGGCTGCTTGGATGTGTCCCTTGATCAGTTCTTCAGTGCAGTGTTGAAGATGGTTGAATTGAGTATCACAAAACATCAACCCCATAAATCTGTTGCTCTGGCAAGGGCAGCCAGGCCCCACTGGTGGCTGTGTGGGCAGCTCCTGGGTCAGGCAGGAGCTCGCACCAGTGAGCACTGGGTTGTTCCTGAGACCTCCACAATTCGGGATGAGCAACGCCTTTGATGTAGTGGGGATGATGATCTCTGCAGTGTTGTTAATACTGATAGTCGCTGCTCAGAAAAAGAGAAGGACTGCTGTGATTCCAGAGATAAGGAAAGAGGAGGTGACTTTGTTTTTTCAGCCAAACTACACCAGTTGCTCCAGAAGCAACGCCTCCTAGTTATTTCCATGGAAAGTGCTACAGATACTAAGAGCACAATAACACTGTTTGATAGAGCAAATTCATAGCTGCAAAACACTATTTTTCAACACAGCCACCACCGCTACCTGTTAATTTTTGCCAGTGATGAACAAGAGCCTGTATGCTGTGCTCATAAACATCTGCCCTGGTGGAGGTGCCCCACCGTTGCTCTTGCCACTGCTGAAAGGTGCCACCACCCCTCAGTGTGCCAGCATCCACGGGTTGGTCTCCGCCAACGGTTAGCAAGTCTCCATGAATGTCAGTGGGTGCCATTTTTTCCACATGGAGGAATTCAAGGATACACCTTTGTCCATGTCAGACGCCATCATGTCACAATGCCCCTCTGCTGCCATCTGTCACATGACAACAACATGGAATGGGATATGGGTGGGAAGGTTCAACCTCTGCTGCCATCCCACCAATATCCGCCTCTGCTGTCCTGGGCCGACATCGTAACATTGGAGACATTACTTTTGGGGCAGCCCTTGTGTGACAGAAGCCCATCACAGTGCTGCACTTCCACGGGTGCAGCAGCAGGTGTAAGCTCCCAGTGCTCCACGGGGGATCGGAACAGCGTGGCAGCCAGCAGCAAGCTTAGCGTGTTCCTTCAGCCTCCCAGGAAGTGTGGTTCAGTTTTGATAAGCTCAAAGCCGCAAAAGATCATGGGAGGTGGAAAACACAGGAATCTGAGCACCCGTTTGGCTTAACATTTTTTGCGTGATGAGTGTTTTCCTAAAAGTAATAAAATCCTATAGCAGCTTCTGAGGGACCGGCAGTCCTCACTGTCCAGAGCAAAGGGAAGAGAGTCCTGGCTCTGTTTGGGTTTGCTTTGGAGTGTTGCAGTGAAACTGAATATGATGCACCCATTTGTATAACTTTAAAAAAAATCATTAACAAACTAATGTCTTATTTCAGAGACTTTCTTGCAAAATACTTTGGTTTTGAGGAAGAGGTCAGCAGGTTTGCCAGTAAAAGCTTTAAGAAAGTGTGTGCCCATAACCATGGAGACAAGAAGTGCCTTTCACTTGAATTCTTCAGCTGCTGTAACCCAGCATAGCTTTGACTTGCTCCCACAGGAGTTTGTTCTTGTTTATCAGCGCTGAAGTGGTCAGGAGACAGCAAGAATCTTGCAGTTACACGTGGCAGAAGGTGTTGCAGACCGTTTGCAAAACTGTCTTGGATACCAGGCTGAGCCTGTTGGCATACAGAGAGGTGAAAGCTGTAAGCCCCACAGCAGCAGTGTCCCCTTGGACAGAAATCCCAGCAGCTCTGTGGGCCCAGCTGACCCAGCAGGGAGCAGACAGCTGCTGAGCATGGGCTGGTTCATCCAGGGGAAAAGTCATGCTGCTGCCTGCACCAGAGCAGGGAGGGGAGAAATCCAGGCAGTAGTGAGCTCAGGTACTGGCCTTGGTTATGGCACCTGGATCCTCGTTTTGTGTTTCCACAGCAGTAAATTCACTGTGTTGCGTGCTGGGATGGGAACAAATATTATAGCTGTCTTTTAGAGATCAGTTTTCAGGCTGAACCCACCTGTTGTTACTGAGGGCGTTCTCCTTCGCAGGGACAATGGGACCTTGTTTAGTTCCAGTTTCATGTTCTTCCAGTGTGGCTCAAGGAACGTCCTGAGCAGGGAGTTACTTCCATGCCCCACGTCAGCTGCCAGCACTACGGGAAGCCTCCCCTCTGCTGCAGGGCAGCCTCCTGCCCACAGCACGCTCCTTGGTGCAGCCAGTGCTGGGCGCTCGGGGCTGTCATCTGCAGGGTTCCTCTGAAGGCAGAGGAAGGGCAAAAAAATAATCAGCCTAAGTAGAAAGGCAAACAAACGGTCATGCTTTTAGTCACAGTGGCAGAGTGGGAGCCATAAATCAGGGAGACGGTGCCGGGTGGCTGCAGGGAGCACAGATGAGCAGGGAAGGTTGGGCCTTTCTTCTGGAGATGCCTCAGCTGCACAATGACCCTGCACAAGCTGAATTTTTGCATAGGGAGTGTGACAAATAGAAACCAGGGTTGTACAGAAAGCAATCAGATCTCTTCCGGCACCCTTCTGACTGCTTTCTCAGAAGCATGTCTGTGCCCTTCAGCCACGTGCAGCAATCCTCTGCGCTGGGGCACAGTTCCGTGTTGTGCTGGGTACGTACATGCAGCGTGCTCCCATGGGTGCTCCCCTTGGAAACCTTCTCAAGGAAGGGTTTCCTTCCCTCGCTGCACCTCAAAAATGAAAAAGGCTGCAATATGATGGAGTTCTTTTCCCAGAAAAGAAATCAATGAAGTTTCAAGAGACAGAAGAAGAAAATGCAGCTTTTCTGTTCATGCAGATACAGTTGAGATGCCTCTTCATTTCTTCCTTGGGCAAGCAAGGGAAAAATTGGAAAGCTCATGGCTGTGTTTCTGCCTGTGTTGCCTTCAACACAGCATTGTGCTCAGAGTCACAGCCCTGAGAATCTAGTAGTCGAGGAGTGTGCCACAGAAATGTTTGTTTCAAAGGATCTGTGTGCTCACAAATACCTCCTTTCCCATGACTTATCGGTTATTTTAATCATAAGTGCTTTGCCTCCTTATAAATCTTTTCTCTTTTTTCTTTGGTGACTCGTTCTTAAGTTTTATAATGAACTTTCCTTCTTGTACAGTAATCCAAAATTGACCTATTGACAGAGTAGCACCTGGGGATTAAAGATTTCTAGGACCCAATTTTCTGTTCTATTTTAGTTTTGTGAAGCCGTGGGCTTCTGACACAAGCTTATTTACTATATTTTAATATATCTATAATCTAATGCCCAACTGAGATACCTTTGGCCTGATTTTGAGAAGCACCCAAGCTTCCACTGAATGCATTATTAGCGGTGTACATCCAGGGATTTCAGGTCTTTCGTTGTGGTCAGATGGAACTTCTTGAAGCTTTCGTTACTGTTTCTCACCTTCCTGTTTCACAAATGGCAGACAGTCATAGCAGTGCTGTTCTCCACGGTTCTCAATGTAAGCTTTGTGAGCTTTTTAATTTTGTTATTTTTATCTCTACACCATGACAGCACTCTACTTGTAGTGTTTTTAGCATAAATCTGCCAAAACAGTGCAGCCAACAGTTTCATTTTGCTCAGGTGACAAATTTACTGATGTCAGTGGTAACACACAGCTAGGTGCCAGCACCAAGTTTACATTTACGAGTTTAGAAACTGGTTTGAGACTCATCAGTGCCACTGAAGCTGTATCCATGAGGAGTCTCATTTCCAACATTTCCAAGAGGAGCCTCCCTGACTTGTGTCTCTTCCCACAGGCGTTTCCACGAATCTGCTGTGAGTTTCTCCAGGTCAGGCAGCCTCGTTTGTTGTTTTCCAGAGGCAGGGAGACAATGCGCTGCAGAGCTCCTTGAGCAGCAAGAGGTCCTGAGGACTCAGATTGAACTTTTGGGAGGCAGTAACCCCGTTTTGTTTGTGGCTTAGAAGCTGCAGTGCAAGCGCAGTGCTCTGCTGGGAGCAGGGCTGCTGTTGCAAAGTTCCTCCAGCCTTTTCTTCTCAGCACATTTGCTCTGTAAACAGTCTGTAAAAACTTGAAGGGCTTTTCTTATTTTTTTTTATTCATTTCTTCAAAGCTCTTTGATTTGCCATCTTTGTAGTTGGAGGGCTCTGCCTTATTGCTGCTAGGTGACCTGTTAATATTCTGGAAACCGGAGTTTTTTGAAAAGGATTGATGCTTTCAACATGTAAAAGGGAAAAAAAAATTCCTTTGCATTAGTCCATCTTTACAGCCAAGGCAATTTTCCACATGGTGGCTTTATGGAAATGGGTTGCAGCTCTTGCCGACCATGACCAGAACATTACAGGAAATGTATTTTCATGGAAGATTTGCTGCAATTGCCAACTGGAGGAGGGAGGGGGACAGGGGGTTTGTTCTGTTAATGGACAACTGCGTGCCGTGATGTGAATCCCTTCTGTTAAATTAAATTGGTTTGCACTGATAGGCCATCTCCCTCTGCAAGGGCCCAGGCGTGCTGGCGTGGCTCCTTCTGTCGGAATGGGGAGAGCAGGCTGGGGTGATCCCAGCGGTACAGGCAACTGGAGCCCCTCCACCAAGAGCCTCACTCAGAGCCAGAACCGATAGCAGTTGGCTTCGCAGCCCCGGTGCTTAGAGGTGGTGTATTTTACATGATTTTCTGTGGCACTGAATAAGCTGGAAGCGCTGCAGGTGTTCTTTGAACATCTGAAGATTCTCTTCAAGCCAGAAGTTCAGCATGGAAGGCTGAGGGGTTGGGTGCTCCTGGTGCATTCTGAGTGTACGTTTTGATAGTTGTCACAGCTCAAGGGTTGGTACCTCCCAAGTAGGAGTAGCAACGATACATGGCCTTGCTCCTATGTGAAAATGTTGTTTGTGCTGGGAACATGATCGCTCACAGGGGAAGGCACTAACTGATCCCTGTGGTGAATGCTTGAGTCCCAGCAGGTCCATCATCAGTTCCATATGGGGTGTTTTCCAGCTCTGGAGATCTGTCCCTTAAAGTAATCTCCTTGCTGCTCTAATCCCGTGGCTGGCACTGAGGGTGGGCACACCTCTTATATAGAATTATGGGGTCTTCCAGGCTTACATGTTCATTTGCTTTTTCTGCAACTTGATTTTAGCTTTCTCTTGTAAGGAGTATGTATGTATGAGCTCTAAGTTCCTGCTGACCCCATCGCTGGGTATTCCACTCCAGTCTGGAGAAGAGGAGGCTCAGGGGAGGCCTTATTGCACTCTACAGCTCCCTGACAGGGGGTTGTGGTGAGGGGGGTCAGCCTCTGCTCCCGGGTAACAGCGACAGGATGAGAGCTGATGGCCTCACGTGGTGCCGGGGGAGGGTCAGGTTGGGTATCAGGAAAAACTTCTCTGAAAGAGTGGTGAGGCACTGGCACGGCTGCCCAGGGAGTGGTGGGGTCACCGTCCCTGGAGGTTTTCAGGAAACCTCTAGATGAGGGACATGGTTTAGTGGTTTAATGGGTAATCTTGGTGGTAGGTGGGCAGTTGGACTATATGACCTTGGAGGTATTTTCCAGCCTTAGTGATTCCATGATCCTATGATTTAAGCATAAAGGTTTTACTTTGAATTGCCCAATCTCATTCTGAAAAAAGTGTATGGGTAGGATTTGCTCTCTGAGAGTAGAGTTATGCCAAACCATGGAGAGTGACCCCATCAAGATGGTAAAAATAGTATTTGTAATAATATTTTTGGAGAGGTTGATGTTTTTATAGTGATGTGTGGAGTTCTCAGTGTTTGGGTTGGTTTTGCTTTGAATTTAATTTAGGAGGAAGTTTTAATGTCTACCATGTGGTGTTTGTCATCACACGAGTAGGGAAAGAGGAAATGGTGAAGTAGGGCTAATTTGATAAAATTACCCTGAACATACAGAGGATGTGCTCCTTGACAGGGTGCCAAGCTGTGTGCTAGAGAATTCCTTTGTTATTAGCCCTTTAGTTTCCCGTTGCCATCAAGGAGGCAAGTGTAGCTACATTTGCTCCCTGAGCAGAGGAGCTTTGAATTGGAGTGTACCCTCTTGGGGAGTGCTGTTGTATGCCAAGAGCTGCGCTGGCAAGGGGATGGAGAGAGGGAAGCAAAAATACAACCCTCAGTCCTGTCTGTACAGTAAATACAAAGAGCCTGAACGTGCAATCCCTGCTCTTTATTCATGGGTGACCACTCTTCTTGTATGGATAACTGAGGCCGGACTGCTCAGTGGAAAACCGGGGGTTCGATAAAGCAGTCAAATGAGACACGGTGAAATAGTGCAATCATTTGACAAAGCAACACTGCCATCAGTGTCTGTTTCCACCTGACTGGAGCGCGTTCTGTGATAGATCGAATATGACATGCCATCGTGTATCCCAAAGACAGAGTTATTAAGCTAACGTACCGTGCATGAGTTCTTGCCGCAGCAGCACCAGAGGACTGATGGATATGCACTGGGACAGGAAGGAATGCAGGTGTTTTGCAGAAAATCCAGCTCTCCTGTGCCAACCAACTATTACAAACTTGGTGAAAAATTACATGTTTTGGTAGTTTACTTGCTGCAGCTCTGCAGCGAGTCTTCCTCACTGCGCTGGGAAGGGCTTTCTCTGGGAAGTGAAAAATAATAGGCTGACAGCAGTTCTGGAAGTTGCTTCCTGTTTTTTATCAATATTTTACAAAGAGAATTGAGTTTGTAAAAGAGACATGCCTTGATTCAGAAAAATCCCAACTGGCTCCTTGCCACTTAAATTTGGAGAAATAATTCAACAAGCGGATGTTTTAGTTATGAGGCAGCAGCCCTGCTGGTCAGCAGCACTCTGCTCTGGAGAGAGCCACGACCTGAAACACGTGTAGCAGGGCTGCAAGGAGGAGCACTCCTGGTGTGGGCACGGGCTCTGCTTGCTGCCATTGGCAGATGAGGCTGGATTTTACCTGGAGCGTATCCTTTTGGTCTTAGAGTCATAAGGTTGGAAAAGATCTCTAAAATCACCAAGTCCAACCCCAGCCCATCCCCACCATACCCACTGAGCCATGTCCCCAAGTGCCACATCCCCACGGTCCTGGAACACCTCCAGGGACGGCTCTTGTTATGCAATTGCATTTGCTGGTGGAAGGGGTCTTGCTAAGCACCCACTGAACGCTCTCTCAAGAGAAGAAAGTTTGTGATGGTGATCTGTGAAGTCATGATCCAGCAAAGCCCATAGTTCATAATACTGCTGTTCATTCTCTAGAGGTTCCAGAATAATCTGGGAAAAGGCAAAGTTGACATCCTCCTGCAATCTAAACCACATCCTTCCCCTGTGCTAGACGCAGAGAAGGGCCCTGCATTGCTGGAGGTGGTGGTTGGGTGGTCCCAGGAGAATGCCCTGTCAACCACCATAACACATGGATGGCACCAGACAGTTTGTGCTCTTCACTGCTGCCTCATTCATTGCTTGGTCACAGGTTGTTCTGTCTGCTGTTCGTCTAAAAGAGAAGCCTGCTTTTCAGAAACAGCGGAGTGCCTGTGGAAGCTGGGCTCAAACAGGGCTGTTCCACAGGGTGCTTCATTCTCTGCTTTCTCTTAGACACTGCTTGCTGGGTTTTGTGTGCACAGCTGATGCTTCAAAGGAGAAAAGGATGAGAAAGAAAAGAGGAAAACCAGCTCTTTTCTTGGTTGCTGTGCATTGCAGTAGGTGCCCCCTCATTAACCAACTGGTGTTTGACTGCTTTGTGCTAATAGAAATAAAATAATGAGAGGCAGTGCTTCTTGCAGCTCCATTTCTTGTTTGAAGCATGCAAACAATGCAGTGTTGGTGCTTGGTTGGGATATCCTGGTGCCGGGGTCTTACCCAAGTAAACAAAGTCCCCACCTCTATTTCAGTGTGCTACGTATTAGTGCATTTGGCCTCCTGCAAACTGAAGGAGAGAGACCTGGTGCCGGCAGAGCTGCGGAGGCACTGATGAAGGGAGAGATGGATTGACCGTGTTAAGCTATTTCCTTTGCCTTTAAAATCCCCACTAGGTTCTGGGCTGCTGACCAGAGGTACTGTTCTGGCTAGGGCACCACAGTGGCCCTTCAAACCAAAACTTGACGGTGTGATATGGTGTTTGGGGTTATAAATTAACTCTGCTGATCAACACTCTCAGTGTTACTGGGGCAAGGCAGTGTGCAGCCTGGAAAGTGTCGGGGGGAACTGTGCAACATGGCTAGGATGTAGGGCAGTAACGTCCACAGCAAATAGAGGGATTTCATGGTGCTCTACCAGCATTAGGCTCCTTTCCTAAATGCAGCAGGAAGGCACAGATGGATTGTTCATCCTTACTGCAAACAGCCAATGAAATAGAAAGCTTCATTGGGTTTTGTTTTCCTTCCTTCAGGCAGCAGCTGAATTGCAATTACACTCAGGATTGTTTTTTTTTTTTATATTATTAGCAGGAGAAAAAAGTTATTTCTTCCTATTACAGCATTAGTGACTCAGACATGAAAATGAAAATGTTTGGGTTTGTTACTCGGGTTGTGTGCCTGATCCCACTCGCAGGTGGCAGAGCTCCTGCTGCTCGCCGTGAGACCCGGGCTGACCACTCGCTGGAGCAGGAGGGGCTGTGCTCTGCCTGGTTTGTGACAGCAACAGAGTGCTCAGAGACAAGGGGTTGAAAAACAGCCCACAAAAATGTGGAAAAACACATTACAAACACATTCAGCTATCATATCTGTGGGCCTGCTTATAATTTTACTTCAAATTAAAGGAGGAGCAAAGGGAAGTAAACAATGCCAGTGGACTTGGAAAACATGCAGTGATCAGTAAAAACAGACCAGATTGTTAGAAAATTCCTTCTCAAGGGAAGAAGTCTCCCTTTTAAAAACAATTATTTCAAAGTGCACACAGCAAATATCTTAGAAACATTTCTGAAGCATAAATGAAGAGGTCTGCAGCTTTGGTGCGGTTGCTGAATGTCTCTGTCCGTGAGCGCTGTGGGTGTCCCAGCTGGACAACACGCGTACGTGTTGCCGGGCTCGCAGTGCGGTGGGGGCAGAGGGATGCTGCTGCAGCTGTGTCCAGATGTGGGGCCCTGGCTTGGACCTCGATCAGACAAATGAGCTATGCTTCCTTGTGCCCAGAGCTTGCTCACTGTAAATGGGATTAGTTAGCAGAAGGCTGGCCCACATGGAGTAGGAGACTGGGAGCAACGAGCATGTTCCGACTGCGCTCGCTGGCCGCGCTGGCAGCCACCAGCAGAGCTAAAGCTGCTGAAGCCTCAGGAGGTGAGGCAAGGTTGATACAGTCCGTGCCTCTCCTGTTTGGTGAATAATCACCAGCACAAAAGTAATCAGTCTTTTTTTTGTTTAAAAAAAAACCAAAGTTGTTGTGAGCACCCTTCAGATAGAACATGGGAGAATACTTTTTGAATCAGTGCTACTTGGAGAGCTGGTGGGGAGCTCAGTGACTCAAGTCCCTGCTCCACAGCCCTGTTTTGCTGCAAGCGTTGGCACCCCTGGCTGCAGCGGCAGCTGTGTCCTGGTCCCTGGGCACAGCCCGGCTCTGTGCTGCCCATTGTTACAGGCAGCTCCACACCGAGCTCTGCAGCCCATCTGCTCCTGGCTCATCCCATGCAGGTGGGAACGCAGTGCTCCCTGCCTGCTGCGTGCCTGGAGCTGGTGGAATAGAGCATGCGGAAGGTGTTGGGTGCTGCACTCGCAAGCAGGGCTGAGGAGCTGCTCGGGGCTGTGTTAGCAGCACGGTGGGGGCTGTGTTCTGTGGGTACTCTGAGGAAGTGGCAGTGGTGGAAATTAAGTCTGTTTCGCAGGGAGTTTGTTTTGGAAGGGTTTAGTCCTGTGGCCCTGTTGCTTCTCCATGGGTTGAAAGCACCAGGAGAGGAGAAGCACCTCTGAGGTCTTCGCCTTCAGCTTGGAAAACTAAGACTTAGGTTATTTCAATTTGCATACCACTGAATTTTTCTCAAAAAACAGAGCTCTCAAGATCTCAGTGGGGTTTCAGTGATGTCACAAGAAATCTCCCAGATGGTTTTAACACAGCCAGGGAGATTCCAGGCCCTGTGCATCTATTTCATCCTGTTGGAATTTTTAACAATGTGCATTGCCCATTCTATTCCACTGAATCTGTGGCACTATTGGCATCGATATTGGCTTCTTTTCCTTATTTGTGTGGTGTTTCTGACTAACCACGTTCTCACGCAGCTTTCAGCTGGGATGAGTGAACACCAGGGTGTGTTGCCCTTAGCACACCAGCGATTCTCACTGTGGCAAAGATGGGACACGTCGTGCTGGGTGCAGGGCCTGATTGTCCCAGCAGCATGAGCAGCCTGAGCAGAAGCCTCACCTGGAGGTCTCTGCTGCTCCCAGCACCTCTGCTTTGTGGTGTGCAGTTTTCTTTAACCACAAGCAGACTTCAGGCTATGCTACACGCATTTTTCAGCTGCCTTCCTCGTAGTTTGTTTTCATCCCATAACCACTGTCTTGGATGTACCCGATCAAGTACTTGGGGGCCAGATTTGAACCACTATTGCTGAAAGAAGCTAATTTTAAAGGAATTCTGATAAACCAATACATGTTTTTTTCTCTAACCAACATCGCTGCCTTTTACTGAAGGTCCTGCAAACATCAGCACAGCTGAGGGAGACCAAGTGTGATGCTGAAGCATGGAAAGAGCAGTCTTGGCTGGTTTCTCTCATCCTGCACGCAGAGCAGAGTGCTCAGCTGCTGTAGAGCTGCTGCACCCCAGAGCAGTAACACAGTGTTTGTTCCAGGACGGTGCGGTAGGAGCTGACACAGTGCTGCTGGGACGTTTGGTTCCGAGGAGCAAAGCACACCCCAGTGCACACGAGTCAGACAGACCAAGCACCAGCCTGGATGTATGCTCTTTGCTGCTGCCACCAATCTTCAGAGCGTCAGCAGTACATCCAGTTTTCTTTCCATTTTTCACCTTACACAGTCACTCGGCGTAGCAAAACCTGTGAGCCCACTGATATCTGCAAGGCTCTTTATTTCATCACTGCATTTTCTGCCACCTCCGCAGCCTCTCTGTAACCACCCTGCTGATGGCAGGCAGCAGGGCGATGGATGGCTGTCGTTCCAAGTGTGCTGCCCCTTTCTGCTGTTTTCCCTTGCCCATGCAATTCACAACACCCACACCTCTGGCCATGCCCAGAGCCCGTCCCTGCGCCCAGTGCTGCCATCAGCACAGCAGGGAGGACTGGAGCGCCTTTCCTAGCACTGTGCTGCTGCAAAGGGGCTGGTGAAGACCATGCCAAACCTGCGGTACATCTTAAGGAATTCCAGCTGAAGGATGCTTGTCACAGCGCAGGCAGATTCTTACCTACAGCCCTGATTCCTAGTTGGAACCCCTGGGAATGCTTTGTTTCTTAGGGCTTCGTTAGAAGCTCTTCTCAGAAGCTGTTGAATTCTTGTCTCGTTGAGTGTGCATTGTTTTTATATGGGTGGTTTTAGTTTCTGTGTACTGCACTGAAACAATAATCGTCGTACTGATCATTTACAAATTTAAGATGATGATAAATTTTCTAAACTTTGTGTTTTCGACTGACTCTGAACTTTCTACTCTTCTGCAGAGATTCTGTAGCATTTGAGAGCCATTTCTCTGTGGTTTAGCATTTAAAAGTCTGTGAATCTTGGCACGTAGAATTGTTTTTTGGTTCCTTTCCCATGGATTATCTTTGTTGGTAATCTATATATGAATAGTCTGCTATAACAAAGGAATAGTTGTTACATATTAGAGGAGGTGGGGAAGGATCAATGATGCTGTAGAAGAATAATTAGCCTTTTTTTTTCCCTGTGCCCTGAATTGAATTTTCATTCTGTGTAGTATTGGCTTTTAACAGTTTATTGAAGATGAGATTTGAGAAAGTCTGACTCTGGGGCAGCTAATCAGTCAGCTGCTAATAGACCTGTGCTGCTCAGCCATGCTAATAGACTTCCCATTGTTGGTGCAGCCTCCTGCTCAGACAGGTAATCTCTTCTGGTATTTGGGCTGAGGTATGCACTAATGACACTTCTGGGAGTGTGAAGACCCTGACATTTCCCTACACAAAGTTCCCATTCAGGGGGGTTGGAATTTGATGATCCTTGAGGTCCCTTCCAACCCAAGCCAGTTGGTGATTGTGTTGTTTGCATGCTGCTCACAAGGCTTCTGGGCTCCTGCTTGTCCCTTCTGCTCGCGGCACACGACACAAACCAGATCCCACACTGCAGCTCTGCTTGCTTCGGGTGCACTTGGCAGCGGGGGTAGGCAGAGCATCCTCTGTATGGAGCCAAAGTGGAGAGAGCTCCCTAAAAGCCTGTAATCAGCCATGAAATGTATGACTGTAAAAATGGCCCATCACAGATGGGCATTATTAACAAATGAGTTAATACCGGTGAAGCATGAAAGGGAAGTAAAAGCAGAGTGGGTGATACTGCTTCTGTGTAAGAATGACTCTCCAAAAATACCTCTGAGCTGTTCCGCACAGGGCTGCACGCTGGAACCCACCAGGAGGCAGTTCCAAGTGTGGGGATTTCTGTTGTCTACTTCAGGAAGGCATGGCACAGCTTCCCCAAAACAAGAGCACTTTGGAGGGCAGCAGTCCCATGAGCGTGGCTATCGGTTGGCATCGCTGCGGTGTTGCCAGACATGGGCTGAGTCCCCTGGATTAAACAGGCCAGAAAACGAGCTCATCCCAGCAAGTTTGTCTGGAGAAAGATGGTTGGTAGATGGAAAGTAGCAAAAGCTCCTAGGGCTATTGGGGAAAAAGAGTTTTCTGGTTAAGGACTGTCTCAAGGAAGCACACACGTACTTTTTCTTTCCTGAAGCTCCCCGTGGCTGCTGGCTTAGGCTCTAAGTGCATAATGAGACAAAGATCATTAGCTGATAGCATCCTGCATCAGAGTTTGTGAAGCAGCCAGCCAGCACATTTAAATAGCATTGGAAGGTGAAGGACTGGACAACAGAAAGTAGAAACTGCCCTGAAGGAATGGCCCTGAGTTTGCAATTCATTTTGTCCCACTTATTATCCTTTTTGTGAACACAGTTGCCATGATCTGTGCTTTTAGAAGGACTCTTTAGGCCAACTTTTTCTTGAATTTCAGACATTATTTTGATGCTTTGCTGGGGGGTTTAACCTCTCCCCCCCGAGCCTGCACAGACACATACCATGGGTGTGATACGGCCCCAGACTTCCTGAGCTGGCCGTGCCCTCTGCACAGTGCTCAGTGCTGGTACAGACCTTTGGGGAAAGTAAGTTTGTTCTGTCCGTGTTCTGCTGGGGCACAGATGCTGTAAACACGTGGCATGAATGGGGGAGTGATCTAATTCCACTCGTGCTGGCTGTGATTTTCCAGTGTGAACCAGTTCAGGCTGTCCCCGCGTCCCTGCTGCAGGCAGGGGATGTGGTGGCTGCCTCTCTGGGGCTGGCAGTTCGCTGTTGTCCCAAGTCGAGGCCCCACGGAGTGGGCACAAACCCTGATGGTTCGGGTCAGTGTGCCTGGGGACCTCAGTGTGACCCCGACTGTGCTGGAGCTTTAGGTGCTAGCTGCATGCATCCATCTGCAATTTTGGAACTAAGGTGATCTGAAGACAGGGGCACAGGGAAAGCCTTCAAACCTCTGGTGTCTGAACGTGCAGTATCTCTGTTGCTGCACAAGCCAGTCAGCTCGCTGTGCTCAGTATTAAATTCCCAAATTTCACATTATTGAACAAATACATCTAGACGTGTGTGCATGTTTCTATATATATGTATAAATAATAGAAATTGTTGTGGAGGGAGAAACTCAAAATGCAGTGCAAAAGGTTTTGAAGCTGGAGAACAGTATGGTTTGTTACCTTTTTCTGTTCACAGCTCTTGTGTTTCACATCATTCATCTTCATTTTCTCCAGAATTTTCTGCTTGATAATTCACTGGATTAGTCTGAGCTTAGACCCAGTCTGTGCCATTTTGGGCTGCAGAGGAGCCCAGGCAGCGGTGGAGGCACCTGCAGAGGGCTCAGGTCCTCTGCACCCAGGTGGGAAAGCGTGCTGATGTGTGGAACAAAAAGGGAAAGTGGCAATTCATTCTTGGTTCATTTTCAAAATCAAATGAAAGCATGTTTTGTAAAAAGGTGCAGTTTGGACTCTGACATATCAAGTGCCCTTTCTGACTGAATATTGAAACCTGTAAGGGATTTCTGAAGACGATTTTCAATCTAGCAGTTGCCCCATTTATAAACATGTCATATGAACACTTCCCAATTGCCAAGTTGCACGTTCTTTCATTTTTCCGAGCCAACATATTAGCACCCACCTGAATGCTTCTCTCTACAACAAGGCAGATATTGCAAGGCTGGCTGAAATTCCTGGCTTGGTCTTTGGGAGCTTGATGCTTAGGAAACCACAATGGATTTCTGAGGAATCCCCATTGACACAGTCTCTCTGTGGCAAGCTTCCATAAGAAACAGTATGACTGAGGTAAACTGCAGAGGGAATGTTCTCTGGATCTCCGTGGAGATCTCCAAGTACACTTACACCAGTGAATTGGGACAGATTTATATTCTCCAGACCCCACGTATCAGCAGCTTCTGATGAAATCATTGCTGCCTAAGCAGGACGTAAATGGGGAGAGGTCGGGCTGCCGGGGCAGGGTGGCTCCAGGGAGTCCTGGGTTCAGGTTTCATCTCTCGGGCTGGGAAACCAGGAAGCTGTTATTGCATTAATCATCCATCCAAATATGCTTGCATATTATGTGGACTCCAGTGTTTATAAAAGGAAATTATCCATTTAATGAGTAATAGCAACAGAAGGGAAGAGGGAAGAGAAACTAACTCCTGTGTCCATTAAGACAAATTTCTTTGCGGAGAAGAGACTTCCATTTCCCAGACAGATTCCTCTGCAAATAAAAGCATATAGTTAGTGCTCCTGCTATGCTTCTGGTGACACGCAGGGTGTATGTATACTTCATGTATATTAGAATAACTGTGCAGTAGATGTAGAATATGATGAGATGCGAGTTAGATGCACAAGCTTTTTAAAAATAGGGAACAGTTTTAGTATGGACTATATTAGGTGGATAATCTTAACCTTTGTTAACTTGGCAAAAGTCCCTACAATGCCTTATGAGTCCCTTCATTCCATGACATTCTTCCTCTTGTTCCCACTACCTATATCTTTAGTATAATTATTTCTGAAATCTCTTAATGCAAATCTGGTTATGATCATGCTTTGTAGCATAAGGTAGCAAGGTATGAAAAAACAAATTGTTCTGCAGGCTCCTATGCTACCTGCTGAGGAGAGAGGGAGCCAGGCTGTTTGTCGAAGTTGTGTCTGCTGGTAACAGGAGCTTTGCTGACTGCAGTAATAGGAAAGGGCAGCAGCGCTAAATGGACAGACAAAAAGAAATTTTAGACCAGAATAAAGCACTTTAGCCCCGATAGACAGATTAACCTGGAAAGCAGGATGACCTTTCTTAGACACAAGGTCACTGATTCAGACAGTAGACTGGAGCTATTGCACTGACTCCTACGCATGCTTGGAAAACGTTGAGCCTAAGCAACCAATTAACACATCCAACTGTTGTTCCTCGGGAAAATGCACCATTTGCTTGCTCTCGGCATCTGCTACGGTTCCCTTCAAAAGTCATTAACAGCAGGATCCAAAATCCTTACTGGAGAAAGATGGGACAAAGGGATAAAAGATGCGAAGGAGAAATAGGAAAGGTAGAACTAGTGTGAACCACAGCTACGTTTATATCTGCATAATTTCTCATCTTTCCAGAGTTAATTGCTTCTTTGCATTTGCCTGTTTACAGGATACAAACTGTTTTCTTCCCAAGCCTCAGTGTGCAGAAGCCAGCAGTTGGCAGTTAGCAGTGCTGAAATCAGTGCAGCCTACTGAGGGTAGCTTGTAACTGGCCTGTACTTACTGCATGTTTGCCCTGGGGGTAAATAATATAGCTTTGGGAGCAAAGAATGAATTGGCACCTGCTGGAGATGGTGTTATTTATGGTGCATCATCTTAACAAACCATTCGGTGGTCATGTGAGCTCCACAGCTGTATTGGTATGAAAATAAGAGACTTTGCCACGGTTGTGTACCACAATTTTAAGTGATTTAACCTGATTTCAACTTTTGCACTCGGGTTCCTCCAATCATAGGTTACTGTTTCATTGGAGACTGCAAAATTTCATTTTCTGGAGGAGCTTGTCAGAATTTCTGTTCCAGAGTTATTTTGGGAGGGGGAGGGGGGGTAAACGTAGCAATTCCAGTTGGTTTATTTGAAATTGTGTTAAAATATAGCACTCTGATTTTTCCACATTAATTTTTAAGAGCTTTAGCTGTTGTGCTGTAGCAGCAGAGGGTAAGAAGAGTGGCTTTAGAGGAATAGGAGAAATGCTTTCACAGGCACTTAGTTGCTTGTGTTTTTTAGAATTGCCAGATAGCCCTGGTCCAGGGAGAGAACAACCTAATGAGCATCAGTTGGGCTGATAATTGCTTGTAGCCACGTGTCTGTAAGTCTGCTGTGTTGCGTGCGGACTGAGAGACACGAGTGGCTTCTGGTGACAGCGAGGCACCCTGTGTTTTCATAGACGTTACAAGGCATTCGCATTCATGGACTACCAAGTTTGGTTAAGATTAAACGGATCTCAAATAACACGTTACTTTTGTTATGTTTTTTTTTACTTTCAATTCGTACAAGAAGTATTATAGGAAAGTACAGATTTACTTAAGGGAGACATAAAAAGATAGTGATGACATTTACATTGAAACTCAAAACAATTGTTTACTTTTTTTTAATTTAGTATGGTCTAGCAAGAGAGAACATGACATTATGAATACAAATATCACTGTGAAAATGCCCTAACAAGTATTTTCTGCTTGCTTTACTCTTTTCTAAGCATCTCTTGCAGTTGCTTTCTTTGCACTTAGATCATTGCTGTCATTACCACGCGCATGTCGGAACTTTACATTGCACTTCATTACTGACCACAAGCAATCATTGCAAGCACAACCCAAACATTCTACCTTTATAAAAACCATCATATTTTTATTTCCCTTTGAAACCAATAAATGTACTTTCTGAGCAGTATTGTGGCATTTGTAAATCTGTGTTCACTTCCCTTAAGTCGAGGAGTTCTTTTAGCCTTCATTTCCTGATTTTTTTTTTTCTTCTAAAGAGTGAGAATAGTTCAGTTGGAAGGATCTTACAGAGATTATGGAGTGCAACTGCCCAACCACTTCAAGCGTAACCAGAAGTTAAAGATGTTATTGAGGGCATTAGACCCGTTGAATACAAAAAACAGGAGTACCTAAATGAGCAATACAGATGAAATCTATTCCAGTCAATCTGTGGCTTAATGAAGTATTTAATATATATATATTGCATTATATATTTATTTGGGGGAACTTTTTCTAGTGTGGCCTTTGCATGCCCAATGCTGACACTAGGACTTCAGTGCAGGTTGTTAGAAATTACAGTGGAAGTTCACAGTGCTGCACGTGGCTATGTATTCCAGCTCTCTTTGACTTCTCATGTCCCAGGGCACACCATCTCACCCCCTTCCCATGGTTTTCTTCTAGCACTTGCCCCATCACCTTCTAGCAAGCACATTCTGTCTCGCCCCACTGGGTTTCGTTTTGTTAAGTGCTGGAGGCACGCTGGGCCAGGAACAGTCTTCCTTCTCTGTGGATGTCCTAGCACAGTAGAATGACCAATCTTGATTGAAACCTCTGGGTATTACTGCAATAATAATGGTAATTATAAACAGTAAATAACCCCAAGAGCACGTCATAGTGTACCACTAACTGCTTTGTTCATAATATATACCTTTCTTCTTTCTTAAGTGAATTAAAACATGGGAAGTAAAGATAAAAATCCCAGAGTACTCAGACACAATTAAAAAATAAATTGGCTCTCAGGAGAAACACTGTGCACTTGAGTCACTTTAAAGAAAAGGAAAGTGGGTAGAACTGCTGTATTGCTCTCTGGATGGAAAACATGTCAAATATGCATGAAACTCGGCCCAGGGGGTGGGGAGGTTGAGAAATGGAATGCCTTTTTTTTTATCAGCTAAAAGAGACCATTTGCTTTCAGCCTCACCTCTAATCCTGATAAAAGAGTTTATCGAACTCAGATGCCTTTCAAAGAGAATTGAAGGGCATGCTCTAATTTTATTTTTAGAGGAAGTTGAAATGACAGTGTCACCTTCATGTTCTCAGTGCTGCCTGAAAGTTGGAAAAAAAAGCAGGAACAAAGCAGCAAAATCCACCCTGCCTCCTTGCTGTGCCGAGGGTGGTGACAGGGTGCTTTCATTAACTCTGCCTGTGCTCCTGTGCCCTCTGGTACAGCGGCACGGAATTCAGCACAGGGCCATAGGCCTCCCATGGTGTGCGCGTGAGGGGACCGCACCGCTCCCACCTCGCGGCTCCAGGCCTCGAGCTCCCGAGGGAAGGAGCTGGGGCTGAGGGAGGACCCCCCAGTTTCCCGTTGCCTCTGGAACAATGAACCTCTCTTACAAGTGCCACAACTGCTGCTTCACATCCTCTTTCAGCCTTCGCTTTGTCGCTCCGCTTGTATAGCGTGGCCTGCTTCTGAGGGCTCTGTGGTGGAACACTCTGAGAAAGTTAGTCTGAATATCCTAGAGAAGCTTGCACACGTTTACAAAAATTGTCACTTTGTTAGCAATTGTTTAAGGTTCCACGAACCAGAACAGGTGAAGTACCGTGGCTGTTTCTTCACGGACATTTTCTAGGAGCTGGGAAGAGCAGTGCGGTGCGTAGTGGTTGCTTTCAAGCAGCACCAAAGGACATTGCATTTATGCAGCATAGAGTCTTATGCAGATCTTATGGTCATGTGGGGTCTTTATTGTTGTAAATCTTTATTCTCTTCCATTTGGACCTCCACAGTGTGACAGAAAGGAGTTGGGACTCTGAAGGGGCCCCTCCTTCCTTAAAGAGGCAGCAACAGGTTTTCCTTCTTCCCTGCTTATTCCAGCTTGTGACTTCTAAGGACATTGTACTCCCTTCATGTTTGTTCTTTTTTTATAGCCAGGCTTTCTAGTTGGTCTATAGCACACACCTCTGCCTCTGTCATCTGGAACACCCTGTTATGTTTGAAATTTATCATCTTCTTACTTACGGAAGATATATTGCTTGTACACCTTCTCATGCAAAGATTGGAATCATGCGAGAGGCTCTCAGAGTGCTTTGATAAAGTAGTCTTGATAAAGACCAAGGAAAGGAGCAAATGGCAACTGAAAGCATAAGCAGATGAAGGGGTGGTGTGAAGAAACTCCTCTTCTACCCTAGCAGCTGGTCCTGCAGCATCCTCCACTGAGCAGTGCCTGCTGCTTGATCTTCGTAGTGTGTAATGGAGGAGACTTGGAGGCTTATCCACTGTGCAAATTACTTCTGCTCATTTCCTTAGACTTTCCTACTATACTTGTAATTAAGAGAGGACAGAACTTTTCAATCAGCTGCTAGTGGAGAAGCGCTGATTTAATAAGCTTGATTATTTATCAACTAATAAGCTGTAATAGAAAAGGTCCTTACTCTCTTACAGCATATGCTGGTTACCTATTCTGACATTGTTTCTAATCCAGTGTTAACAACTTGTGAACCATCTCTTTTTCTTCTAATGCCTTTCCTGCCTCTTTGTTCAGCTTGCCAGTGCGGTAAATTCGTTCTTTCATATGGCAAGTTCCACCCTTGTATTATGCATGAATCTTCTGTCTTTTCAAGGCCCCCAGGTCTCCAGCTCCATAAATATTCCATGAATAGAAAGCCCCTTATGTTTTCCCTCTGGATTGGAGGTGGTTGGGAAAGAGGAGAGGTTACAGACATAAGGGAATGGGGCAAGTGCTAAGCAATTCTTCAGCCATTCTTGTTTGAAAAAAAAAATCTTTGTGTCCCTTCTTCCTTTTCCCTCTACTTGCTGCATGTTTGGGCTGCTGCTTACACTGGAGTAGGGCAAGAAACCTTTACCATTTATTTGCTGACATTTCTAGTTTTCTTGGGAACATTTTTGTGTCAAATATAAGGGAATGGGAGGAGAAGGGATAACAATGGTCTGAAGTAATCTTATTGTTAAAAGGATGCTATTTGTGTAATTAGCCAGGGAAGATGTAGCACAGCATATGCCCGTGTCGTGCAGCATCAGTAGGGGTGAAATATTTCTGTGATTTGTTTTTTGATGTTCGTTTTTTGGTTTTTTTTCTAGGTAACAGTTGTTTCAGCTGTTCTTTTTAATGTATCCATATGATGGTTGTTTTGCCTTCATCTGGTTCAGTTGTTGTTAGGTTGCTTTTGTAGCTCTTGACTTCCCTTCCTATTGCCAGAGCAGCACCTGCTGGCTAGGACTGATATACTTGCCATCTTTAGAGAATAATTATTTCCTTAGTAATTAATATTTATTCAGGGTATTGCCATATCTGTTTCCTTCCTTAGCTTCAAGCAGTTGTGCCAACAACAATACAGAGAAATTGCCATCAGTCCCTTGAAGGAGGGTCTCATTTTTCTGCAGGAGGTATGGAGCAGATTGCAGGGTCAGGGTTAGAAATGCAGCTTTGCTCTCCTTCCCTTGTTCATAAGCTTTTGCTCATGGATTTTTTATTTCAGGTCCTATCATTTCCCATGCCCAAACTGAGTATCTTTGAGGTTCATCTCTGTTCCTTGATGTACGTGAGCCAGCTTTCAAAATGACCACATGATCTGATGCCAAGGCTTGGATCTGTTCAATAGGTGCCATTAGCTGCAAGGAAAGTGCTGGAGCTCCTGGACTGAATGGCTGCATCAGTGTAGGGAATTTCTGTCCTTACTGAAATGCAGTCAGTACTGTGTTATCAGAGAAATTCTAGTATGAGTTCCTTAATACATGCTAGGGAAGGGAAAGTGATGAGGTATAACTCTCCTCTACAACTCCCCCACTGCATTTAAGTTAAAAAAATAAAAATAAAAGTGAGGTATCCTTGCATTTTTTTAAATTATATCGTGGATTTCTGCAAAAATGAGTATTATACATAAAAGTTATAAATAAATATACAGAATTGAGTGGTGTAATGTCAGCCAACGTCCAGCTGAGATGGCTCCACCAGATCCAGCAGAGGCACAGTTTGGATATTTTGTGAAAAAGCTGGATTTAGCCTATCTGTGGTTAAAATTTTGTAAAAAGATTTATCTGTAAACCGGCTCAGTGTGGTGCAATGCAGAGACTAAAGATGTCTAAGAAACATCTCTCTGAAGCGAATGATGAGGTTTGTCTTCGGCAAGTGTGATTTCCTAGCACCTACAGAAAGGGAGGAGGGGAGGGTAGAATTCTTTGTTAGACTGGGACTGCTCGGGCAGCCTCAGGCCAGGAGCAGAACCTCACTGAGTTGGCTCAAACACTACGTTATTTTAAGGCCTTTGTTGTACAGCAGTGATTTCTATGCTGTGTTTTTGAGGCCTTTTTTCCTCCTGATGGGGAGTCTGACAGCAGGCTCTTGCTGGGTGTTGTGTAGATGCGGTGGAGCTGCATCCCAAGCCCTACAGACTTTCAGTATTGCACAGTGAGAGGCATGATGAAGTTCTGTGGCTTGTACAGTGCAATGGGAGAAGTTTGTGGCAGAGCTGAAGGCTCAGGTTAGATCTGCCTTTTTCTGCTTGCCTATGTTGTCTGCCTAAATCATGTGAGGGCAAAATAAGGCTGTAATGACAACAAACAGATGATAATTAGACCTCTACGTAGGAGCTGAATGTGAGCAATATCAGCTCTGTACGTGGTCTTCATTGGGATGGCTGCTGTACAACGAAGTACAGCAGAATTTGGTCCAAAGAGGGGTTGTTTCTGTTTAGAAACTCAAACTTTTAACCCTACAGTTCATCGCCGTGTTCCCCGGGGCTCAGCTGGCTGCCGGTAACCGCTTCCTGTTTTTCCCTTGGTTTGAAACCTCAGATCTTACCAGTTAGCTTTGCACATCTCACAGCGTACACATCTAACCCCAGTCACCATGAACTGAATTTCCAGCTTCATAACAGAGTCAGGTAGATGGCATTTACATAGGTCATTCCAAAAGCAGTGCCTCCTATTTATTTCCATGGAAACTACAACAGATACAAAGAGCACAATAATACTGTTTGTTAGAGCAAATTCTCAGCCACCAACACTGTGAACATAGTCACCACCATTAGCCAATTCACATGGATGAGCTGTTCGAGACACTCTTCATTTCAGGGTGTGACAGCTGCACATGGCCATCCAGAACATGGCTTCTCTTTCACATCGCTGTCGCCACTGCCGAAATGCCCTATCGTGCCAACACCCACTGTTTGGTCTCCATAAAATGGAGGAGTTCAGTTCCACCCCTTTGCTCCATCTGCACTTCTGTGTCAGACACCATTGTGTCACAATGCCCCTCTGCTGCCGTCTGTCACATGGCAACAACACGGAACAGAATATGGGTGGGAAGGTTCAACCTCTGCTGCCGTCCCACCAACATCTGCCTGTGATGCCATCGGCAAACATAGTAACCTAGGAGGCATTACTTTCAGAGCAACCCTCCATATAATTCACTATTTTGTTTTGTACTGAGTGTCTGAAAGAAAAAAAAAAAGTCCACTAAGCAGGTAAGACCTTCCTCCTCTGTGCTTTTATGCTCTTAACATATTTTCTGTTGCTCTACCTGCCCATGAGGTGCCCCTGCCACGCGGCGCAGCCTGTGAGCTTCAGCACACGCACTCGCTGGGTGCTGCAGAGCACAGCGTGCTGTCCTTGTAGCTCTTCACCTAAACTGTAATTATTCTCTCTGCTCCTGAACTACAGAGGTTTGCAAGGGCGAGTGCTCTTGAAAGGAGGAAGGGGTATTCTTAGCCAGGAATGTGAGGTTAAAACCTTTTTCTTCCCTACTTTGCCTGGTGCTGCCCTGACCTCTGATAAACTCCAGGGAAGTTCAGGCTGGGGGGGAATTTCTAGCAGTTGGAAGCTTGGTTGTCTGGTTGGGAGTAATTTATGGACCCACATTCTGTCTGCTGGTGAATGAGTGAAATTGTGAAATCTGAGGGCAGGACGAGCTGTGGAGAGGATTAGCGGGGGAGGAGGGGGAACTTTACAACAGTTCTGGCAGCCCCATCTACTTGGAAGTCCCGTGAGATCCTGTGTCCAGCAGCCATCTCCCCAGCTCCGGCCTGGTGCAGCTCTTGGGAGGAGAAGGCACTGCCTGCCTGGGGGGCTGAGCCCTCCGTTCAGCTGTCGGAGTGGGGACATGAGTGAGAGCCCTGGTGTTCCCCAAGCGGTGTTAGGATCTTCTTTAGTTGTTCTCTGAGCAGCTGCCCAAACAGGTTTCACTCTTTGGAGCCTCGGCAGGGGAGATTCCAACTGTACAGCTCCCAGTTTCCACCACCACAGGCCTGCACCTTCACGGCCCACGCCTGTGCGGCTGCTGAGGGAACATCGGGCCCGCAGTGCCCACCCAGCCTGCTTGGGCCAGGAGATCAGCGTGCGCCGAGGCACGGGGCACTCCCTGGATGTGGTACAGCTGGAGCAGTCCCTCAGTACTCTGTGCCTCTTGTTTCAAACTCAGCAAAGATCCTTTTGTTGTGGTCCTGGGCAGGTGCAGCTCTAACAGTTGCACAGCCCGTTCTTCTGGGTTCGGGAGGTGCCAGTAAGGATTTCACAGTGGCTTAAAACATCGGACATGGAGCTCTTCAGTAGAAGAAGAGGTCAAAGAAAAGTCCTAAGACAATATATGTGGTGAGGTGGACCCAAAGGTTACGTTAGGAACAATTTCTTTTCCAAAAGAGTGGTTGGGCACTGGCACAGCTGCCCAGGGAGTGGTGGGGTGACCGTCCCTGGAGGTGTTCCAGAACCGTGGGGATGTGGCACTTGGGGACATGGCTCAGTGGGCATGGTGGGATGGGCTGGGGTTGGACTTTTCCAACCTGAATGATTCAGTGCTTCTATTTCTGTTAATAAAAGAGCAGGTTACATTGCCGTGCACCGTAACTGAGGTAAAAATGCTTCCCAACAAAAACTGGAACAGAAAAAAACAAGCCCATGTGTGCCTGTGAGAAAAATCTCAATTTTTCAGAGACAGGATCTCTGGTGAAGAAGTTTTAATTTGCAATTGCAATGGCGGGCATCCTGTAAAACAGGAGCACACCTATGGAAAAATTACATCATATTTTATACCTTATTTTCCCATCACTTAGTCCCTCTCCTGTTTCCCCATTGGCTGGGTACTCCAAGCTCACAGCCTGTCCCGACACTGATTTCTTATTACCAATCACAATTCATTGCTAACGTGGGTTCTTTTTGGTATTGTCCATTATGTTGTCTTAATCAATATTTAACCTAATCTCAAAGGAAAATCTTAAACACAAAAAGGAACATTTCTTCCCAATGTTCAGCTTTATCTGAAGGGAACATCTTAAGCAGGCAGAGAGGCACATTTCAATGCATACACCTGGGCAGTATGTCACGAACTACAGTCACTCCTCCTTGGATTTTTCCACCCTTCTGCAAAAGCACAAAATTTAACTCTCACAGGCCGAAAGGACCTTCACTGACATCCTTGTTTTCAAATACTTTATATTGCAATCTTTTATTCTTTTCTTCTCCAGATTTTATTGTGTTTATTCCAAAGTTACTGCTTGATTTTTTTATGTGTGTGTGTGCCTAATTTCAAGTCTTGTGGCTTTATAGGTACCAGTCTGCCTCTGCTTTGGATAAAGGTCAGTTGATTTCATAAACCTCTGCAATTCCTCACCTCATGTTTGAGCTGAGACTAAACATAGAAACTGTCACCTAGAGAATTTTCCAGACAGTTACAGAGGAGCAGAATCTGGAATTCCCAGCTTTAACTGGGGTATTTTCTGTGTCAGTCCAAAAGAGTGCAGGTGCTGCTGAGGTAAACAACAAGGCTGTTGGCTCATAGTTACATTTTAGCAGGGTTTCACAGGGAGCTACCAGCTCCCAAAGTGCGGGTTAGCAGTGACCTGCAGCGTGCTCCCTGCTCAGGCTGGGTCCGGAGCTGCCAGCTGTGCCCAAAGGTGGTCTGATTGTGCAGCAACCAAGGAGCGGGATGAGACTTGCCAAATACTTTCATGCTTGTGACTGACTCCAGACCAAAAAAAAAAAAAAGCAGCTCTGGGGACCTTCTTGAAAATGTTGATTTGTATTTTTTTCCTCCTTTTTGTCTCGCTTTCTAACAACGCTGCACAGTCGCAGTGGCAGTCTCTAGCTGTCCAAATATCTGCAGGCTTTTTTTGTTGTGTGGCTTATACCAGAGAAAAAGGAAATCTGTGCAGGAATTCAGTCCATTTCCCTGCCCCCTCTAGGTCCTTCCATTCCCTCTTTCAGGAAGGGAAGGCCAGGTCGAAGATTTTGGCGGTCTGAAGATCTTTAATTTTTTAATTAAAACTAAGGGGGTGGAGGTGGTAGGAGCTTGACTACATTAGCACACTGGCCTCCTCTTTCTTTGCATTCTCTCTTCTCGGTTTTCATGCAATCCCTTCCCCCTGGATCGCTGTCAGCAGCTCCTGCACCATTTCATTACTTGCAGCCAGGGCTGTGGCTCCCAACACATGGCAGAGAGCAGCCTTAAATCACGCCTACCACTGTGGCTGGGAAGAAGGATGCTTTCAGAGAGCTTGGGGCTTGTAATGCAGATTAACATTCCGCATCTCCTGGGAATGCTGGGGAGCGGAGGGAGGCGGCAGGGAGGCAGAGCTGCCTCCATTCAGGGCCCATTCGCTGTTTGTAGCTCGCTTTTGTCATGTCCCAGCCAGGTCTCCCTTAAGTCACACATTTGCACTTGTTTTGAATAACGTAGCAGAACCCTTGAGAGACTGCATTGCCAAAGAGGGCCAGGAGTGGAGAGACGCATTCTGGGCTTGGGAAGGCAAAGGGAAGGAGAGCTGAAGCTGCTCAAGTGCTGCAGATGAAGGTCAGAGGTCTCCTGTGACCTTGCTCTGCCTTCGTGCCCTTTTGGAGGCAGCTGGCTGTGATGATTTCCCTGCCTGGGGGATCGCTGGTGTCTGCAGGCATTCCAGCAGCAGTTATACACCTGTGCATGTGCTGCTGACATTTCATTACGACAAGTAATGAGGCTGCAGATTAAATGTCTACCTTTCTGCCTGGCCAGGAGAGAAGTCAGCAGATGGAAGGTACAGTGTGTCTCAGGGCTTATAAATTCTTTGTATGCAAAGTAAAGCGTGCTGCCGTCAGCTCTGCCACCCAGTCTCTGCCCTGCTGCCCTGGCCGTGGGCTGGAAGCTGTTTCCAGGATGAGCAGGTTTACAGCCACAGCACAGCTCCCTTGCGTCAGTCTCAGGTTCTTCCTAGAAGGATAAAAAGTTCAATAAAGATTCCCTCGAGTAAGTGTCCTCATCTGGGTAAACACTCCTTATCCAGTTCCAGGTAAATTCTCCTCTGTGCTGAGATCCAGAACTCAGCATTGCAGAATCGCGTCCCACCATAGCAAGGGAAATCCTCGGAGATGAAATATCTCTCTCCTCATTTTGGGGAATTGTGTGTGTCTTAAAGTTTCTTCTGCAGCTGTACTCCTATAGGACAAACACACTCTTCTTCAAACGTAACGAATGCCAGGCTGTGTTCTGCAAAACAAACAAAACCCATCATTGGTTTTAGGAACGTTCATCCTCTGGAACGATGTGTCTTGCAACAGTCTGTGCCTCCAAATCTAAATCCTTTTGTGCTTGTACAGGAGAAGGTGGGCTTATCCTGACGGGGTCTCGGGACAGGTGGAAGGCAGCAGGCATCTGTGTGCACCTCCAACACACCTGGAACAGATGCACAGTCTTTCTCTGAGTGCTTTTTCACAACAAAGAAGGCCGCTGTCATTTTGCGGTTGATTTGAGCGTTGCTGAAATATGAGCTCTTGAGTTGTACCAATGTTCAGAAAAATGGTGTCTCTTTGTTTGCACAGAAGCATATAAATGTGCTGCCCTTTCCAGGCAGCTCATTTTATTCTGTACTGCAGGGCTGAGCTTGAGATGTTAAAGGTGTGCTGGGGGAGACACCTTCCTAAATTTTAGGAGGTGCTAAAATTATACTCCTCTTAAACAGCTGAAGATGGGCTTCCACAACAGCTCCTACATTTCTTCAGAAACTTACCAAAATGAGTGGGATAGCAACACTCTTTTGAACTTTGAGATTTAGATCTGGACCTTTAAATATCCTATTTGGCACTGCTGATGAAGGACGAGATTGGGGTGTCTCAGGCTTGTGCTGTGTTTAAATGGAGGCATGAGGAAGCATCGTCCCTGTGCTACGCTTCTCTCTCCCAACGTGAGTGCTCAGCCTGAGTTTACCACGGTACAGAGAACACTTGTGTGGTGGTGTTTTGTTTTGTTTTGTTTTCCTAGCCCTAGAGAAATGATCGCAAGGTGGCTTTATTCCTTTTGTTGGTGGTGCGTAGGACAATATTTTCATGAGCAGCATTTTCATTTCTGACAGTAGCTGGCCTATAGATCACTTTGGCATAAAAGTGTTGCTGGAAGTCTAACAGTATGGGATGGACATTTGTGTGTGTCTCCTCCTCCACCACAGCCACACCATGTCCGGCCCTTAGTGCTTCCACCTCTGTTCAGTACTTTCATCCTTGGGTTCTATCTTTAACTCCCTTCCTCGTCTCCTTTCTTGGCATAAAAAGTGTCTTGAGTAGAACAACCATGCACACACCAGTGAAGGTTCGGAATGGTGTTTTAGGCATGAGAAGTACCTACCTGCTTTGGGGTATTGCATCTCGGGGCGTGCAGCTGGCCACTAGACCCTCCTCTGCTCTGTGAGCAAGCGAGCAGGGTCGTGCTGTCATAGCAGTCCCTGCAACTTTGCCATGAAGCTCCCATATGTCGTGGCTGGGGGAGTTCGTGGGAGTAAGCAAGAGGGTCTGTGTTGATGGAAGGGGGAGAATGTTTTTATTTACTTTTTGAATGGATGTGATAAAAATCACGGTTCTCACTCTGACGTCAGAGCAGCTCCCTTGTTTTTTCTAATTCCTAAGCAGAAGTGAGAGTGAGACCTAGGGGAGCCTGAGGAAGCCCAGCTCTGGCAGAGGCAGGCTCCTCACTCACCCTCCAAGCAGGCTTTGGGGCTGGATGACGCAGAAGTTTATGGCCTGTTTAGGTTTTCATACCTGTCAACCTCTACACCTTTCATACTATTTATCTCCCATTCCTAAGTAGATATTTAGCTGAAGATCATCTGTCTGAATGCAGCTTCGTCACCAAAGGGCTTTGTAGGGTGGAGGCGGTGCAGAGGGATGGAGAACTCTGGCAGACCTTGGGAGAGACTCTGGAAAGCTTTCCGTAACCACAGAATCCACAGAGGAAATACTTTTTGGAAGCTGACATCCATTTGTTGGTATGAACAACTTCTTATTTTTGAACTTAGCAAACAGCAGAAGAAAAGCTTAATTTGAATGGAGCTCATGGGGCTGGGGGAGAACCAAGGTTGGTGCTTCTGAGGGAGCTTCAGGCAGCTTCTGAGGGAAACCTGCAAAGCCATTGCAGTTTTGTGGTACAAAATGGCATAAATCATGTTGCTTTTTTTTTGCTTTTTTCTTTTTTTTTTTTGCTGGGCATCATATGAGGTCACGATAATGGACAGTTCCTGCTTTCAGGTGCCTGCAATCAAGGACAGGAGGAAAATGGGCACAGAAAGGGGACGTGATGGTGTAGCTGTGTGACAGGACGCCGTGCTCTGTCAGCCAGGCACGGCTGCGCTGCCAGGCTGTGCCACTCCTTTTCGTTCAAAGTAGCCTTGTAGCCCTCCCATTCTTAGAATGGAACTATTTTCTTAATCCTAAGATACACCTGAAAGGAAGAAAAGCACATTAGTACCATTTTTACCAGCTTTTCCTGAAAATATTCGTGTTGTTCCTCAAGTAAGCAGTGACTCCCTGAGGCATGCCCTGCTGAACCCGGGGTCGGAGCCCCCCATGTCAGTAACAGCAGGCTGACGGCCGGGTTTGCTTCGTGTGAGGAAAACAAGGGCAGTTCCAGTCCTCTAAAGCACCTTGTTGGTTTCAAGGACCAAATGGAACAACCAGTGTATCACGGAGTCCTGGCTTCATAGTTCTGAAAGGTGCTTTTTGGCGTTCAGTAAAACAAATATCCCAACATTGCTTGGATAAGCAATTCTGTTTTAAAATGAAGTATCACCTTTATTGCCTGCTAACATTTTGACATCTGTTTATTTTTTCGTTTTGCTAAATCTGGTGACTCTCAGAGTAGAATACTGAGTGCTTTTTGTATATGTGCAGGGGAGAAAACTGTAATTTCATCCACGTCCAATTCAAAGTGAACTTGGCTCATACGGTAACAGAAATGAAAATTCTGTAGTGGCAATTAAAGGGAATCAGTGTGGTTTCATTCCACACAAACCTTTTTATGATTGATCTGAAAAAATACAGCATTTCCCATATGGTTTTACTTCAATGAGATGTTAGCTTGTTTTAGAAGCAGCGAAAGTCATCAAGGCCTTTGAAAAATGTTTTATTAGTGGAGCTGGTTTTCCTCCCCTTCAGATGGTGGAGGGGCTGTTGGGGAAGGTGTCAGCAGGCCCGTCTGCCAGCTGGCCTTGTGCTGAGCCTCTGCTCTGCTGCTGCGTGGGATCTCAAACCCCATTCTGCTTGATTCATCCCTGCCCACTGAGAGAGGCAATATTGCTTAAAGTCTTCTGAGTCTGAAGGAGCACTCTACACAAAGCCCAGTGATGGTATCAGTTGAGTCTGAGCTACGAAATAGCGGTCTGAGCTCTGTCACCCCATGCCCAAGGCTTTGAAGCAAAACCCCATTTAACAGCAGAGGTGAGGAACCCCTCTGTCTTCGCTGCACCCAGCCAAGCCCAGGTGTGCAGGAGAGGTCCCCTGCCCCAGGAAGCCCCTTGCAGGGGAGGATGCTGACAGGGCTCTGCTCCCTTACAGCAATGCTGGCTGACTCAGATCTGGATGTGAGGGCTTGTGATGGAAATTAGGATCGGAGAAATGCAGAGAGGGCTGGAAATATGGAGCATCATGCCGTGGTGTTTTTTTCTGTTATGCTGTAGTTATTAAAGTTAGAACCTAAGCTGGGAAAAAGTTCACAGTGGAGATGTGGAGATGTTTGTGTCATCCCTTTTCCAGCTGCCTTCATCTGCTTTGTGTTTCCTCGCTGCATCTGTCAGCCCGGGAGAGCTCACACGATCTCCTTGGCAATGCCACATACCTCTAATCTTAATGCCTATTACTGTCTGCCTCTGGGATCTCATATAGGTTTCTCTAATACGTTGCGGAAGGTGGCCAGCAGCAATCTCTCTTCTTTATACCTCCGCAGCTCTAATCCTGCAGAAGTGCTCGCTTGTAAAGATAAAGGCACATTTATCCTCCTTAATGAGGCAGCAGGTCTGGAGCTGCAGATCAGGGCTGAGTTATGTCAGCAGAACCGTGCAGCGACTAAAATATTATTGCTGATAAAGACCGAGTGGCACTGAAGGAGCCTCTGCACTCACCTGCCTCTGGTCTGCCCTGAGCTGCTTGCGTCCTTCATTTGGAAGTCATGTTCAGATTAAGAAAGAAGCCAAGAAAATCTTTGTTTGTAACAGTGTTATGTGGGCTAGTGGCAAGAGGAGGAAGTCTTCAAATCGAGGGGGAGAGGCTCGTGGATGGCCCCAGAGAACATGGTCCCAGTTATACAAAAGGCTTATAGGTATGGTTGAGGTAAACACGATGTCTCCTTTTTCCAGTTGGCGTTGGTTGGAGCAGAAATGTGGGTTGCTGTGAGTTACCACTGCTATGGGGGCTGAGGGCTGACTGTTCCCCTGCAAAATCTGTAAGAATTAAGATTTTTGCCATGTAATGAGATAAAAAAGTAAGGTTAGATTGCGTTAAATAAATACCACTGATTGCAAAAAGAGCCTCAGCAAGTAAAATAAAAGTGCAAAATAAAAGTGTTTTGAAGATTACTCATTTTTCCTGTCTTTTCATCCCTCTCTTAACTGAAGTGTTTTTTTTCCCTGGTGATTATCTGCTCTTGAAATTTGCTTCAGGCTTAGCACAGCTAAGAATTAAGGGGCTCAGTAGGAATCAAGTTCCTAAAACTTTTTAGCCAAAGTCAATGAGATCTGGAGGCAGAGCCAGGCTTCTGTGCCCCAGGCTCCTGAGCCACCTGTGTGCAGGGCCAGCACTGGGGGAGCAGCTGCTGGGAGCCCAGCAGCTGGCAGTCCTCCTGCCCACAGTGCACCCAGACTTTCTTCTCATTTCTGATTTGTGCATGAACTCACCTGCACTTATCTTGCTGCTACCAGTGGTGCAAACCAGCACATAGCAGAGGCAGCACGTGAGTATTAATTTGTTAAGCTTTGCTCACTAAAATAAAGGTTGGGTCTGATCTGGTTGGAGTGCTTTTAGCTCCTGCTATCAAGCTGGCTGGAGTTGTGTATCTGAACTAATTTTACTCCCTCTTTTCTTCTTGTTTCCATGACGTCTTCCAACCTGAACCCATTCCTTCATTGGATGCCTTTTAGGTAAGTGTATATACTCAAAAGGAGTGCTGCTTTATGGTGTGTTCTTGTGTGTTTTGTGGTCTTGTTTGTTTTGTTCCCTTTCTCTCCCCTTCTGCACATCATGAAGCATGCTCCAGCTGTCCCTCTCGTGGTAAGACAGCTGAGGCTGCAATCCATCACTCTGCGGTGCTGCTGGCTGAGCTTTGGTGCAGCACCCTCAGCTCAGGTCTGCTCGAGAAGGTGACCCAGGCTCCTTATGGCAATGCCCTCGTTAGGCCTCCAGCGTTAGGGAGGAGCTGCTGGAGCAGGGAGTGTATTGCTAGGTAAAACACTGAGCGATACCAAAGTGATGCCACCTAGGAGTGCCAAACTTACAGTGCATGCGAGAACTCCTGCAACATTGCTTAAGTGTTCTCCGTGTAAAGGCCACTTTGTTTTGCCCAGAATCCCAGTTTTGACATTTCTTTTCCCCTTTTCTTTTTTGGCATCTACAAACTGTGAAGGGTATAGCATCTACTGAGGGTGTTAACACAGCCACGTGATTGAGACAGGTTAAGCACTTGATGTGCCTGCGGGAACTGACAGAGGGACCTTAACCTACTGCTGACAGAGCTGTACTTGTGAGCAGCGTGCAGCTTTGGAAATAGTGACGTCCTGAGGCAGTTTACCCTTACGTGGTGTAAAATGGAGTAGTTATTGACTTCACTGGAACTGCAGTGGGTTTGCACTGATAGAAATGAGGCACAATTTGAATTGCAGGATACGGTTGCATGAGTTGTCTTTCCTTCGTGAGTATTTGAGAGAGGAGTGTCACTTCGCATGCTGTTAACAAAATGCCTGCGTGCATATTGTGCGATCCCGTCTGCTTTACAGACAAGTGACTGCAGAGGACAGCCTGCTTGTTCAATTTGCTGTGTAGGTAGCAGATACCTTGCAGAGCTAATCATAGAACTGTAGAATGGCTCAGGCTGGGAGGGACCCAAGGTGCTGCAGCCTCTGAGCAAGCATCCTCTGGCCCCACTCCCACAGCCCCACATCCTTCTGGTGCTGGGAGCCCCAGGCCTGGGCACAGTGCTCCAGGTGGGGCCTCACAAGGGCAGAGCAGAGGGGGACGGTCCCCTCCCTGCCCCGCTGCCACCCCTCTGTTGGTGCAGCTCAGGATGCAGTTGGCCTTCCAGGCTGCAGGCACACACTGCTGTTCATGTGCAGCTTTTTGTCCTCCAGGATTCCCACATCCTTCTCAGCAGCTTTGCTCTCACTGAGTTCCTCTCCCATCTGTACTCATCATATCTGGGATTGCCCTGATGCAAGTGCAGCACCTGGCACTTGGCCGTGTTGAACCTCATCAGGTTCTCCTGGTCCCGCTTCTCGAGCCTGCCGAGGTCCCCCTGGATGCCATCCCTTCCTTCTGTTGTGTCAGCTGCACCACCCAGCTTGGTGCCATCAGCAAACTGCTGGGGGTGTGCTCCATCCCATCATCGACGTCATTGGTAAAGATGTTGAAGAGCACCAAGGTGGACCCCTGGGGGACACCGCTTGTTAGCGGCCTCCGTCTGGATGTGCAGCCATTGACCATAACTCTGTGGCTGAGACCATCCAACCAATTATTTATCCAAAGAATAGTCCACCCTTCAAATCCATATCCTTCCAGTTCAATGATAGCACTGAGATCTGTGCACAGCAGAGCTCATTGTGTGAGGCCATGTGGTGAGGAAAAAGCAAAAAGGAAAATATTCCCAAAGGGGCTGAATTCCCAACCCCATATGCTGCCTTTACCTGCAAATGAGGACAGACCAGCTAAGAAATCCTGTCCGAGAGCCCCAGCCCTTCTGCAGCAGCCTCTGGCAGAAGCAGATGGTGGGGCTGCCCAGTCCTGGCTGCTGTCTCCCCAGGGTGAGGGCAGGGCAGCAGCACGGAGCTCAGTGCTGGGGGACATGCTTGGCTGTGTCCTTGTGCAAGGGAAGCGGGGCATCCTGTGCACCATGTGCTGGGCACCGAACAGGAGCTGCCCGCTGGCTGCCTGCTCTGAAATGAATCCTTCAGCAGCTCCGCAAGCACTGCTGCAGCTCTTCCCCAAGACAGTTGTTCCGAGCAAAAAGAGTTTTCTGAAGCCGGCGTTGCACTACCACATCTGTCTGTCTTGCTGTGCTCAGAGAAACAGCAGAAGCAGAAGGGCTTTGTCTTCACCACAGAGAGCTTGCCAGCTGGGCCCCAGCACACTGCACGCGTGGGCAACGTGTTGCTAAGCACAGCGTCCACGCGGTGCTTCTGCAGGGACAGGGCTCGCCTCAGCAAAGCTGAACGCGGTGTCACATGCCAGCATGTCAGTTCCTGCCCGAGCAGCAGTGGCAGGTTCTGCTCACTTGTCTCAGCTGCCCCAGTCCCTTGGTCCCATCTTCCCCAGCAGCAGCGGAGGTGACACAGCTGGATGAATTTCTGTCCCCACGTGTTCTCATTGTGCTAAGCCACCAATATTTAATTCCCAGCCCTTCCTTGGCAGCACCCACTCATTACCTGTCCTGGTTTGCTCTTTCAGAAACCCTCTCTGAGGCTGCCTAACAGCAAGGCTGTCAGGTGACAACAGGTTGGCTGTGTGTGAGCATAGGGAGAGGGGATCCACCAGGTGCCTTCTGTCACCTTTTAAAAGAGCAGAATCATCTCACTGCTGCCTGTCGCACAGGTGGAGAAGCTCTGCAGAGCTGAGAGCAGGATGGCGAGGGACCAGGGCGAAGGGAAGCAGCTGTGCTGAGCTGTGTGAGTGGGGCCTGACCCCGTGCCGGTCCCGTAGCCCTGCTCGGGGCTGCGCGTGGCAGGCAGCAGGAGGAACATCTGGGTGGGAGTCAGCTCTGGAGGGGCTGTGCATCACTTGTGCTGTAGTGGTGCTGAAAAGACTTGATGATGTGAGCTCCTGCGCTGTGCTAGGTTCAGAACAAACCATGTAATTAATGCCTGCCTCCACTTCAGCCTGTCATCTCACTGAGGGGGAGACAAATGGGCAGGGGCTGGGATGAGGAGGGGCAGCATGCAGTCTGCAGGCAGCAGCAGCTCTGCTGGCAGCACCGGCCTCACAGCCTGGCTGGGGGCAAGGACTGGTGCTGCACTCCGGTGCTCGGGGAAGCACAGTCTGGGGGTAAAATGGGCTTAAATTTCAGGCAGAGAACTTGGGCTGGTGTTAGAAAAAATGGTGAGCTGAGTCCAACACTCAAATACGTTCCTTGAGAGTCCGTGAGAGGAATTTGCTCAGTTTAAGGACTGCCTGGGCAAACGCTTACCAAAAAGGTTTACGTAGTTGAATCTCTTGGGAGCACTTCAGGGCCTTCAAGGACTCTCCAGGCTCTCCTCCCATCTTTTGTAAATCCTTTTCCTCAGCCACTTCTGTTTATGCAAAAAGACAAAACATGGTTCTGAGAGAGGAAGCAGTACCTCTCTGTGAGCTGAGCTCTCCAGCTCTGGAGTCAGAGCGGTGTCCCTGTGTGCTTGGCAGCTCTGGTGACCAGCAGCCATCTCTTCTCATTCTGTGGGGCAGGAGGCAATGCCAAACAGTTGCTTAGCACAAAACACATTTCCCCAAGGCTCCAGCTTACCTGGCAGAGCAGAAGCAGGATTATGTTTTCAATGTTATCTCTTCTTTCAAATCCTCTCACTGCATTTCCCCACTGTTGCCTGGTTCCTTCTGTCGGTTTCTGTGAGGCTTCACCAAGCTAATCGGGGGAGGAAAGAAAACTGAGATGTGATGACATGTCCCTTGGAGTGCCACACACTTTGTGTGATAGATGTGCTGCTTTGCAATTAGGGAGTGTGCTTGTGTACTCTGATCCGCAGCAGTTTTTGTTCTGTTAATAACCCATCAGTAGCCCATAGCACATTCTCTGTACATCACCACTTCACAGATTTGTGAACTTTCCCTCTCTGGTTCATGTGAACCAGCATAAATTATGGCGAGAAGGGTGGGAAAGAAAGCTTTAGAAAAGGTGAAATCTGTGCACAAGATCCCGAACAGTGGTTCCTGCAGGTGCTGAGCTGCTCAGCCCCTCCTTGCAGCACACCCTGCAGCCTGGTGCCTGCAGCACCCTGCGAGCTGCAGCCTCGGGTAGCAGTGCTGTCACAGCCCTTGAGCCCACATGCTGTTACATACCTTGCCTGGGCTTTTGTAAATGGTGTGCAGAAAGAGGCAGAGATTATGACAGCTCTGCTGCTGATTGCAGTGTCACTGTGGGCCATTCATCTCTGCCTGACTGTGAGCCTCCAGGCGAGCACGCTGCCGTTGTCCTGCTCCTGCCACGGCTGTGGCTGCATCGCCTTGTGGTTATATATATATGTGCTTTGTGGTCCTGGTGAGCAGGAGGAACGTGCGGCTGCTGGGCACCATGACAAGGGCAGGGCCACTGGTGTATATACCCACCTTTGGGCGTTCAGCTGCCTGGGAATTGTCTGCTCTAAGCAGATGCCACAGAACGGTTGGTCAGGATGAGCCACTGAGTTTTTCAGCTGGGGCAGTCAATCATTTTCCCAACTATTTTTCCCTGCTGTGAGAGGCACTTACACTGACGATCTGGGACTTGCACATTGCAGCCGCTGTCTGGTCCAGGCACACAGGAAAATGGCCTTTCCCAGAAGTTGTGTGGCTGCACCCACTCTGCCCAGGCTACTGATGGGCAGCAGCTTGCTCCTGGCAACCACTGGGCCCTGAGGCTCTGCTGCTGCTGAACAACATGGGGTGGGCTTACGCTGTAACCGAGGCAGCCCAGGGCATCCTGTAGTCCTTATGCAGATTCTCTTATCTGATGGTGTTTGTCTACAGACAGTTCATTGAGGGTTTTGGTGATGACAGCTCACAGGTTTCTGCAGAACTTACTGTCTGGTCAATGATGGAGTGCAGGCTTTCCCTCCAGTCTGCATTTGAATGAATTTGAATTTGAATGTGAAGGCGAGCGAAGGAGACATAG
>WBMW01004959.1:0-20649 GCA_013396635.1 Penelope pileata
GCCCCATCAAACCTGGCCTTGAAAGCCACCAGGAATGGGAAATCCACAATTTCTCTGAGCAAACTGTTCCAATGCCTCACCACCCTCTGAGTAAAGAATTTCCCCCTAACACCTAACCTAAATCTCCCTTCTTTTAGTTCAAAACCATCACTATTACTATCAGACTGTGTAAAATGTTGGTCTCCATCTTTTTCATAAACTCCCTTTGAGTACTTGAAAGGCCACAATGAGGTCACTCTAGAGCCTTCTCTTCTCCAGACTGAAGAAGCCCAGTTCCCCCAACCTGCTTTTGTAGGGGAGGTGCTCCAGCCCTCTGACCATCTTCATGGCCTTCCTCTGGACCCGCTGCAACAGCTCTGCATCTTTCCTGTGCTGGAGGTCCATGGCCTGGATGCTGTACTCCAGATAGGCTCCTCACAAGAACAGAATAGAGTGAGGACAAACACCCCCCATGCCCTGGTGGCCACACCTCTTTTGATGCATCCCAGGATACTGTTGGCCTTCCGTGCTGCAAGCACATGCTACTGGCTCACGTTGAGCTTTTTTCCACTAGAACCCCCAAGTGCTTCTCAGCAGGGCTGCTCTCAAGGAGTTCTTCTCCCAGTCTGTGCTCATATTTGGGATTGCCCCAATCCAAGTCCAACACCTTGCACTTGACATTGTTGAACCTCATCAGGTTCATGTGGGCTCACTTTTCAAGCTTATCCAGGTCAAAGTCCTCTGCTGCCCCGGAAACAAACCTCAATTGTAAGAATGGGAGGTCTGCATAATATCACGAAATCAGTGGAGCAATTAATTATTTATTATTTTTTAAGAGGTTACATAATTGTACCAACACAATTTAATCTTAGTAATTAGTGAATGCAGATAATTATGACAAATTATCTAAAATATTTTAGCAAAATATAACTTGTTGTGAAATACTTGACCAGAAACAGTATCTGCTTCAGAGACTTTTCTGCAGCTGTGCATTTAGTTATTAAAAATATCTTGTATTAAAAATGTCTTTGAGTTATTGTTGCAAGGTACATTGTTAGAAATGTTTTCTTTGGTGTTCCTTGGATATGCTCAGGATTTTCTACCTGACTCATGACAAGGACTTTTGCTTGTTATTCTTTTTGTTTCCCTTTCATTGATGATGATAGGACACTGTTTCTATATTCCAATGCAGATTAAATTCAAGTGGTTTTAGGTATTTAGGATATGATTTCATCCTATTCCATAACTCCATATACAGATTACATAGATAGGTTATCTTTCAAATATGTTTTTTAGAGTGGAAACCTAAACACAGGATGGTGTTGTAACATCTTAACGTATCTATACCACAATTCTTGTACATAATTACTGGGTCCAGAAACACAGGCTGCTGTGGTGTAATCACAGAAGCGATCCCAGGTAAAGTACTAAAAGGTTTAATGATTGTAAACAAAAGATTTTGACTTACACAATAGCAATCTCCCACCAAGGCAAGCAACAGCCAAATCCCACCCAAGACATCCTTTCCCCTTGGTGGCTGGCTCTTAAATAAGCCCAGGGTAGTCCCACCCTGGGTCCACCCCTCCTGGTCACATGGAGGGGGGGTACAGCTGTTCCTTAGGCCAGCCACCACCCTTCACCAGCTGCTCAATCACTAATTCAGGCCATGACTTCATGTTTCCCTTACAGCTGCAAAAGTCATCACAAGAAAATGACAGGCAGATTTGTACTGAAACTCAAGTTTTACCAACTGGCTTAATAGACTCACTGGCTCACTGTATTAACTGATATTCTGTAAATAGGGACTTATTCCTCTGATCTTTTGAAGTTAAGCTTTGTATACACCCCCTCAAGCCTTAGACCAATCCTTATTAAAGATCCACAACATGAGAGTTTTCACATGCTTGGAGGCTCTTTATGGGAATTTTCCAGAGAATTTTTTTCAAATGGCATTTATCCATTTCTTTGAATGTGAAACCCAGATTAAACAAACTAGTGAATGACTTTCATTCATTTCAGATGTAAAAGAATTTCAAAATCTCATTTCAAGGATTAGACAGTGGGGAACACACAGCAGTTTGCCCCTTCCCCAAAATGGAATGTTTCTTTTCTAAGTCACTCAGTAGGCACAAGTTTTAATTTTAAAGTACTCTAAAAAATTCCCTGCACCCAAAGTACATCAGACATTACTTTCACTAACTGCAAGCATTTTAGGTTCTGTGAAGCTGTGGGGAAATGTGTTCATCTCACCATTGTACAGTCTACAGAGATTTCATTTGGAAGGAATCCCGTTGAGGTAGTATGTTGTTTTCTTTCTTTAATAGCTGTACTACGCAGAGGAAGGTGATGTCCATTCAGCACTACCCATCAGAATAAGGTAAGTCTGATCTGAACGGCCAAAGCTCTCCGAGGAAAATAGGGAATTGATCATGCCTCTAGTTAAACTTCCTATTATTCAAACATACACAGAACTGAATTTTTGGCGTTAGCTTACTGACACAACATGTTTTGCACTTTGTTGAACATATAAACAATTTTGTTTGCCATTGGGAAACTAAATTAAAAGCTATTTTAGAGAAACTTAAATACAGAGTTCTCAGACAAAAAAACCTAAACTTTTTTAGAATAAACAACTAAAATATGCCCATACATTCCTAAATCAAATAATAAGAGATCACATTTATTTGCAGTGGAAAGAACAACGTACTGTTTATCTCTTGTCCTCCAAAGAGAGGACTGTTGCATATTTATAGCATACTTTCAGATTACAATTAGCATTTGATCAGTGACTGAACGTGAGCTTGCAAGATTATGAAGTGATCCAAATGGAGATGAAATGCATATAGGAAAATCACTTACTATAAGCATATGATTTTAAAGGAAACTTTAAGTATTTATATATCCACCTTGTTGCTGATCTCTGTCTCTCTTAGGATTATCCTTTTCACAGTTTTCCTATTTGTAAATGAATATTGATGATTTTGAACAGCTTTATGCCAACTTTTGCAGTTCAATAGCAAAAGGTGTTTAATAAGTCATAGAAATTGCTGATAATTCTGAAGAACACCTATGACCAGTTCCAGCCATGGATGATTTTGCAATATATCATTTTTTTTTGCTTGTTTACATTGAAAAAAAAAATGTGGATTTACTTTTCTTGTTGTTTGCTTTACCTGAATGAACACAAGGTGGACTGACTGAATTTAACTGCAAAAGGAAAGTTCTTAGAAAAAAATATTCACAGAAGAAAAACTTGTAGAAGAAAAAAACTAACGCAAGCATATTACTTGTTCTGTTATAAACAAAGTTTATGGTAATAAAAATATATTTTTAGTTACTATGTATCTTTTGCTAATATTGACACTAAAGAACTTCAAGCACATCGGATACATTTTCTGTTTTCAGCAATAAAATAATCCTGTTTTTGAAATGTGACATTCTCTTTTTACTGATACTTGACAGGAGAAAAACATTCTACAATATAGTTCAGCTGAAAATGTAGTCTTTAGGTACTCGCTTGAGTGCAAAAAATGCAAAGTACCAAAATACTTCCAGATTTATTTCTTCTGACTCTTTGTTAAATCTATACATTGAAAGAATATATGCTTGTAATAACACATATCATAGCCTTTTTTTTTCTTTTTTCTTTTTTCTTTTTTCCCCCTTATGCAGAAAGTGTTAAGTGTTTCCTGGGTTGACCTTAAAAAGTCTTTGATAGCAGTGGATATATTTCCTTTTCCAGGAATTTGAGTTACCTGGAAAGCACGTAACAGAACCCCACAGCAGAATAAAAAATACGCATATGGAAAAAAATGACATTGAAAGAAGAGATTTATTAAGCAATGGAGACAAATCAGAATGGTTTTTATTACTCTATATGTCTGAAGTTCTTGGTTGCTATTTTAAGCAGTATTTCTCAGTATTTCTGAGTTATCATTCAGAAAATGTAACCAATGAATCAAATTCACTATGGTAAGGTTACAATACTTAGTGAAAGGTATATAGACACTTTCAAGCTTTTCTAATATGGATTTTGAAAACAGTCAGTCTAGACATGCTGTGTATATATATCATTGAGTAACACATCAGTTCATTTTCTCCATTTTCATAAAAAATTTAAACATATGTCCTTAGATCTACAAATATTGAATAAAAGGGATGAAAGATAATTATTTAAGAAAGATTCTACAGAGGGTATCATAAAGAATTCTCCAAGTAAATCATCAAAACAAAAAATAAGAAAAAGAATATAAATTATTGAACAAAATGGAAGCACAGAAATAAATTGAGAATCTTTTGCAAACCTCATAGCAGAAAGAAAATATGTCAACATTACAAATCACCTGCTTTAGTGAAGAAAGATCCACTATAATCCTGCCATTCTTGACAGTTGTTTGTACAACTTTCGGTAGAAGATTTTCTATAATTTTCACCAAAATATATTCCTATGTTTCAACACTGTAGGAAAGTTTGCCCTGATAATGTAAACCAAACTGCTCTGACTGTGTTGTTTTTGTGGCTGTTCAAAAAAATGTCAAAAAGAATATTTTCTTTCTCCTATCTTTTTATGACACTTTTATTACAAATTTGGCTATCACTGTATGTTCTCTCTCTGTTCTCTTTAACTTGTCTTCCTAAGTCAGATTTGTACACTTCTAATAATTTTTATAATTCTTCTTTCAACCCTGTCCACCAAGATTGCATCCTTAAACTGTGGCAAACTCTGCTTTGCAGAGATCATGCCAGTATTGAGCAGAGTAAAACAGCATGTTGCATGTCTTATGGACAATAACCAGTTTATATACTCCAAAATGGGATTCTCTTTATGGTAATTAAATGACATTGTTGATTCATGTTCAGTTTGTGATCCATTAAATGCTTGAACTCTTTTCAACAATGATGATGTCTAATCATTTGTTTCTCATTTTGTACTTGTGGCAGTAGATTATTTCTGCTGAGTTCATAGCTTGTCATTTGTCTTTATTGAACTGTCTTTTTGTTCTTCAATTTTTGTCTTCAGTTCGCTGTGGTTATTTCAAATTCTAAACCTGGCATCTAGAATTCTTGTGAATACTCCTAGACTGGTAAAAAATTGCAAATTTCCCAATCATATTCCCTTCTCACTCTTTATTTTGTACAAAAATTGTAAAATAAAAAATTAATGTCTGAACCAAGACTCAATGTAGAATAACATTTACGCATATTTCCCTTTGTCAGGGACAAATAATCATTTTCTGTTCCGTTAGTCATTCTGTCTTGACCATGTTACTTTTGCATGTCACCTGAGACATTATCAGACATTTTAGTAATGCTAAAGCATTTACAAATTATCCCCAGCTGCGAAGGGCAGTTTCCCTGTTGTAGAAGAAATGAAGTTATCATCATGAACCTAGACCATGACAAATCAGTACTGGTCTCTATTGATCTCTGTGTTATCTTCTAAATGTTTATAAAACACTGCCTTAGTTTGTTCCAACACTCTTCTGGGAATAGAAGTTCATTGGACAATATTTTCCTTTTTCCTTCCTTTCTCCTCCCACTTTAATAGTGAAGGCTACCTCTATAGTTTTTTACTCTTCTGGATTTCCCCATTTTCTATAAGCTCTCAAAGACAAATGCAAATGGTTCTGAAATTACTGCAGCAAATTCTCAGACTGTGATATAGTGAATTTCTTCACAGTCAGCCAGCTTAAAAACATCTGTCTTACGTACTCTTTAGTACATTCCATTCCTATTGAAAGAAAAATCTTAGTCATTGTCACTGCAATACATTGCTTTAAGTATCTGATGATAATGAACCCTCAAGTAAAAAGGATTCTCTCTGCAGCCAGGAGCAAAGGATAATTATCTTCTTAAGAAAAATAGGTGGAGTTGTTTTCTGGAGGTGCTCTTCCTTACACCTTGTCAACTAGCTCTGATTAGATATTTACATCTCTAATAGTTAAAATTAGGTAAGATGCAACCCACTCAGAATGCTTTATTTTTCTTTCCATGTGAACAATTTCCCACACTTTGAGTGCACCAATTTTAGTCCCTATAGGTTTGTGCTAATCTGCATTTGTTCTTGGTCATAAACATGGCATTCTGCCTTCCAAATGTTATGTGTCCCTTCCTTGTTTTTGAAGGACTTCATGTATTTGAAACTAAAATTACGTAATTTCTTATCATTATGAATTTTACTAAGAACATATAGTAATAATGGTTTCTTACATTCCATGCTTTGTTTTTGTTTTGTTTTGTTTTTCATTTAAATAATCTACACTTCTACCATTAAAATTCTTAGAACTGTTTTTGTAATCTACTTATCAATTCTCATTGATATCTTATTTTTCAAAGCCATTGCCTCAGTTTCTCTCTCCTTTCTTTCCTTCCTTCTTCCCTTCCTTTTTTCCTTCTTCCCACTTCCTCTTTCTCCTCCTTCACTTTCTTCCTTGTATTTCGTTCTTGTATTTTTTTTTTAACAGTTCGACTGTCTCAGTCACCTTTCCACCATCATATTCCCAAAACATTTTCCTATTGCTGCTCAGAATTGAAACTTGTGGGTCCTTCCCTAGCTAACTGCACGTGTAACAAGTGTTACCAGTACATTCCTAGGATACATTTACAACGTTTTTGTCTTGGCTAACATTTATTTCCAATCATTTGTCAGGGAGCCACAGTCGTGCTGTACTTAGCGTCTCAAAAGTGATTGTTTCAAGTTATTATTACTGTGACTCCAAAAACTTCACACAGTATTGAAGATTTTTTTTTTTCTGTGAGTTTGATCTTCACTTGAAAAATAACAGTCACTGAACTAGACATTACATTTGAATGTCTTCAAACTGGTGAAGGTATGTGGCCTCTGCTATTGCATCACTTGCAGACTCTTACTAATGGGGCTCTCAGAGACTCTCCTTCATTTCCTAAATCCCTGTTTTTTCTATTTGGAATGGCATCCTAAGTAAAAACAACAACACCTTCACCATTTACCTGAATTGACCTGCTCTGCCCTGTTGAGGCCTCACCTGGAGTACTGTGTCCAGTTCTGGGCTCCCCAGTCCAAAAAAGACAGGGATCTCCTAGACAAAGTCCAGTAGAGGGCGACAAAGATGATTAGGGGCCTGAAGCATCTCCCTTAGGAGGAAAGGATGAGAGGCCGGGGCCTGTTGATCCTGGAGAAGATGAGAATGAGGGGGAGAGTGAAAGTGAGTGAATATTATCACTGTTTATAGATATCTAAAGTGCAGGAGTCCAATGGATGGGACAAGGCTCCTTTCAGTGTTGTACAGCAACAGGACAAGGGGCAATGGTCACAAGCTGGAACAAGGGAAGTTCCATACAAACATGAGGAAGAGCTTCTTTACTGTAAGGGTGACAGAGCACTGGAACAGAGTACCCAGGGAGAATGTGGAGTGTCCTCTGGAGATATTCAAGACCTGTCTGGACACTTTCCTATGCAACCCACTGTAGGGATCATGCAGGGATCATGCTTTAGCAGGGAGGTTGGACTTCATGATCCCCAGAGGTCCCTATGATTCTGTGATTCTGTGATTCTGTGCGAGGGAAAAAAAAAAAACAAAAAAAAAAAAAACTTTCCCAAATGAAATACAATCTTAGAAAAAAAACATCAAAGAATAGGAACTGTAGAAGCTCTTCAAGAATCCTAATGCCATGGAGGGTTAGTCAAACTGTAATTAGCTATAATTGGTTCCCACATATGTTGTGATATCATCGCCTGAAGCTAAGTGGCACTAAATGTCTGTTTTCTCACTCCATCAATCTTTCAAAACGTTAGAGAGACTCAAAAGAATTGATTCTAAACTGATATTTACAGGATGGAATTGCAAAAAGGACTACACAATGAACATACCGAACACGAAGCAAATATTTTCCTGCTTGTTTAGTAGAAATTTTGGAAAGGAGCTGAGATATATTTGATTCAATTATAGTTATAAATATACATCATGGAATACCTTAAACCCCAGCAATGAATGTATAAGTTAATGAGTTACAATTTGTTGCTGAGTCCTGCAGGAAGAGTCAATGTGAAAAGTAGTTACGAAAAGCCATTAGAAGAACAGTCGCAAAGCTTTTATCAGCTTGTCATGAGTTTCCAAAACATCTAAAAACATTTTTGTAAAATAAATTCTGGAATAATTATCAAAGAATAAAGTTCTATAAAGTTGTTTCACATTATTCTATCAACCTCCTTACTGTAGAAAAGACATCACAAATAGATTTTTTTAAAAAATACAAAACACAAAAACGTGTTTCCAGAGTTGTTTTACAGAATTATATTTATACTCCTAAATAAGACTTTGATCTTCAGCTGACTAAATGATAAGCTTTTTTATTTAGAAAGTTTTTAAAGGAAATATCCATAAAGAATATCTATTTGGCTCAGACCAAAGCTACACTTTTTCTTCCACACAGCTTGAAGAAGAAACAAACAAAAAGTCAAGCCAGATGTTGTGACCTTCACCAACTCTAGAATATTGTTAACAGAAATTTCTAAGCTACAATTGTTTAAGTAAAATCATAACTAAAAAAAATCAGAACTTCTGACATATAACTTTATTAATTATTTTGAAGTCCCTACACTCCCCTCACCACAGTATAGCTATTTATTACTCAATATTGTGTTGAAAACTCACCTGTGTCAGGCTTAGATCCAGTTTCTTCTCTGATGCAGATCAAAGACTTCACCAGTGCTCTCTCCAAGGCTTTGCAGAGCTTCTTAACCTCTTGGATGTCAGGTGTCTGAGATACAGTGTGTCCAGTCATTTCTACTGAAGTGTCCACTTTATGCTTGTAATAATATGCAATAACTCCCACTGATTAGGAAAATGAAGGCACTCTAAGTGCCTGAGAGCAAGGAGACAAGGAGGTCTGGTTAAAGTTGTGGCTGAAAAAGCAGCTTTTTTCTCCGTGAGATGAAAATAGCACTTCCTAATCCTCTTTGGAAGGGCTACAGCTTCCTATGACAGGGGTTACAACGTGAAGGAGGAATGCAGAAATTACATTCCAGCAATGCCAGGATTTAAAAAGCTTAGTTACTATGATGTTATTTCCTTCATTCACCTCCCAGTATCCAGTTTCAGGCACTTCTGTTTTACAGAATTAAACCTGCCTGTGTATTTATGTATATGTGTTCTTTCAAGATAACTATTCTGGAACAATTCCATTTTTTGTTTGCTTATTTGCCAACAACTGTTCGTTTGTTAATATTTTGAATAGTTGTTTTTACTATAACATTATCATTGGCCACCATAGTCATAGCTCCTCTGGGCAAAAAAAAAGGCTTTATAGACAGTTGTTAAGTAAACATATAATCATAGACTCATAGAACGGCTTAGATTGGAAGGGACCTCAAAGATCATCTAGTTCCAACTCCCCTTTCAAGGGCAGGGTTGCCAGCCACTAGATGAGACTGCCCAGGAACTCATCTAGCCTTGAACGCCTCCAGGAATGGGGCACCCACAATTTCTACGGGCAGTCTGTGCCAGCGCCTTACCACTCTCTGAGTAAAATATTTCCTCCTAATATCCTAAAATCTCTTCCTAATCAATATATCCCTTCTTTTTGTTTTAAGCCATTCCAGACTACGTAAACAGTTGTTCTCCCTCCTGTTTATAAGCTCTCTTTAGGTACTGGAATGCCAGAATGAGGTCTCCCCAGAGCCTTCTCTTCTCCAACCTGAACAAGCCCAGCTCCCTCAACCTGTCTTGGTAGGAGAAGCGCTCCAGCTCTCTGATCATCTTCGTGGCCCTCTGGACCTGCTCTAACATCTCTACATCTTGTGCTGAGGTCCCCAGGCCCAGACGCAGTGCTCCAGATGGGGCCTCACAAGGACAGAGCAGAGAGAGGACAAGCACCTCCATGCCCTGCTGGCCATCGCTCTTTTGATGTAGCCCAGGATGCTGTTGGACTTCCAGTCTGTAAGTGCACACTTGCGTCAAATTTTTCATCTACTAGAACCCCCAAGTCCTTCTCCACAGGGCTGCTATTAATGAGTTCTTGTCCCAGTCTGTATACATACCCAGAATTGCTCCAGCCCAAGTGCAACACCTTATACATGGCCTTGCTGAATCTCATTAGGTCAGTCACGTGCAACCTGAGGCTTACGAGCTGCATGTGGCCCCCAGCATAGTTCATACTGCATTCTGCCCTCTGCTACTTCATCACTGTAGTGGCAGCTATGCTCCACCAAGAGGTCCAGCCTCAGGCACACACTCATCACTCAGCAACAACCAAAACATCTGCGTGCTGTCTTGAAATCAGGACAAGGGGAGGGCACAGTGCAGTGATAACTCAAATTGTGACAAATATTAGTATGTATTGCAATACATTGGCTAAACACAGTCCTTTGAACAGTGAAAAATATACAACCTTGCTTTCTGTTTTGATAAAGGAATTTGAGAATAGGTTTCAAGATTGCTGAAAAAATAACTATTTTTTCGGTATGCTTGCAACTCCATTTTCAGTTGACAAACACATTACCTGCAAATTTTCAAATGAAATATATAATGTTGCAATCTGATATTCAGCTCAAAGAAAAATCTGGTCTTGTCTCTCTACTAGACTTTTATGAAACTTGTCTTAACAGAAAAGTATCTCACACTTCACAATCATGCCTTATTCATGTCATCACTTTTTGGCAGTATGTACACTGTAAACAACCATTTTCAAAGATGAAGTACAGGAATAGTAAAATTTCATCAGAAATTTTTGACAAACACTTTGAGAACTCACTTAGAATTGTGACAACTTCCAATGAACCAGACGCATCAATCTCACAAAAACAAGGTCAAATATCCCACTAGTTTTATGGTTTTTTTTCTCTCTTATTTTAATGTTTTAATAAGAAATATTAAAAAAAAAAACAAGTTTTGTTGCTTATATGCATTAACTATACTATATATTTCATGTGCAACCCAAGACAATTTCTCTTCACTAACTTCAGCCCAGGTAAGCCAAAAGGTTGGACACTCATGACCTAACCCCCATGGCCACGCAGAGGCACAGCGCTGGTGCTGGCTGGAGCCCTGCCCTGCTAAGGTGGGTGCTGTGGGGGCAGACAGCCCGTGGTGATGTTCTTGAGCAACAGGATGTAGCATCACTGGGAGATGGATTGTGACTGCACTGTTCATATTGGGGCACATGCAGAACCTGACTCCGTCTGGCTCATTCCTGAATCCTGCTGAGAGGTTTTGCAAGGCCTGGATGTTAAGCAAAGCTTCGGCGGTGCTGTGTTGAGGGGGTACTCAATCCCACTATCCAGGTCATTGATAAAGATACCAATAATCAGATATCTTGTTTGTCATACTGACAAAAATGCTTTTTTTCTTTTTTCACTTTAAATTCATATAAGAATGTGCAGTGCAAGATTCACTCAAAAGAGAACACTTTCTTAAGCATCCTTTACCTTTGTTACCACAGTACTTTCTATTCTTTTGTTTCAAGATTTTTTTTGAAATAACTCTTTCAGGATATTTTCAAAAATTTTCTTGACCCTTAGCTGGATGTCTCTGAACCATGAACAGGGTTTTCAATGAAAAAAGCTGTCATAACTGAGAAGTATGATTGTACTGGAGGGATGAAAGTAGAAAGAAAAAGAATGAGACCAAATGGATTTTAGGCACTGAACATTATTGTACAATACACTTTAGTCAAAGGCAGCTATTTCAGATTAATGATGTTCTTGAAATTTCCTGTAGAACGCAGTCAGTCTCTGTTTAACTTAGCTGACCTGTAAAACAGCTATTTCACAAAATCCATTTGCTTCTGAAAACTTCATTCCTCTCTGTCCTGTTCTTTCTATTTTACAGTAGGAAAGAGAAGGTACAGATGAAAATATGAAAACAGTAGAGAGCAAAGGCAGAAATATAAGAATGGAAATATAACAAGGAAAGAAGAAGATGGAAGCAAAAAACAGCTAGTTCTTATTTACAACACATTGAATGCTATAATTACATGCTTCTCCATGTAAAAAAATGTAAGAGTAATAAGATACAGAAAAAGGTTTTCTTGAGCAACTGTTAGGCACAAACTCATCAATTTGTAGACAATTATACTTTGGGAATGATTTTAAAGTCAATATATTTCACTCTTTCGTGACCTAAAGTAAGACAATTTAGCAGCTTTCAGATCAATACACAACGTTAAAATCAAATTGAAGAATTGTTAAGATCAAATAATTAGCCACTCTTCCACTAAAAGGTCATAGTCAAAACTAGTATCAATGCTATTTAGAAAACTAACACAAAAAAGCCAATTCCACTTAACATTAGCAGTAAGGAAAAGGAAAGTAAAGCAGGTAAATAGAATGGTCAATAGTGAAAACACAAGCAGCGAACCTCCACAATGTTCAAGGATAATTGTTACATGAACTGTAATCCCATACCTGACCATTTCCAAATAAGAATTCAGACTTTCTGACTTATTAATAGAGAACATGGTTCTTCATCAAGGCAGTCAAAGTGAAGAAGACAACAAATTGAGGCTGACGGAAGATTCAAATGGAGAAATAAAAAATATTTGTTCTTTGGTCACCGTTGTTTATGTTGGACTGGAAGTTATTTTGTATAGTGGTAACACAGTGCATATAGAAATAAAAAGAATATATTCTAGACTGGCATTGAAGATGTACAGTTTAGCAAACCAACAGAGAAAAAAATGTTGGATACACAGGAAAAAGAAAAAGCCTTAAATATTGCTTCACTGGCCATTCAATTGATGAAACAGTAGTTTGGAGATAAACATGGAAGATACAAATTTCCTATGCAAACACATTTTATAGTAGAACAAAGGATGAGACTTGATGTCTCCTTTTCACTGCATTTTTCGTTTGAATCTTGAATAATTTTAAGCTTCTCCACGTAGTGTTTCTTCCTGTGACTGCTTACAGCATATGAGATCTTTGGAAATAAATCAGTCACCCATGCTCCACTATACTTTCCACTATTACATGGTGAAGTGACTGTGCATGAATACTGACAGACTACAGCCTGTATGCAGAATTTATTTATTCATTTATCTATTCATTCTTTTTTATGTACAATCACCTCTAGAAATGACACTGATTTCCTTTAGCGGAAATGATTTTCAATCAGAATGGAAGAGACTTCTCAGAAAATGGGACATCAAGATGTGCTTTAAAAAATAGAAGCCAAATTTGCTGCTGGGTCAGCTTCACGCTTTGTATATGATGAAGGAATCTGGAGTTGAAATTAAAGCGATTGCAAATATGCTTTAGAGGCAAAAATAAAAGCAAAAGAAAAAGGATAGAAAACTATAAAAGATGGAATCAGTGAATAGTGACGAAAAAACACCCGAACAACAGAACAAAAGATCTGAGACTAGATACTTGACTTCAGACCCCTGCAGGCAATTCCACTGAAACATGCTTTTCCACTTCTAATGTTTATGATGTCTGCAAAGATTCAGATTTTTTAAAAAACTCTCTCCCTCACCAGAAACTAGCTTTTAAAATCATCTTTTCTGTATGCTAAAAGCCTTTTGCAAAGATGACGCTGAAATGTTTTGGTGTTTATATTCTATTTCATAAACACTTATGCCCAACACTTCTCTCACTTTCTATGTTTTCTTTCTTTTGCTTGCTTAGACATTGGGTAGTAAGATAATATTTTGTTTACTTTAATAAAATAAGGCCAGAAGGAAAGGCTAGAATACCCATTCCATCTCTGAGCTTACTAGGAGATATCCAGAGGTTTTCTCTGATCCCTTTTTGCTCCTTTTAACGATAACCTCATAATATTTCAGTGACCTAACGTCTGTAGTGAATAAGGAAAAAATGGACAGAACTCTCTAGGGCTAAGGTTTGTTTTGGGTAGCGATGGAAAAGCAAGGGAAGTTCATGAAGCATAGACTTTCCCTTTTGAAAATAAGCCAGGGAAAGAGAATCAAGAGCTCTTCAGAATTCAATTCTCTCACCTGAGTGAACAGACAGCTGCTGCCACACCATGCTGAACTGGCAAGAGCTTTTTTAATTACTCAGCCCTTCCAGAAGGCAACACTTCAGTGGTGATGAAGAGGCACATTTTCCAGAGCTCCAGTGGGAACTGTTTTCAGTTCCTTGAAAGATGTATAGGAAGCACTCTAACAACATTAGGCTATATATAAGAAACATTTTCTTGTCTGAATGCATGTTGAACCATTAACAAGTCAGCTTTTCCCAAATTCATCTCACGGTTACTACAAATATCTTCTATCACAAGTATATGCAGTACATGGAATAACGTATACTTTTAGTCCTCTTGCAGATTTTGGTTTCAAAAACTTTAATCCTACAAACAGTACGTTGATTTCTCTTGGTTATCTTTCACAGAAGTTGCCTGAAGACTCTTAAGTGCTTGTAGGTCACAGAGTAGAAAAAAATGAAATAAATCAGAATCCTTCTCCATTCCTTACAATATAGAATATGAAAGTATGATTTTATGTAGATTTTGACAGATTTGTGTGCACGAATAAGTCATTCTTTGACACACTTAAGGAAACCTCTTCATGTATCTCCTGAATGTGAAGTGTATCTTTCCTTTCCATGGCACTCAGTTGATATCCACAATAAAATTTCAGTGCTCATCAGCGTCTGCTTTGAGGGAATTTATTTCAGATATTCCCAATGCTCAGCCCCTCTGTATTTAGAGATGAGAACTACCTTTTGCGCTTGTAGCATTTTTTTTCCCCATCAACTGGTTATAAAGCATTTTATAAATATTAGCAAAAAGAAAAAAAAATGGAGTAAGGAGATCAACTGATTTTCCTCATTTTTCAGGATTGTTGTGTGCAAGAGGAAGCTCTGGAATAAGTCACTCTCCTAAATATTAAAGACAGACTTTTCTTATTCAATGAGCTATGCTTTAGTATATGCCAAGTTGCTACATGAGCCCACCATTTATTTTATCTATTTGAATCACTGAAAAAAAGAAAAACCCTGTTTTCCCTTTTAGAAATAAGTATCTTTAAAATTTTCCTACATCAAGAATTTCTTCAAATTCACTTTTAGGAGAGCATTATATTTCCTAAACTCTGAACAATCTTTTCCATAATTTATATATTTTTTTCTTTTGCTTTACAACTGATTTCCATTTATCACTTAGATAAGAGGTATTCAAAATTATAAATTATTTTATCAAGTAAATTTCCTAAAGAAGTTGACAACCTGTTTCATTTTTTTGCACTTTTGAATAGGAGCAATAAAGATGTTTATTAAAGGAAAATTCAAATGTAGGCTGAATTCGTATAATCAAGAATTAAAATATTTTACCAGCATTTATTAAAAACATATTTAACTGAGAAAAAAAATAATTTGACTAATTCAGTCTACATGGTTTCTTTTTTTCAAATTCAGTAATGTTCTTGTTTCACAGTTCATTCCATTACGTTCTTTCAGTTGTGCAGATACTGCTTAAAAGATACAAATGTGTTTATAGTGAAATCACATCTATTCTCATCTTTTTGTTTGTTCTCCAGCTTGCAGAGGTTGCTCAAATCTCTTCTTTCACTGCCTGAAGACTATGAATCCCAGTCACTTGTGTGCTCCAGAAATGAATCCCGCTCTCCATTTATTTTCATTCCTTCCTTTTATTCATTCTGTCCATGGTCCTGATTTATGCTATATTCCATTCTTATGCTACAGCAACATCAGTAAAGAAATGGTTCATTTCTATTCAGAAAGTTTTCCTCTTTGCTATCACAAGAAAGATAAAATACTATAACGTATCATTACCTAAATATCTTAGAATAACAACAGCATTTGGAAAATAAACAATAAATGTTACTATGCTGCTTTTCCCATAATGTACTCTGTAATTTTGGAATGGCAATTAGTGCAGTCCATTTAATAAAAACACACTACAGTAAATCACCGCTGATATTTTCCCTTTCTTTATATATATATATACATATATATATATTAGAACATATTTGTTTCATCTTCAGCCAAATTTAGACTGGAGATGAATACAAGTGTAATGATATAATATTCAACTGTCATCAAATCCACTGACTAATTCTTAATACGCTTCTCTACATATAAACAGTTCATGCAGATCAACTGATGAATTATTATCATCAGTAGAAAGTCTAAAGTAATCAATAGAAAAGCAAACATGATTGAGTGAGTTGTAAATACCTTAGAGATTCTAAACATCTTTTAACGCTTCAAAAGAAAATTTCTAATGATTTAATGAAATTATAATAAAAATAGAATCCATTTATAATATTATGCAATATTTCTTTTGTTGAAGGAAACAGATCATGTTTTGCTGATTTTTTTTCCTCAATTAATTGTGGAGGGACAGTGAAGACACTGAAATGAATCTGTTTTTTTTTTTTTTTTTTTTTTTTTGTTCCTCAAGATCAANTTTTTTTTTTTTTTTTTTTTTTTGCACAAGAGTGTGTTTGAACCATAAGTCTCAAATTCACATTATATTCACGAGTCTGAAACAAAGTACTAGTGCACTTAGATATCAGAACACAATAAAAAGAAATAACTATGTGTTGATGTTTTGAGATTTAGATATGATTTCCTTTAATGGAAATGGAAAGGGAGAGGAAAAGGAAAAGAAAAAGGGAAAGAGGAAGGGAAGAGAAGGAGAGGGAGAGGGAGAGGGAGAGGGAGAAGGAGAGGGAGANGAAGAGAAGAGAAGAGAAGAGAAGAGAAGAGAAGAGAAGAGAAGGGAAGGGAAGGGAAGAGAAGAGAAGAGAAGAGAAGAGAAGAGAAGAGAAGAGAAGAGAAGAGAAGAGAAGAGAAGAGAAAGCATCACTTAAATGCACTACATGGTGAAAGAATTAGAAGTATTGTCAAAATGAAGTGTTTGACTGATATATTAAGTTACTGCTTAGTAAAACAAACCCATTATCGAAAGTAGTTATTGTCTTAAGCTGCTTCTTAGACCTCCTTGAGTTAACCACATACATTGTGCATTCTTTTTTTTCTGTGGATGCAGCAACTAAAGATCCCAAAGAATCACAATGGCATGATAAAATCTGTACAAGCACTCAATTTCAAGTTCAAGTCACAAGATGGAGAGTGCTTACAATGAGTCTTTTTACTACTGTACAATACTCATTATTTTCTTAGCTGGTTACTCAAGACGAATGTTGGACGAAGGAAAAACAAAGCCTTGAAGCTGTGCAAGAATGCACAGCTCTAGCTAGAATATCAGTGAGCTATCAATGCTGTTGTAGTCACAGTTCTAAAATACTATCAAGAAAATCATCTCTATTCGTACTAGACCTAGTACAAATATCTGCAAATATCATGGCACAATGCCGAGAAACTTCGTAATCTCAGTTTGTATCATAATTATGATGCTCTATGGGAGTTAGTGCCTTGTCTCATTCCTCCGAACAAAGTATTATGTGATAGGCAAACACGGTATGTAATACAAAATATAAAATCTTGTAGTACTGAATAAAATGTATGTTATTGCAATAAGTGGATCCAATTTCTTCCCTGAAAGTGTTTCAAGTTTGACAAAGAAAATTTAAGAACAGAGTAAGGCTTTGTAGTGTAGAGAAGGAGATTGCTTACTGGTTATTCTTATAAAATGAATTTCAATCACATAAAGACTTCAAGATTAAAACAAAGATCACTACATTTTTTAAAACTAAGAGTCATAATTAGAAATTTACTTTTGACGGAAATAGATCAATAATCATTTAATGCCTGAAATGCCTGTACACTAAGTTCTAATGCACTTTTATTCATGGTTAACTATGTTATACCTTTATTCATTGCACCTTCACATTTTTGAGAAGTCTATTTTGTCTACAATTTTAAGCCCTACCTTACAGAATCCAAATGCTAATACAAAGAAAGAGTAATTCATATAAAAAAAGAATGATAATGGATCCTGTCTTTTTCCTGCCTGTACTGTAATAAAATGTTCTTCCAGAAACAGCTGTAAAAGGCAAGAACCATATTCTTCATATAAAGCATAACAAATCTATTTATTATAATTTTTTGAAGCAGCAAAAGTATTTGACACACTACTCTGTATGATTGTTTTAACAGTCAATTACTTACATGTGATACACTGGTTTGCTATCCTTTGTAAAATATATATTTTTTTAAACTGCAAGTCAAAGGTTTCATTTGATAACTTCTTTGAAAAGACACGAATATCAGTTTAGCTTTAAAATCATAGAGTCATAGAATCATTAAGGTTGGAAAAGACCTCCAAGATCATCTAGTCCAGCCATCTCACCATCACCACCTTGCCCACTAAACCAGCTCCCTCAAGACACATCTATCTTTTTCTTGAAAACCTCCACTGATGGTGACTCCACCGCTTCCATGGGCAGCCTGATCCAATGCATTACCATTCTTTCAGAAAAGAAATTTGTCTTAATATCCAACCTGAATCCCCCCTGGCACAACTTGAGGCCATCCCCTTTTGTCCTATCACTAGTCATATGGAAGAAGAGGCCAACCCCCACCTCACCATAACATCCTTTCAGGTGGTTTTAAAGAGTGATAAGGCCTCCCCTGATCATCATCTTCTCCAGACTAAACAACCTCAGTTCCCTCAGCCACTCCTCATCAGACTTCTGCTCTAGACCCTTCACTAGCTTCATTGCCCTTCTTCGGACAGGCTCCAGGGCCTCAGTGTCCTACCTGTAGTGAGGGGCTCAAAAGTGAACACAGTACTCGAGATGCAACCTCACCAGTGTCAAGTACAGAGGGACAGTCACCTCCCTAGTCCTGCTGGCTATACTATTTCTGATACAAGCCAGGATGCCATTGGCCTTCTTGGCCACCTGGGCACACTGCTAGCTCATGTTCAGCTGTCTGTTGACTAATACCCAGATCCTTTTCCTCTGTGCAGCTTTCCAGCCATTCTGCCCAAAGCCTGTAGCATTGCACGGGACTGTTGAGACCAAAGTGCAGGACTTGGCACTTGGTCTTGTTAAAGCTCATCCCATTGGCCTCATCTCTACAGCCCCCCCTATCCAGATCCCTGCAGGATGCTGTAACTTGCTCGTAGGTTCTCAACCAGGGGAAATGCTCTAGATCTCTGCCAGAAAGGCAAAGGGCACTCACTTGAGAGCTAAAACCTGTGCACCTACAGGTAACTCCCTAGACGTGTGACGCATCCACTCTGACAGAATTGGTAAGAAATTAGACTTTGGTTCAGGTGGTTGGTTACACTGAGTGCCTTTAACCTTCTCCTAGTGATAAGGGAAACACCTGCACAAAATACGCACAAGAGGATGACCTTTTACAATAAATGGCTGAGCTGCAAGCAGTAGTTAAAAGGCTGCATAACATCAGAGGTGCCAAGACAGAGACAGGTTGTTCAATAATATTCCAGTAGCAGACATCAGTGAGAAGGAGGCACCTTGATCCCTGGTGACCCATAAAAGCAGGGCTCCACTTCGGTCCCCATCCTCCAGCTTCACTATAAAAAATTGACAGGAAGCTCTTACAGCTATAGACACCCATGACACCCGTGGCCAAGATCTGCAAGAAACTGCACTGGAAGTCTGCAGTGGATATCATATAAAGAAACACTGTGTGCTTGTAGTGGGTGACTCCCTGTTAAAAGGCTCTGAGGCTCCCCTTTGCTGCACTGACAAGGAGTCTTGAGATGTATGCTGCCTCCTCCTGGCCTGTCCTTCCTGAAAATTGCAGAGCCGTCCATGATGACATTCCAGTCGTGGGAGCTGTTCCACCATGTCTCTGTGATCGCAATGAAAATATGGTCCTGCAACCACACACAGATCTCTAGTTCTTCCTGTTTGTTCCCCATGCTGCATGTGTTGGTATACAGGCACTTTAGAGAAGAAAGGAGAGAAGAGAATGCAGGTTTCCCTAGAGAGATGAAAGAGGATCCCTCATAGCTACACATACCCTAGGGCACCCACCTAATTCAGCAAAGATGGGAGAGATATGGAACTGTTCAGCCTGGAGAAGAGTAGAGTGAGTGGGGATCTTATCACTGTTTATAAACACCTGAAGTGCAGGAGTCAAATGGATGGGACTCTTTTCAGTGTTGTGCAGTGATGGAACAAGGGGTGTTGTCCAAAAACTGGACCAAAGAAAGCTCCATACAAACATGAGGAAGAACTTCTTTACTGTGAGGGTGACAGAGCACTGTAACAGAGTACCCAGAGAGAATGTGGAGTCTCCTTCTTTGGAGATACTTAAGACCTGCCTGGATGCTTTCCTATGCAACCTACTGTAGGGAACCTGCTTAAACAGAGAGGTTGGACTAGATCATCTCCAGAGGTCCCTTCCAATCCATGTGATTCTGTTATTGTGTGAAATAGCAAGACAGTTGAGAGATAGAGAGATGAAGAAATAAGTGTTCTTTTGTGATGTTCTTGTTTTTTAAAAAGCTTTGTTAGTCTCAGTCTCCGAGGTCAGCTGCTTCGGAACCGGCGCAGCCAGAGCCGCAGCGGCAGATCTTGAGGTACAGGGGGGGTTTCAGGAGCTTCCTTTGCCAGGAGAGCCCTGTGAGAGCGGAGCGACCCGGCAGATCCCGGCAGCACTCGTGAGAGAGGCTGACGTGGTGTGGGCGTTGCCAGGGCAACGGCAATCGNGGCGTGGGTGTTGCCAGGGCAACAGCAATCACACCCACGCCCTTAGCCTTGAAAAAGCCTCAGGGAGGGGCGTTTAGCGCAAGTACCGCCCACAGCATGCTGCAGCTTGTTCTGACTGAC
>WBMW01004961.1:0-41390 GCA_013396635.1 Penelope pileata
GCAGCTGACCTCGGAGACTCAAAATCTGGAGCAATTTTTAGTCATTAGTATTTTCTTTGTTGTTGTTGTTGTTGCATTTTTCTTATGGTTAGGAATAAAATGGGAGAAATAACCATCTAAGATAACTAACTTTTCATCTTTACTGGGACTTATTGGGTTAAACAGTAGATGATTATCATTGCCATCCTTCCTTTAAGGTATCTGAAAAGAAATAAATCAATTTGAAACAAAGACAATTGCTGAGAAAAAGAAATGCTAAACTCTTCATTTTACATTTATTCCGCCCAATTCCAGGCACTAAACTGAGTTGCCAGTTTTAAATTTTGCTGACCAAGGTTCCCTCTATTGGCAGACGGAGGAATTATTTTATTAACTAAATCACTGTTCCCATGTGTTTTGCTGTCACCATTGAATAAGCTATTCAATAAACATGCTTTGATGAAGCTCTTAAAATGATTTATATTTTCAAGAGGTACTGTTTTCAGCTGTAGTGCACGTGAGATAGTAATTTTGAGAGGAAGATCCTTAAGAAGCCTGAGACCATGAGAGAACAGTTTAGTATGAACCAGTAACAAAAGCTGGCAGAGAAAACTTTAATACTGTATTTGTCAGATTCTGTCTCTGTGAACGTAGGATCTTCTAAGGGGAACAGCCTGCTACAATCCACCTTAGATTAGAATGCAAATGAGAAAGGGAAACTGTTATGCTTTCTGAGGATTTTGATTGTCAAGAATTTCTCCTTCAAGACTTTTGATTTTGTGCTATTTAGTTTTGTCACAGTGGATCCAAAGGGAAATAAAATTTTATTAAATATCCTCATACAAGCAAATAAGAAAGTAGTCTGAAAAAAAGCTAACATGAAGAGGAGTTAATTTAGAATTATTAGGATAAGAGAAAGTAAAATAAACTCAAAGGGCTTCCATAATGTTTAAAGCTTAAAGCTTTAAACTTTAGTAAGTGTTAAAAACATTACAGAATTATTCTTGAATATCACTGAATTTAGTATGAAATATTGCTTGTGAAAATCTACAGAATATAAGCAGAATGGTTATTAATGCTCATTTGGTTATTATTTTTGCTACTTGAACTGTATTTAGAAGATAATTGTCAAAAATATATCTATATATACTTCTGATTAATAGCATCTTGTGTGTATAGTGTAGGTGCATCAGAATTTGTTTCCAATATTTAAAATATTTAATCAAGAAGAGGAGATGAAAAGAGAAGGAGAGAAGGAAGTCTTGGTCTCATTTACTTGAGACAAAAAAAAAAAAAATTCTAATTTTTTGCAAAAATAATTACCAATGAGCAAGTAGAGAATATTCTTTTCCCTTTTGGGAGTGAAACATACGAGAGCAAGCATGAAGGCATCTGCTCTTAATTAGAAAGTCATAAATGTTTTACTAATTTATTTGAATATTTTGAAAGAATAATTAAACCAATTAAGGAAGCCATTAAAAGTAGAACCCGGAGATGTTCATTGTCAATGCAAAAATATAATAATTTCTCACTTATTTTCTATTTTTTATGTATATGTGAGTTATCAGTTAGTTCCATTGGACAATTTTTTTCATAATTATTGTCTTTTAACATTTGATAATATCCTGAGCACAGATTATCATCTTTCATTTTCTATGAAAACAAGAAAGCAGTGGAAGAAACCTAACAGTTAGATAATGTGGTTATATTTAATAATTTAATTACTGATTACTTTCTAGTCTAATTTTTATTCAGTGTTTGGTCCCCAACAGCCATAGAACTCTTGTCAAAGCAGTATATATAACCAACAGAAATGATACTTTGAAAGAAAAAGTAGTGCTTCTCTGTAAGAAACTCTATATATTTATATCTGTATTATACACAATATAATATAACAGTAGAGTAGCTACTCAGAATTGAGATTTTCTGACTTTTTCGAAAGAACAATCTGTTCTTATTTGCCAATCTTTAAACATTTGCATTTCATCATCTGCCTCATGCTTATTCTTTTCTGGAAAGTTTCAACTGACAATGTTCAGTTCAAACTGAATTTTAAGAATTGTTACCTTTTTCCAGAGGCAAAAACATCTTTGCAACAAATTTTCAGAGCAATGCTTTGATTATTGACTTGAAACACTGATAAAAGTGATATCATTCCAGGCAAACACAGGAACTGAGAGTAAGAGGGTGAGATTAGCTGCTATCTTCGCTGCGGTCTCAGGACTCACGTGCAGAAAATGAGAAGGGGAAAGCAGCCTTATTTGCCTAAATCAAAGGGCAAGGAAAAGCAGATTGGCATAGACACGGAGACCTGGAAGGGTGTGTTTCAACAATCAAAGTTCACTAAACTGCAGTATCACCAAAACGGAAGAAATGAAGTTAAAATAGAGAGGGAAGAAAAGTCCAGAGCCTTGGAGCTAGGAATGATTGTTAGAGATGCTTGGACCTGACAGACAGGGAGTATGTCACGAATAATTATTCAACAGCATTTCCTTCCAGAACCTGGAACTAAATTTACCAATTTGTAAAGCATGTTACCCACTTCTCTTTGCATCTGTTCCACATAAAACTGCTGTCTACATTTTTTATCACTACTGCTTAAGCTATTTTGTACTGCTGCCTTTTTGTGCTACTGCTTAAGCTAATAGTCTAAATCTCTATTGTAAATTCAGATGTCTAAAAAACATAGGTGATACTGCTAGGGATGAAGAATGATAACATCGTCGTCTGTTTTTCATTTTGCACTTCACATGGAAAAGTGCAAAAAGACTACAGTAAAAAGATCACAATTTTAGATCATGAACACAAGTTCCAGAGTCAAATTTACGTAATAGAAGTAATTGCCTCTGTCTTGTCTTAAGTTCATATGTCTGTTAAAAGCTGCATCAATTAAATAATTATAGAATAGTTGAGATTTGAAGGGGCTTCTGCAGGTTGACTGGTCCAACCTCACCTGCTTGAAGTAGGGCCCAGCTGCTCTGGGCCACATACAACTGGTTGCCCAAGACAATGTCCAGATGGTTTTTTGAGATCTCCAAGGAGGGAGAATCTACAACTTCTCTGGGCAATATGTGTCAGCGCACATCACTGTAACAGTAGAAACGTATTTCCTGATGTTCAGATGGAAGCTCTTGCGTTCTAGTTTGTGTCAACTTCTTGCCTCGGCACCAGACACCAATGAAAATAACCTGACTCTGCCCTCATGGCACCCTCCATTTCAGTTATCTATAGACAGTAATGAGATCACCCCAGAGCTTTCTCTTCTCCAGGTTAAACAGCCCCAGCTGTCAGACTTTCCTCATAGGAGAGGTGCTCCAGTCCCTTAATCATCCTTGTGGTCCTTTGTTGGACTTTCTTCAGTACTCTCCAGTATGGAGAAGCCCAAAATCGGACACAGTATACCAGGTGTCTCCTCATCGGTGCTGAGTAGAAGTGAAGGATCGCCTCCCTTGACCTGCTGTCAGTACTTGCTTAATGCACCCGCTTAATGCAGCCCGGGATACCATTATTCTTCTTAGCAGTAACAGCACTTTACTGGGTCATGTTCAAATTCAGCTCATTTCTTCAGCAATGACATAATCACGTATTGTTTTCTTAAAATACATAAATAAATAAATAAATTTCACAGCAGAAAGGTCCAGGACTTAAAACATTTTACATATGCTCCAATAAGAGGCCTTCTCATGGGCTGCAATCCTTCAGGATAAACCTGCTCCAGTATGAATATCTGCTCTGACATGGACATCTCCATAGGCTGCAGGGAAATGTCGACTCTACTATGATGTCCTTCAAAATTTCCATGAGTTTCAGAGGAATATTTGCTTGAGCACCTCCTCTTCCTCAATCTTCTGTGACCTTGTTGTTCACAGGTTTATTTATCCCACAGTCATTGTTTTTTTTTCTTTCCTGACTCTTCATACAGTGCTGCATAACATCTTGCCTTTTCTTAAGTATACTTTCACAGAGACATCACTAATTTTCCTGATGGGCTCAGCTGTGTCTTGTGGTGGTCTCTTGTTGAACCTATGTATACAGCAGAGGTCATTCCATGGCCTTTTCCAACAGAATCCACCCCTACAGTTTCCCCTGCTTATATCTAATTCAAAGACCTGACATTTAAGATATGTGTCTCAAAAAAGAGGTAAACAAAATGCATAACTTGTGACATTTTTTACCAAAATATCTTCATGGCCTGAAATGCCACTTGGCTTGGTATGAGAACTGTGAACATGTTGCAAAAATACAATGTGTATTAGTGAAAAAATCCTCTGTGATAGATTTTTAGGTTTCATATTCATTCCAAAGTCCGTCTCTTTATAATGTTGAGATCACAGGGCTATGTAGAACAGGACATTAAAAAATAAAAAAATGAATGAGTCAACTGTCGTTCACTGAACATGTCAGAGTTTTTGTGTGACAAGTATCACATTATGTCATACTTCAAATTTGCACTCTCATTGATGAAATTCTCTAAATTCTACTTGTCTGACCTTGTAGTGCATAATGATCTCAGAAATTTTCTTAAAGTAATTACTTTTACATTATAATTATAAAATTGCATTACAGAAGAAATGGAAAAGTACTGCTAAGGGAAGGCAACTGGAACAGATAGCAATTTTTTTCTGTACACGCTGTAACAAAGGTGCACACAGCTCTAGCTAATCTGTATTTCCAAAACCAAATTCAAAATATTACTATTTCATTACATCTGGAAAGATCTTTGGCCTAGAGGGAGCCACTACTACCCAAAAAATTTGCTAGGTGGATGGGGGTGGGAGTGAGGGAACAAGTCAAACCAAACCAAAATGTTTATAACAAAATTTATGTATTAAATGATTCTTTGCTGCCTTTATGTTCTACCAAGCATAATTGATAAGTTATTTGGTAAAGTGATGTGCTCTCTATAGTGTACACGGATTTCCAAAAAACTGTTCACATTACCACATCAAAGACTGTAGAGCAGGCATGTCAGGCCCGTGGACTGCATGAGGTCTGGCACAGCTTGTAATGAGGCCTGTCACTGTGCCACTATAGTGCCAACTCTTCCCTACTGAGTGGTCCGGCTCAGCAGCAACCAAACACTGGTGTGTAATGAGTGCTGCTAGAGCTGAACCTGGGACACAGAGAAGGTGCAGAGCTAATTCAAGTTATGACGTATAATTTTATGCATTTTGATATATTGGCTAAACACAGTCCTATGAATAACAAAAAAACATGCAGCCTTGCTTTCCATTTTGATAAAGGAATTTGAGAATACATTTCAAAATGGCCAGAGAAAAGCATCAATTTTTTCATATATTTACAACTTCATTTTCATCCAACATAAATACATTACCAGTGAAATTTCAAATGGAATGTATAGAGTTACAATCAAATATATGTGGTGTGGTTGACACACTCGAGGGATGGGATGCCAACCAGAGAGACCTAGACAGACTTGAACAGTGGGTCCAGGAGAGCCTCATGAAGTTCAACAAAACCACGAGTAAGGCCTTGCACCTGGATTACAGCAACCACCACTATCAGTGTAAGCTGGGAGATGAAAAGACAGAGTACAGTCCTGCCAAAAAAAGATCTGGGGGTACTGGTGGATGGTAAGCTGGACGTGAGCCAGCAACGTGCTCTCGCAGCCCTGAAAGATAACTATATCCTGGACTACATCAAAAGAAGCATGGTCAGAGTGTTGAAGGAGGTGATCCTGCCCTTCTACTCTGCGTTGGCAAGACCTCAACTGGAGTACTGTGTCCTCAGTACAGTAGGGCTGTTAGACAGCTGTCAGCCCTCACAGTACAGGGGGGCTACAAGAAAGAAGGGGACAGTCTTCAGAGTCCGTGGCGATAGGACAAGGGGAAATGGTTTCAAACTAAAAGGGGAGATTTAGACTCTAAATATAGACTCTGGATATATGGAGAAGGATTTTTTATGATAAGGGTGGTGAAGCACTGGAACAGGTTGCCCAGAGAGGTGATGGAAGCCCTGTCTCTGGGGACATTCAAGGCCAGGCTGGGCGGAGCTCTGAGCAACCTGATCTAGCTGTAGATGTCCCTGCTCAGTTGGACTAGATGATCTTTAAAGGTCCCTTCTAAAGATTCTATGATTCTATGGCTCTACTCAAAGAAAAATCTGCTCGTATCTCTTTACTAGACTTTTATAAGACCTATTTTATCAGTAAAAAAGGCCCTTCTCTTCACAGTCATGCCTTATTCATGACATCACTATTTGGCAGTATGTACATTTGTGATCAACTATTTTCAAGGATGAAATAAAGGGAGAAATTTCATCAAAAATCTCTCATGAACAACTTGAGAACTCACTAAGAATAGCAACCACTTCCATCAAACCAGAATGAGGCATTAGTTTCATGAAAACAAGGTCAAATATTCCACTAGTTTTACGTTTTTGTAGTTCTTCTTTATGTTTAAAAAAAAATGAAAAAAATAATAATAATTTTTATTAGTTAATACATTAACTATATTATATATTTTGAATGCAGCCCAATGCAATTCTTCTTACTCAGTGCATTCCAGGCAAGCCAAAAGGTTGGATATCCCTGCTGTAGAGGAAGCTAAGCAGCTATGTTGTGAGAAAGGAAGTTATTGCACAGAGAGTGAAAAGGAGGAAATAGATTATAGAAATAAGCAATAATTTATTATTGTGTGGGAATGTCACCATTGGGATACATGGGGACTTGTGATAAGACCTGTGGGCTTAAATATATGAAGAAGCAGCTTGGAAAAGAACACTGAGAAATTAAGTTTTAAGGACAATAAAAATAAACAGCTGTTGAGAACTAAAAAAGGATCTTATGAGATTAGATGATTTGAGTAACAACATGGCAAATGAAGTTCATCACAGGCAAGTGTAAAGTGATGTAAATAATAAAAGAATCATTCTTTTGCACATAAAGTTACAGAATTGAAATGAAGATATTTTCACTCAGAAAAACAACAGTTAGGACAGTTCTTATAAACAATGAGCTCAGTGTTCAACAGAGATTTAAAATAGAAAAAATACTATGTACTTTTATGAAAGGAAGTTTGAAGTGTCTGCCTTGTGAGATATGACTGAGCAAACTTGGAACTCTGAAATCTAGAAAATATAGGTAAAATTGTAGTCAGAAAAAAAATTAGTAGCTTAGCAGTATGAATAGTGCTTGATGAATACTGTTCCATCTAGTACAAGAATTGAGGTGGTGTCTAGTCTGATTAAATTAGATTTTCATGTTGAAGAAAATTAATTGGTCTTCATTAGACAAGTGATATATTTGCGGAAATGGCTGATTTCATCTGATATAAAACACCTAAATGTACTTATCACTGAAGAAATGTCTAATTTTCTTTACGTTTGAAGATCCTTCCTTCCTTCCTTCCTTCCTTCCTGCCTTCCTGCCTTCCTGCCTTCCTGCCTTCCTGCCTTCCTTCCTTCCTTCCTTCCTTCCACCAGGCAGAGGAAGAATTGTGAATCAAAAGTGGCAGTGGTTTGTTCCTTGCAAAGCAGAAACGGAGTAAGGGAGGGATCAGACTTCCTGGTATTGCTGGCATGTGAAAGAATGTGGTAAAGGATAACAGAAGGAGCTCAGCCAACTTCTCCACAACCCTGTCACCCATGTCAGTGTCAGTGTATAGTCTGTGGGGGCTACTGACAGGGCAATGAGGAGTCACTGGTGGATGGGCAGAGAGGTGTTATGGGGAGTCTGAACAACCATCTAAGTGTCATACTTGAAGTTCCTGGCTACTGTGGTATGAGAAACTGAAAAGTTTTTGTCCAGAGTGCTCAGGTGATAGTTTTGGCAGAAATGTAACCAATGATAACACAGGTTTTATATAACTGTGAAAGCTGAGACAGTTCATCACTGCTGATTCTGCCCTTTCCACACATATTCACCTGGAGAAAACAGAGGTAAACTGCAAGGAATGATAAATCCTATTCAGAGAATCATAGAATGGCTTAGGTTGGAAGAGATCTTGAAGATCATTTAGTTCCAACTCCCCTGCCATGTCAGGTCTGCCAACTGCTAGATCAGACTTCCCAGATCCCCATCCAACCTGGCCTTGAATGGGGCAGGATGGGGCATTCACAACTTCTCTGGTCAGCCTGTTCTAACACCTCATCATCCTCTCAGTGAAAAATTTCTTCTGAAAATCTAGTGTAAATCTCCATTCTTTTAGTTTAAAACTATTAACCCTTGTCCTATCACCCTCACACTGCGTAAAAAGGGGCCAGTAGAATGATAGAACCATTGGTTCTATCATTAAACCATTGGTTAGTGTGATTTGGTTTGAAGGGGACTTTAAAGACCATCTAGTTCCAATCCCCCTGTCATCGACAGGACACATTCCACTAGATCAGGTTGCCTAAGGCCCCGTCATCCAACCTTGTCTTGAACACCTCCAGGGATGGGGAACCCATTCCTTCTCTGGGCAACCTGTACCAGCATCTCAACTCCTGTGCAATAAATTTCTTTCTTGTATAAGCCATTAAAGAACTCAGATGACAGTTACATTTGTTTTGAGACTGCATACTCACAAAGCAGCAGTAAAATGATTTACAAGAAAAAAAAAAGAAACTAAAGAATAATCTATCTCCTGAAGCGGTAGCAAGTAGGTTTTCTTTCATGCATATTCATGTACTGTTTTTGCCTTGTTCCTGTTTCCTTGTTTGCTCATCTGTGTAAGTGAAAATTGCCCCAAGGGGCCTTTTGTCTAGTTTCCTTTGCCTGTTGCCATGACATCTGTACAATATACTTTTTCTTTGTAATTATGACTTTGCTTTCCAATATGCTCAGTGCTCCAATAGTAAAGGGAGAAATACAAAAGCTATCACTGTAGTCATGTATTCTTTTCAAAAGACTTGTTTCATTACAAGAGAGTGAAATGACTGACAACAGATGTTAGGTGTGTTTATACTGTCAATCTGGTCAGTCATTGTTTCACCTCAGAGTTCTGCTCCCCAGGCCCCTTGTACTCATCTCATACTAACGTACAATGAATTTAAAATGCATATTCGTCTTTAGTGAAATAGAAAACTTCCTTCAGAAGAAAATCAAAAAAGCAATTATGAAAATAATTTGCTCCCTACAAGCAGTATTATCAGTGAAAGTGTTAGTTTCACACTTTTCTCACAAGCTTCCAGCACTATTTCACTTCCAACAGTATAAGGCAGCAGAGGACACTGCTTTCATACGGTAGTCTTATGAACATATCTCATACTTTTTATCTGTGAATGCATGTATGTGAGTTCTGTAAAAAGGTTATTCCTGCAGGCTTCAGAGCATCCTACTTATTATTTAGCTTGTTGGATAATGTGGAACTGTTGTAGACATCAATAAAAATGTGATAATGACTTAAAGGCCCAAAGACATGACCAGGACTCTGAGAGAAGAACTTGTTCACTTTCATGGGCTTGGATCACATGAAAAAAAAAAATCTTATTCAAAAACAAAACAAAACCACCTTATATGAAGGTTCATATAAGGTTCAAACCACCTTCATATGAAGGCATATGACGGATGTGAAGGCTCATAATGATATTTGTTGCTCTGATGCATCTCAGCATACATTCACGTACTTATCTGAGTTAAATTCCAGAAGTTTGGACATCTGACACACATGTGGACCCTTACTTTGTTAGATATCTTAAACTTGCCTAAATTTGACTAGTAGAATCTGTAGATAAATCTCACTCACTTTGTCTGTGGTTGGTTTTTGTTTATTTTATTTTATTTTATTTTATTTTATTTTATTTTATTTTACTTTATTTTATTTTTACTTTGAACTAAATCTTTTAGGGAGAGGGAATAAATACTTGCTTTTTGTATGCGTTTTGTATAAGGAAATATTTATATTTTAAATAGAATTCTACCTTTCCTCTGCAGGTATTCGTGGGACCCTTTAAACACTTTTCCCTCCTCTGGGTAAGAAATATGGCTCATCTTCTTGGGATAGATGGCAGAGGACTGAAATCTGCCTGAATGGCTCAAGTCATTCAAGAAGCAGAAGCCTGAAGAAGGCACAAGGACAGCAGGAGCAAGAAAATTAAAATTTCTTTCTAATAAAGCTTCCTTTTAAGCTTAAGAGTAGCCTTTCACTGTGCCTTTCAGTGTGCCTGACTCTGTGGTAAACTAGTTAGTCACAGAATCTCGGAAGTTGGAAGGGATTTCTGGAGATTTGCTAGTCAAACTACCCTCCTCAGAACAGGATCAACTAGAGCAGGTAGTTCAGGACACTGTCTAGATGGATTTTGTCTGGTTTCGGGGACTGAGGCTCCATGATCTCTCTGAGCAAACAGTTTCAGTGTCTGATCAACCCTACTGAGATTTTTTTTCTTCTACATCTAAACAGAATTTCTTGTAGACCAATTTGTGCCCATTGCCTCTTGTTGTATTACTGGATATCTTTGAGAAGATTTTGGCTCTTTACTATCCAACATTATGTATTTATATACATTGATTGTGTCCTTCCTGAATTTTATGTTCTGCAGGCTGAACAGTCCCAGCTCTCTCAGCTTCTCCTGATATGACAGATGCTCTTTTTTTTTTTTTTTTTTTTTGTTTCCTTCCCCTTTCTGGCCTCATGCTCTAGCATGTCTATGTTTGTTTTGGACTGGGGAGCCCAAATCTGTACACATTGTCACAGAATCATAGAATGGCTTGGATTGGAAAGGACCTTAAAGATCATCCAGTTCCAACCCCCCTGCTGTGGGCAGGGCTGCTAACCACTAGATCAGACTGCTTGAAGTCCCATCCAACCTGACCTTGACCACTTCAAGGGATGGTGCATCCAAAATTTCTCTGGGCAACTTGTTCCTGTGCCTCACCACCCTCTGAGTGAAAAACTGTCCTCTAACATCTAACCTAAATCTCCTCTCCTTTAGTTTAAAATCATTGTCACTTGTCCTATAATTATCAGAATGTGTAAAAAGACTTTCCCTCCTGATTATAAACTTCTTTTAAGTATTGGAAGGCCACAATGAGGTCTGCCTGGACCCTTCTTCTCTCCTTGTACAAGCCCAATTATCTCAGTCTTTCTTCGCAGGAGAGATGCTCCAGCCCTATGATCTTCATGTTCCCCTTTGGACCCAATAGCTCTACGTCTTTCTTGCGCTGGGGACCCCAGACTTAGACCATTAATCCAGATGATTCTCACCAAGGTTGAGTAGAGAGGAAGAATCACTTCCCTGGATCTCCTGGCAACTGCAAAAGTGCTTTGCGTTCTCACATTCAACTTGATATCCAATACAACCCCAGGCCCTTTCCTCAAAGTTGCTTGCTAGTCAATCAGCTCTCATATTGTACTAGTGCATGGGTATATTCTTCCCCAGGTTCAGAACTTCATATGTGTAGTTGTTGAGTTTTCTGAGGTTCTTGTTGACCATATCTCAAATTTGTTGAGGTCTCTGTGAAGGGCAACACTGTCATCAGATGTATTTATCCTCTCAGTTTTATATCATCTCCAGAATTTCTTAGGATGTAATCTGTCCCTTCATCTGGGTCATTAATGAATATGCTGAACAGTATCAAACTCTAGGGTATGCCACTATTGACTGGTCACCAGCTGGACTTCATCCTGATGATCAATGCCTTCTGAGCCTATAATTCAGCCAGCTTTCAGTACACCCCACTATCTTCTTATCTAAGTTGCACATCTTCATTTTATTTATGAGGGTGTTGTGGGGGAGAGTGCTGAAAACTGAAGAAGAGATAAAGAGTATTCATTACTCTCTCACCACACACTGAGCAAGTCACTCCATCACAGAAAGCCATCAGGTCGGCTAAGTGTGACTTCTTCACAAATTCATTCTGTATACTCCCAATCACCTTCTTGTCATTCACATATCTGGAAATAATTTCCAGATTTAGTTATATTTATTCATCTTTTGAGGGATCAAGATGGAGTCGATTGGCCTGTAATTACCAAATCTTCCTTCTTGCATATCTTGAAGAAAGAAGTGATATCTACTTTCTTTCAGTCTTTAGGATATCTCAATATTCTTTGAAGAGTAATTGGAGAAGGTTCCTAAAGGCAAATCATACCAGTAAAGGCTTAGGCTAAGAAGGCACTGACTACCTTGTCTTTCTCCATTTCTTTTGTCACCAGGTGCCCAGGCAGCTCAGCATCACACAACTGACTGACTCCCTCTACTCAGGTGGGATGGAGGAGAGAATCAGAAAGGGAGATAAAGATAGTTTCCAAGGTAAAGAAAAAGCCACTTGCACGAGCAAAGCAAAACAAGGGATTCATTCACTACTTCCCAGCAGCAGGCAGATGTTCGACTGCTTCCAGGAAAGCAAGACTCATCATGCGTAATGGTTTCTTGAGAAGAAAAATGCCATCATTCCAAATGTCCCTCCCTTCCTTGTTCTGCCGTGCTTTGCCCTTGCAGCTTGAAAACCATTGACATCACACTAAGGTTTTAGCTATGCTGATCAGTGCTGCCATAGCATCAATGCTCTCTCCAACCCTTCCCCTGCCAAAAGCCAGCTGGCTTTGGGTGGGCAAGAGCTAGGGAGAGAATGTTCCGAGGGCAGCTGTCCAAAACAAACCAAAGGCGTATTCCATACTGTATGATGTCATGCTCAGCAATAAAAACTGGAAAAGGCGAAGGAGAAGGGAATTACTCATTATGAAAACATTGGTCTTCCTGAACAATCAAATAATATGTATATTGAAGCCCTGATTCCCAAGACCTAGTTGAACATTGTTTGCTGATAGGAAGCAGAAAATAACTGTTGTCTCTTTTTGTATCCATTTGACCTTTGCTTTTTGTCTTTTTCATTAATTAAACTGCTTCTTATCTTAACTCACAAGCTTTTTTTTTTTTTCACCATTTTCTCCCTCTGTCCTTCTGAGGAGGGGGACTAATAGAGAAACAGTGGAATTGAGCTGTCCACCACAAGCTAATAGAGGAACTTCTGCAGAAGATACAGTAGTGGCTGGTTACTATCAGTCTCTCAGATTAAAATCTGACAGTCTAGACACAGGCACAGAAAGCACAGCTCCATTTGAGAAAGGACAAAACATTGCAAATTGCTATCACCACAGCATGGCTTACTTGCAGTAGCTTCAACTATGATTTGCCGTGTTTCTAAATAAATGTGGTTAATATCCCTGTGAGAAAATAATCCTTAAGTCTCAGGACTTTTCCACTTTCCTGTAGTAATGTTGACCTAGAATCATCACTTCAGCATAACACAGATGCAATCCAGAGACTCATATCAATGCATCCTGAATTTATCTTGAGTAGTCCAGCACATTCAATCAAGTTTTGCACTCTCTTTTCAGGTGTAAATCTGCAGTGGACTGGTTTGCCCATACTTAGCATGCAATTTGTCAGTGAACAAATCCTTTCATAAAATTTGATCTTCTATTTTAAATTCTTCGGTGCCAGTCAAATTATTCTGAGCCGTTAACAAGTGTAATATATGAGGACATAATCACTTGAAATGTGCCATGTGAGAACATATCATACTGTAAATAAAACAATATATTAATACTCATGGCAGAGTCCAGTTATAACAGAAAACATTTTACATAGCTAAGACTGCAGGTTAGGTAGCACCTTAATTCTACCTGCTGGACTACAGAACTCTATTCATATTTCCAATGACAAACACAAATGTGTTTGTTTTTCATTTTCTGTGGACAGTTTCAATTATCCATTTCAGGGTTGTTTTGATCTGAAAGGTTTTTTCGTTGGATTTTGTTTTGATTGATTGATTGATGATTCAATTTGTTTTTAATTCTCACAATGTTTTAAAATACCTGGTTTGGCTAATAATAGAAAAATAATGTACTTTGATTCAGGCATTTTCTGTAAAGAAAATATTTTGCTTTTCAGTGCCTACAGATAGTTTAAATCTCCAAAAATATGTAATGGTAGTGAAAATATCTCAACGCCTGTTGCACATAAATCATGCAATTCTGTGAAAGATAACAATGGTCATGATTTTAAATATTTAAAAATGAGAATTAAAGTTGAGACTTTTTTTTCCTATGAATAAAAGTTTGAAATAGTCTACCAAGTAATAGGGCTTTCCTACATCTATTTCCAAACTGAAATTATCATGTAGTTTAGCAAGTGTTCAAATATTTTTTCATTCTTTGAAGTGATCTACAACACTATATATATAACCTCTTCCTGTATTACAAACATTTGAATTTATTAATACTTGTCTGAGTATTGCAATTTTCATATACTTCTTTCAAATAATTCATTATGATTTTGCAGGCAGATAGGAGATTTCAATTTGTGCTTTGTGTTAATAAACACAAGATTTTTTTTATTTTTAGGACTGTTCCTCACTCCCACTCCCAATTAAAGATTTACCTGTAGCCTCCAAATGTCCTGCTTTCTAGATTATTTTAAGTCAAATATACTGAAAAGCATATATGAACAAGGCCATACATTTTTATAAACTACTCTCTACTTTCCAAAGAAAAATCAATATGAAATAGAACTTGTTGATCTCATGTGGAACACCACTGAGCTTGCTCCAAAAAAAACAGATGAAATTTTGACCTTGTACATTGTATTTTCTCTGATTGATTGTGTAGTTTCACAATTGGAAACAGTTGTTCTGTTCATGTTCTAATAAAGAACAATTCCGATTATCAAAACTGACAGAATGCTGCAAGTTCTAAAGGTCACTGTTCTACTGTGGGTAGAGTTTTAGTACTTTGAACTATCCAGCTACTTGGTAAGTAAGAGAAGGTATTGCCACACACATCCTACACACTGTTGGAAAAATACATTTTTCTAGAGCAGCAGGAGAAAATCTTGTATACCATCTGGCTTCTATGAGGTGTGAAGGGAATTTCACATGACAGAACATGAGCAACTTCCTCTGCAAAGTGAAGAAACAGATTGCCACCATTTTTTTCTCCTAATAAATTATTTTTCAGTCACAGGGCTTACAACTTCTTGGTAACATCTCTGATGTAAAATGCAAGATTTTATATATATATATGTATATATATAAGTATGGCAAAGGAAATCTGTCATTATTGTGCAAACAGTTATATTTTCTTAATCAAAACTGAAACCAAATAAGACACAGTTTTACCAAACACTGAAAAATACTTCAAATTTGAAAGTGATAAAAAATCTTTAAGTCAGTTGTGATACCAATTGACATATTGACTTTCTGCTGACTTTCTGAAGAACTGTAAATGACTATAGAAAATCATATGAATCCTGCAATTGCAATGTTCAGAATGAATGAGCTCTTCAGAAGACAAGTTTTTGTATAAGTCATTAAGAACTATCAAAGTAATAAATGTTATTTCACGAATTTTCCCATCAGCTTGGACAATGCACAAAGTGTTCTCAGCGCAATTTCATAAAAATCTTGGAATATTAAAAAGCTAGAGATAAAAAGAGAAAAAAAAAGGAGAAAGTATTGTCTTTGACAATATTTTGCTTTTTTCAGTTACCTTGAGCATAAGCATTCCAGTTAGGGAATGATGGCAAAAATAACTTTATCATTTGATCTTTTCTTTTTTGAGTGTTTTGCTGTTGTAATCGCTGGAAATAATAGAAGTTCGAAACATTTTTCATAAATCCAATAGAGCTTAATTTCAACTTGTATAATGATTCACGTTACAGACACTTTAACACTGTGAATCGTTTATCAATTTGACAAATTACAACACAACTTCATTAGATTTCCAGTTACGGAGTTTAACAGATGTCTAATTAGAAACTGAAAGTGAATTCAGATTAGACCACTACTTGACATATGTATAGTATCAAATCATTATTTATTGAGATAAACACTCTCTTGAAGGCAGGACAAAATATTACAATTTTTCTCCGTTCATATTTCTCAAGCAAAGAAAACATCTAAATATTGCATATTCACATTCATAGCTACTGTGGCATGTTTTAAAATGTAAATGAAATGTTCTACAGCATTCAATCAAGATTCTAATGCAGGGACAATAAAAATTGTCTTATTTCAGAATTTTCAAGACTTTAAGTATATAATAACATGAAAAGTAAGAAAAATGATAAATCAAAACCTTCCATCTTTCATTCCACAAGTATTGTTCAATTATTACATCAATGTATGACATTTTATAACTTTCAATGTCATTGAGTACACAATTTATCTAACGTGTTTGATTTAATATCTTCTTTTTGCAAAAAACATATTTTTTGTTTGGAAATTAAGACATACTTCTTGTCATCCTAATTACTGTATCACATTGAAGTTTCCAAATGTAATCAACTTAAATTCATCATTTCTGTCCCTAGAAAATTTATCACAATAGTGGCTAGTACCTAGATACTCTTACTTCATTATGAGGTATAGCAAATATTTGAATTTGATCTTTTTACACAAAAGCCAAAAGCAGCTTTATCAGTGTAGCTCTGTAGGCTAGACACCCAATTTTAGGCAGACCAAAAGTACTTCATATGAAATTGGTGCTCAATGCTAAAACTCTTTTTGGATACAAACAACAGGCTTATTTTTTTACAAAGCACAAAAAATCAATCTGCCATTAATCACTACTTAAACTGCAGCTGAATGTTGAAGTTCTTGTACTACTGTTTTCTGACCTAATTATGAAGAAAAAGCTACTTCCAAAACTGTTAAGGTTCCAAGCAGGACAAAACACAGGTGATACATACATCATAAATACTGAGAATTTATCTTTGAGAAAAAAATCGAGAAAGTGTATATATCAATATTTGCTTAAGCATAAGAAAATACACGTGTGTTTTTCATGTAATAATGTGGAACCACATGAGAAGGGCAAAATTTGTGTAATAAATATTATTATATTTTTAGGCTAATAGTCTACCTTTGAACAATATTTATAGTATTTTTCATATAAAACACTAAACATCTTTTTGTGTTTTACATGTGCAATATTTACTTTGCTGAGAAACTACATATCCAAATACCTAACAACAAAATTGCCTGAAACTTTTTACCTCATGCTTATATGCCCTGTAGACATGATTTTTAGCAGCATTTCATCTATGTATATTAGGATCCAGCAGTATTGTTTTAAAAATAAACATTTGCCTTCACAATCTGATTTTCCAACATTATATTTTCTGCTAAAAATTGCAAAAAAAATTAAAAAAAAAGTTTTTAAAAGTGAAGGATTCAAATAGCAGTTTACAATGGGTTTTTATTGATTTTTTTAACTGTATAAATCCAGTTTTTAAAAAAACTGATATATTTAATCACTTTTCCCCTGTCTATAATGTTCAAGTGCATAGGAATACAGCCTTTCAATAGAGATACCAGTTATTCAACTTGTCTTCAAGCAATAGCTTCGGCAATGTACGAGGGCTGCTCCAAAAGTAATGCCTCCTATTTTTTTTATGACATTGACCCACAATGTCAGAGACAGATGTTGGTGATATGTCAATAGAGGTTGAAACTTCCTGCCAAAATTCCATTCAATTTTGTTGCCATGTGACAGATGGCAGTAGAGGGGGAGTCTGACAAATTGGTGTCTGACACGGAAGTGTGTATGAAGAAAAGGTGTGGAACTAAATTCCTCCATGTGGAAAAAATTCCACCCATTGACATTCAGCAGTGCTTGCTGAACACTTATGAAGACCAAACAGTGGATGTTAGCGCTGTGAGGCAGTAGGTGGTGCGTTTCAGCGGTGGCCACGGTAACATGAAAGATATGCCACATTCCGGGTGGCCATGCAGATTTTCATGAGTGGCATGCAGTCTCTTATTCATTGCTGGCAAAAGCACACAGCTAGTGGTGATGACTTTTTTTGAAAACAGTGTTTTGTAGTTGAGAATTTGCTCTATCAAATAGCATTATTGTGTTCTTTGTATCTGTTGCAGTTTCCGTGGAAATAAGTATTACCACTTAGAATGAGGAAAAGGCTGAGGTTATCGATGCCTTCTTTACTTCTGTCTTTAACAGTCAGATCAGTTATGCTCCAGGTACTCAGCACTCTGACCTGGAAGTCAGGAACGGGGAGCAGAATAAACTCGCCATGATTCAGAAGGACACAGTTAGCAACATGATACTCCACACAGACTGTTGCTAAATCCATGGGACTGAATGGGATCCACCCAAGGGTAAGGGGGGAGCTGGTGGAAGTGCATGCCAAGCCACTTTCCACCATATATCAGCAGTCCTGGTCAACTGGGGAGATCCCTTACAACTAGAGACTTGCTAATGTGATGCCCACTTACAAGAAGTGTCAGATCTGGGGAACTATAGGCCTGTCAGCTTGACCTCAGTATTGTGGAAGATCATGGAGCAGATCTTCTCGAGTGTGATCACACACCACGTGCAGTTCAACCAGGGGATCAGGCCTAGCCCTAACAGGTTCATGAAAAGCAGGTCCTGCTTGACTGATCTGATCTCCTTCTATGACCCTCCTAGTGGATGTAGTCTACCTAGACTTTAGTAAAGCCTTTGACACTGTCTCCCACAACATACTGCTGGAGCAGCTGGCAGCCCATGGGTTGGACAGTGTCACGCTCCAGTGGTCAGAGTGAGAGGATTCTTTAATATACCCGCATCAAGATTAAGACACAAACGAGGTCAAATGTTGTCTGGCCAGTTTATTACAAATTCTAGCTGATTAGGATGATGAGGAAGGAAAGGTGTGTGATAGTAAAGATTGAAAATGGAAAGCAAGGATTCTTTATAGAAAGCAAGGTCGGGGGAACAGTCACCACGATGGATTCTGCGTTGACCCGGGGATGTCTTCAAATCCACCAAAGACGAAGGAAGGAGGTCTCTCAAACCAAAATGACAGCCAAAGGGAGAAGAAGAAGAAGAGAGAAAGTGTTTCTTTGTTTAGAGGGGTCTTTTATAGCCCTAGTCTGCCAATGTGGCATTCCTGGGCCAGCAGCAGATGTGGGCCCCTCGGCAGATGTCTGTCCCTTGCTCATGAGTACGCAAGCATATCTTCCTCGATGACTCTGGCAAGGACAGTCTTCTCTTCAGCCTTATCTCGTTGTCACTGGTAACCCCAGGGGAGAGGTAGCCTGCAAGTCTTCAGGCAATGTCCATATGCCCACATGTAAACTTTGAGAACAAAGGGAATCTTTCGCACCTTGGTGTTAGTGCCTCACAGCAAGCTATCAGACAAAGAGCTTAAGAAAAGTCTCTTACAGATAGGTGTGTTATTCATTGAGCAAAGACTAGATACCCAGTGGTGGTGAATGGAGATAAGTCTAGCTGGTGGTTGTTCATGAGTGGTATTCCCCAGGAGTCAGTATTGGGGTACATCTAGTTTAATATCTTTATTGATGATTTGAATGAGGGGATTGAGTAAGTAAGTTTGCAAATGACATCAAGTTGGGAGGAAGTGTTGATGTGCTTGAGGATAGGAAGACCCCAAAGAGAAATCTGGATAGGCTGGATTGATGGGTTGAGGCCAATTGTATGAACTTCAATAAGTATAAGTGCTGGGTCCTGCACTTTGATCACAACAACCCCACGTATCATTAGAGGTTTGGGGCAAAGTGGATGGAAAGCTGCACAGAGGAAAAAGATCTGGGGCTGTTAGTTGACAGCTGATTGAACATGATCCAGCAGTGTGCCCAAGGTGACCAAGAAGGTCAACAGCATCCTGGCTCACATCAGAATTAGTGTAGTCAGCAGAACTAGGGAGGTGGTCACCCCCTGTACTCAGCTCTGATGAGGCTGCACCTTGAGTACTGTGTTCAATAGCTCAAGTCTTATGAGGAGCATGCTGTTGAGGAAACTGGAATTGTTTAGTCTGAATAAGAGGAGTCTCTAGGGAGACCTTGTCACTCACTACAGAGGAAGTTGTAGCAAGATGGGGGTTAGCCTATTCTCCTGGGTAGCTAGTGATAGAATGAGAGGTAATGGCCTTAAATTGTGCCAGGATCAGTTCAGATTGAATATTAGGAAAAAATTCTTCATAGAAGAGCAGTGAGGCATTTGAACAGACTGCCCAGGGAAGTGGTGGAATCACCATCCCTTGAGATGTTCAAGAAATGTGTAAACGTTGCGCTGAGGGACACAGTTTAGTGGGTATGGTGGTGATGGATTGGTAGTTGGACTAGATGATCTTAGTGGTCTTTTCCAATCTTAATGATTCTATGATTCTATTAAATCAGCTAAGAGACATTACTTTTGGAGTAACCAAGTAGCAATATTCAGAATTTCGCTTACAGGAGGGAAATTTGGACATTCAATAAGATAAATCTGTAATGTGTTGTAAAATTGTCGTGGTTTGACTCAGCAGATAGCTAAGTTCCACACAGTTATGCACTCACCATCCCCCCTCCCTAAATGGGACGGGGGAGAGAAGTAGAGAAATATGCAGTAAAACTCATGGATTGAGATAAACGCTATTTACTACGATGGTAAAGAAAGTAAAAGAAATAACAGTACATATATATATATATATACACACAAAGAGGATATGCAGAGCAAGGGCTCACAGTCAGCAGCAACCCTTCCTCCCAGCTAACCTCTTCCGTAACAAAAGCAACAGCAGACCCAAAAAACCAATCACATGATGTTATGTGGTATGGAATAGCTCTTTGGTCAATTTGGGTCAGCTGCCCTGGTCCTGTCCCCTCCCAGTTCCCAGCTCCTTATGCCCCCCCAACTGTTTCAGTGGCAGAGGAATGCGGAACTGAGTTATGTCCTCGGCTCCGTTCAGCACTGCCAGGGTGTTATCAGTTTTGTTTCTCTTCTGAGGCCAAAACATAGCTTCATACTAGACACTATGAGAAGCGTAACTTCTGTTAGAAACTAAGTTAAAAATACAGATCATCACTATCACAATCCTCTACACTTCTTTACTGTGTAAATGGAGTAAATACTTTAACTGTAGCTGTATGATTAGTACTCCAAGTCTATTTGAAATCAGCTTACAGATTATCTCTCTTATTTTTATTTTAAGAAAAAAAAAAGAAAGAATAAACCTGCAAAAGACAGAGTGGATGAATGACAAAGGAAGAAGCCATCGTAACATAAACAATACTGTATTTGTCTACAGAAGGTTTATAGAATCTATAGACTTTTTATTTTCAGTTGTTTTTACCTCATGCCTTTTTTTTTTTTTTTTTAAACAAAGCATGGAACTCCAGTCAGACTTTGAATAAATGTGATTGCACCCCAAAACAATCAGATGTTCAAGGACAAAAAATCTCATGGATAAGATACTGCCATCTGACCCTCAGTGGCTGATACATTGCCCTTTGTAGTTGCATTGTTTTTATTTGTAGTGTTGCTACTCCAGAAAAAACTCTAATTTATTAAGACTTGTAAGATTGTTTGGTGTAATCATCTTTGGTGGAAAATGATCATAGCCAAGACTGTCACAAAACGCCCTTTGAGGGAAACAGAGTTGCTGTAATCAGTCTTTATTCAGTAGGTACTGTATCCTATTTGTGTTCTGAATTTGATTCTGATTTTAATCTTAAAAATTCATATGAGTACTCAAGTAGATGCCAGCAAAAGTAATTACCTTAAAATACACTATGATTTACTTACTGTGTTGCAATATGAACAAGCATAAATTATGTGAAATAGAAAAGTTATTTTCTTACTCTGGTATAAATCAGGAATAGCTTCCTTACAATCAGTGAAACAAAGCTAACTGAAAAAAAAAATAAACAAGGAACTAGGTCTGGATCACTTTATAGAAATTCAGTTATAAGAAAAAAAGGTTGACTTTAGATTTTGGCATATTTTCCAATAACATGTTTTCTAGAATGGTAATTTTTTTGTTACACGTTTCAAGGTTAATTAGCACTTTTATTTATAAAATCATTCTTCCTCTCATTAATAAATGCCAATTCTTATAAAAACTGTTTAAAGTATTAAATCACTAGTGGCTCAATAAAATATTATCTACAGTTCCTTTAAAAGGGAAAGAGTATTATTTCCTCTCATTCTTCAGGAAAACAGTTGCTGTCCTTTGGTACTAAGGAGGAAAAGGGGATTTTTTGACTGAATAAATTTAGTATTGCATCAGACACTTCATCTTAAACTTGAGACAGCAGGTTTCAGAGATATTTGTTATTAAAGGATTTAATCCTGTATGTAAGAAACTTTCTGACAGTTATGTTAGCAGCTAAGAGGATCATTCTTTCCTTTTGGATAAGTACATCCATCCCATATATAACTCCCTAGAGAAATGTTCTCCTACAGATAGCTAAGTACAAAACTGTTACACATTTTAAAAAAAAAACTCCACATTTATGAACAAGAATAGGAAACCTTTTGTGTGCCACATGATTATTAATAATGGAAGATGTTAGCAATACTGCTCTAGTTCAGTACTATCAGATGCTTTTAAAATCATAGATAGTAGCAACTCTCTTGCATTCAGTTCTCTTTTGCTTTCATAATAAATGCTCCAGTGGCATCTCTGTGATATTTTCTAAGTACTATCTGGCATGTGTTGCTGTTTTTCTTTTCTGTTTGAATTTGATTCTGTTTCTTGTGTTCCCTGCATTGTTATCTTAAATCACTTAGCTAATCAGCTTAAAAGGAAACTCTCTCCCCTTCCACTCCCCCAAAGCAGAGACTATTCTGTACATGGCCATAAATCTAAAGTCTTGGATTTCTAAGGAGCTGTCTGCTTCTCCAGGAGCCTCAGAAGATTAAGAAAATACTTAAGGTTAATAAAATATACTTCCTGTGGATGGTAAACAGTTGTTCTTCACAGAAGTCCTTCCGTTCAACAGTTTGTTTCTACTGCTATCAGAAAAATGATTGAGTGTTAGTCTTTATCTTGATATATTAACTCTTGAAGTCATTGCATTCTAGCACAGCAGAAAAATGGAATACCCTATAAACACTTTTCTCTTTCTCTCCCTCGCTCTCTCTCAAAAACATATAAATGTATACATGTGCATGTATATCAATATGATTATTTAATTCTCACTTATTGAGTGGAAGTTTGAAATGATTGACACTTGTTACTTTTGCAATATATCACTTAATTTTAGAATAGCGTTTTGTTCAATATACTATTTTTGTCTCCTGTGCAGTTCATAAATTAAATTTCTCTAGAATTTATGTCTATTTTATGGTTTTATACAGCATTACAAGGGTATTGAAATTAAAAGCAATTATATATTTAAATTTATCTCTGTAATGTAATATTAGGTATTTAAAAACTGAAAATCACACTATTAGAATGACATTATAAAAGGAGAGTCATACAAAGATAAATGATACATTGGATACTTATTTAATTTCAAACAAAATGGAATATGAAAGTACTTCATAAAGGAACAATCTGTTCAATGTACTACAATCAGAGGAAAAGTGAAATACGATTATCAAGTATGTTGCATTAATAAATATATTAAAGGAATAAATGCACTGTTCCTATTTAATACTGAGGTCCTATTTAGTCAAATCTTCATAAATTAATGTATGAAAAGGAACTAAATCTGACAGAGGAATAGTGTTACTCTGTGCCCCAAATATGCATTAAAAAGATTTACAATATACATATAAGAAAATGAAATTATATGTTATTCAATCCTTTTTTTTTTGGTCAAATATTTCCTCCTTTTGATTTTCTTTTCCTGTCCAATAAGAAATTAATTTATTATAATCATTGGATATTATTTAGATGACTAATGTACTCATGGCTTTTAAGTATATACATTCCCATGGGTAGATTTTAATTATTCCCAAAAGACTCTTTCCCTGTCATTGCAAAGGCAAAGACTAATCACTATACACTCATATGTCTATCTATAAATTAACTGCTGAGTCTACATTTTATTATTATTATTATTATTAAGGAAAAAAGGCTCTTTTCCTTCACAAAAAATTGTGCAGGAAATATTTCGTCATATGTGCTTTAAAATTTCTCTCCACAGTCAACGTCACATAACCAATAGGTCCCATACACTCAGTTTCTCGTTTTGAAAGGTGATCAATTGTGTTAGATGTTTGTGTCAAGTATGTTGCATACTTGTAGAAATTTCAATGCAACTGTCCACTTAAAATAAATCCAGAAATCTTGTGCACAATTTATAGTCTTTTGCATATGTGTAAGCACAATACATAAGATTTTTCAGATGAGAAATTTAGTGCATTTAAATGCTAATTTAGTGGAAAAACATTTATTTTTTACATTTGAAATGTGAAATGTTGGATTTAAGTAACATATTTGGTAAATGTGAGCTTCAGTGTGTGTAGTCAGTCATTCTGCTGCTTAATCTTTGCATTTGCATTAAAGTATTTCGACTTATTTTAATTATTTTTTCAGAAATGTAAGCAGTAATTACAATATTTAAAACAAAAAGCATTTTTAATATGAAGTTTTCCTTGGTACAAATTATATCAAACCTACTGATCTGAAAGAATAGCTGTCTATCACCTTAATATATGAAGATCACTTGAGGTATCCCTAAGAATCTTTCTAGTCATACTGATTCACTATTAAGACTAATAAATAAGTTGCCTGCTCCTAGCTATACCACTTCAATGGCTGTTCTGCACAACTTTTTGTAGACGATTTTGCTAGCAATTTTAGATCCTCAGCTGACTGCAGCAACTCTTGAATGGCACTAAGGTTGCTTTAAGGTATCATCTAGACCCAACTTAAGTTTCTAACGCCCTGTTACAATTTATTGCAGCCAAGGACACCCAAAACCTTGTTTTATCCTTGAAATCTGTGTAGCTAGAATATTAATTTCCACTTCAGTAATTCTTTACTGTGTTTCTTTGAACTCCGAAGATGTTTGGAATAAGCTCCAAAGCAAATGTCCCATGCAGAAGTAACTCAGGATCCTTGAAGTTTAAGATCCTTGAAGTAACAAAATCTAGGCTCTCTGTAGGGTGAGTTTTTCTATAGCCTCAGAAATCAATGGATGCTTTTTCCTGACTTCATTCCAATTTCTCCAATCACATAAACACACAAACATCTCTTTCATTTTCCTACGTATAAAATTTCTCCTGTGATGATAAATAGCTCTTTTCTTTATATTTTTTAAATTCTCTTTATGAGTTTTCCCTGGATTACTGTAGCTTTGAGATAATGCTCAGCCTCACTGCAAGTCTCCTTCAGAATTTCTCACCTTGAAGAGGGAAGGCAGACTAGATACATCATCAGATATCATGCTGAGTCGAGGATTTGTGTTGCTACGATGACAACACAATGCAGAGTTTGAGATTTTCATTATTGTTTCTCTGCTTTTCTACTAGCTAAGCAATTCCCTGATCTCTTTTTCTCTCTTTTTTTTTTTTTTAATTTCTGTAATTAATTCCTCTAATTGATCTACATAAATTCTCAGTGTCTGGGAAAAAAAAATAGGAAACAATTTCTGTTTTAATCTCCTTTCATTTCATTTGCACTGTATTTCATCTTGGAGTTTCTAAAATGTTTTATGACTGCCAATTTCTTGAAGACAAGGATTTTTTATCCTGTATTTTATGAGATTCTGTTTTGCTTTCCATACCATATTTCTGAGGAAAGCTATTAACAGGATGGTTGTATTTAACGCCTTATACCATGCCTTTTAATTTCCACTGTGCCATGCTTAACCTCTTCTTGTCCCTTTAGATTTATAATTAACATTTTGGTTATCTTTTTCTTATAATCAATATTAATTCAACAGTTGCTGATAGAAAAGAGCAACTCTTTTGTCTACTCTGTATTCTTGTGTATCACAGACAATTTGACTCGTTCAGATACTGAGCTCAGCTAAGTAAGAATAAAACTTCTCTTTTCAGGTGCAGAAGTCTCTGAACTTAAATATACGTAACACAAAGCTGAATTCTCCTGCTACTTTAATTATCTAGATTATTTACATTTTTATATTATTTACATTTAAGGAGATGTATTGGGTTTACATGGGAAGGTTTTGCCAGCAGGGGTGCTTCAAGTGTGGCCCCTGTGACAAGAGCCCAGATAAGAGCTAGTTGTAGACAACTTCGAAAGGGACCTGTTGTTGGCCAGAGCTGAGCTAATGAGCAGCACTTGTTGGGTCTATGGGAGGGCAGATTTAAGAAAAGTGAAAAACTGATGAGCAATAGCATCTGGGAGACAGGAGTGAGAATATGTGACACCAAGGTCAGTGCAGGAGGAGGGCAGGAGGCTCTTCAGGCACAGAGCAAAAATTCCCTGCAGGCCATGAAGAGGCCCATGGAGAGGCCCATTGTGGAGCAGGCTGTCCTGCCTGAAGACCATGGAGCACCACATGGAGCAGATCTCCATGCGCAGCTTGTGGAGGAGCCCATGGTGCAGCAGGTGGAGGTGACCTGAAGGCCCTTGGAGACCCCACAGGACCAGGCCCTGGGCCAGAGCTGCAGCCTGTGGAGAGGAGCCCATGATGGAGCAGGAAGTCTCTGGGAGCTATTGTTTGTGGGTACTCATGCTGGAGCAGTCTGCTTCTGAAGGAGGGACCACATGGTACAGACACATCTTGAAACAGTTCTTAGAGAACTGCAGTCTGTGGGAAGCCCACTCAGGGTCAGCTCAGGAAGGACAGCATCCCTCTTCCTTTGAGGAGGGGGAAGAAGAAAGCGATTGTGGTGGAGTTTAGTTGTTCATCAGGGTGAAACCACCACAGGAGCCTATCTTAACGTGTCCTAGAAATAGTACAAAGATAATAAATTCATTAGTTTACACCTGACAGTTAAGTCATACAATATGAATCCCACTCCCATGATGGAATTTGACCTATTAGATCTCAAAAGAAGAATAGGACATATGAAGAATATCAAGTCCCTGATGACCAACTAAAGTAAAGAATAAAATATGCTGCTCTGATATCTGTGGAAGTACATCAACAATTCCTTACTCCTTTGGAACTTTGATGGTTGTTAAAAATCTCATCCCTGTTAACATTCTCAACTTCACTACCTAAGATATGTATAACATACACTGGATGGTTTTAGTAGATATTGCCCCGCTTCATCTTTTGCTGCAAATGGCAAATTTCACGTTTGCTCATCTATTTATGAGAAAATATGGAGTAGATTCATTATCTTGCTGTGCTTCTCCAGTGTCTGTCCTCCCTTCCTGCCTAGTGTCTGCTGTGCAGCCTTGCCTTTCTGTATCAAATCTTACCATGCTGATATTAGCAACTACTAGTAGTGTTACTGGCAGAACCTACTAAAAAATAATCACATTTGATCTCAGCTTCTTTTTGTGAAAAAAAAAAAAACCATACTTTAAAGGGTTTATTGCTGTGCTTAACTTCATTTTATTGTTGCACTAATCTATCCTTATGGTTTGCATTTTTTTCTTGTTCTCAGTATTAAAATTTCATTTCATTTCATTTTTCTAAACCAAAACATGGATGGAATGATGTCTGGAAACTGTTATTAAATGACTATCAATACAAATATATTGTATTACTTCTACTTCTTTATCTAAGTATTTTCTAAGCATATAGAGAGAGAATCATAGAGGATTCATATATATATCATATATAGATATCATATATAGGTATCATATATGTAATGATATCATCATTATTCTCTATCTTTCTATTCCTACTTGAGGACCATTGATGTCTAGATCAATGACTTCCAGAGGTAACTCAGCAGTCGTTTCCTCCATACCTTATCTCCGCGTCAGGCCTGCTTTATAATGGATATAAAATGAAAACATTTCCTACTGTAGAGATATCTCCAGATTACTTCTCCTGTTCCTGATGTGCATTTAACTGTGTTGTTTTCTAAGAATCTCTGGAAAAACATTTGGCAAGGGAAAGGACATAGCTTATTGTTAGTTATCTGATTTGTTCTTCATCTCTTGCTATAGTTATTCTTGGAAGACTTTGAATTGCTTTCTCTTTTTCTATTATTTTTCTTTATATGTGTAAGTGATCATGATACTGCAGATAGTTTTGCTCTCCTAACATGAATATTGAAGAATGTTCCATAGAATCTAGTAGATTGTATATTTTCTGAGACAAAGAGCTGATTTGGAATTTTATGCTGACATTTTTTATGATGACACGACAAGACAAGAGTTCAAGTTGCTTTTCAAACACTGTGAGACCTGAGGATACTAGGATGTGTTCTTATCATGTCTCTTCTGTCTTCCCTGGTAGATACTTCCCATAACTATGAAGTTCTGTTGAAATTAAAGGAAATATTATATACCAGATGAAGTCAATTTCATTTTCTTGCTATGACCTCATGCAGCAGAACATTGATATGCTGAAAAATTAAACATTTACTATCTGTGACTAGGAGCTTCCTTTACAATCCCTGAAATGTAAAGCAGAGTTCAGAGTAAGTCTTATCCTTATTAGGACTTATGATAAATAAGTAATTCAGTTTTCCTCATTGAAATGTGGAAATTCTTTTTCTTTTGGATTATTGTACTGTTGACCTAATTTACTTGGGAATACCAGTCCAACAGTGAGCAGTAAATTACCTAGAAATTTCTGCAAGCATTTGAAGAAAGCAGAAAATTAAAAGTCCTCAACAGGGAAACAAATCTTCAGTGGATATAATGGATAAAAAACATCTATAATGAAATATAATAAAATAATTTTAAAACTCTCTTCCATCTAAAAGTTCTCTCCAGATTTTTGTGTCTCTACATCTAGGCAAGGAAAACTTGTTCTTGAGCTACTGATGAAAACAGATTGTTTTTTAATGACAAAATACGAGCTGTTTACATTTTCTAAAGATCTTTAGTAGAAACTCATGAAAAAAATGTGTTAGAAGTTGTGAAGAGCCATTTAAAGTTGTGTCAAATTCAGGATATCATTTCAAGCGGTTTCACAGATAATTCAGTATAACTTCCTGATACAGATATAGAAAATAAAATTCTATTCAAATCAAATAACAACATAAACTCATTCTGGTATAACTGACATAGTCATCTTGTATGCTCTTGGAATAAAATATGCTTTGCAGAGAAGAAAGTGAAGATGTTGTAATAAACTATAGGAAAACTATAAGTTCTTAGAAGAACACGAGTAATTGCAATGTCTTCTTTCTTGTGGCAAAATGCTTCATCATCACTAGACATAATGACGATGGCAACATAAATATGTGATTAATTAGGTATTGTGATGGCATGTGCAACACTAGTATGAAGTTATCTTTGGCCTATGACATTCAACTCCTTTTTATAGTATTTACAGGGTAAATAATGTGGTGTAATTTTAAAGCATATCATGCTTATTAAAAATCATAGAGTCATAGAATCTTATAGAGTTGGAAGGGACCATTAAAGGTCATCTAGTCCAACTCCCTTGTAGTGAACATGGACGTCTACAGGTAGATCTGGTTGCTTAGAGCCTGGTCCAGTCTGATCTTGAATGTCTCCAGGGATGAGGCATCCACCACCTCTCTGGTCAGCCTGTTCCAGTGCTTCACAACCCTTATCATAAAAAAACCTTTTCCTTATATCCAATCTAAATCTTCCCTTTTAGTTTGAAACAATTTCGCCTTGTTCTATCCCCACAAACTCTACTGAAAAGTCTGTCCCATTCTTTTTTACAGCCCCCCTTTAGATACTGAAAGGTCACTATCAGATCACCTTGGAGCCTTCTCTTCTCCAGGCTGAACAGCCTCAGCTCTCTCAGCCTATCCCTGTGGAGGAGGTGATCCATCCTTTGGATCATTTTTGTGGCCCTCCTCTGGATGCGCTCCAACAGGTCCATGTATCTCCTGTACTGAGGACTCTGCATCTGGATGCAGTGCTGCAGATGAGGTCTCACCAGCATGGAGTAGAAGGGCAGGATCATCTTCCTTGACCTGTTGGCCACATTCCTTTCGATGCAGCCCAGGATTCTTTTGGCTTTGTGGGCTGCAAGGGCATATTGCTGGCTCATGTCCAGCTTCCCATCCACCAGTATGCCCAAGTCCTCTTCAGCAAGAGTGCGCTCTATCCTTTCATCCACGAGCTTGTATTGATAGTGGGGGTGCTGTGACCCAGGTGCAAGACCTTGCACTTGACTTTGTTAAACTTCATGTGGCTCTCCTGGGCCCACTGCTCAAGCCTGTCTAGGTCTCTCTGGATGGCATCCCATCCCTCAGGTGTGTCAACTGCACCACACAGCTTGGTGTCATCTGCAAACTTGCTGATGGTGCGCTCAATCTCTCTGATCATAGCATGGTTTGCATTGGAAGGGACCTTTAAGATAATCTAGTTCTAACACCTTCCTCTAGACCAGGTTACCCAAAGCCCCATCGAAAACGGCCTTGAATGCTTCCAGAGATGAGGAATCCACAACTGAATTGTGTATGCAACTTGCAACATGCAGTAATCTCTACAGTGTGAAATGAGCAAAAATAAGTTTTCAGTAATGGCATGCATATTTTAAAAAAACACAGTCTGAGACTGTGTAGAGATTGCTATGATCTGATAATATAGTGAAACTCATTAATATATGAATTGTTGAAATTAAGCTCTGTCTTTTACAGGGTTCTTAAAGCAGTTCTCTCTCATTTATAACATATTTACAGAGATTACATTAAAATCATATTTTACTGATTTATTTTTACAACACATATTCCCAAATACTCTTAGGAGCAAAGCTAGATAAAAATTTGAGAAATATATTTAATTTAATCCTTTGAACTTAACTAAGTTAATATCTCAATATACTAAAGTAAATCAATAGTAAGGTACAAGACAATTGTAGGGATCATGCACAACATTTGGAGACTGTGTGTGCTGCATACAGATAAGCATGTAAGTCTGTATGTGTTCTGGCATGTATGTTATGCCAGGATGATTGTCATGATCGTCTTACTCTTAAACATTTTCTTCTCTCTGAAGCAAACAGCTTGACATCCCCCAATAAAGCAAACAAAATCTTTGAAAAAGAACTAGTTTAGATAAGAAAAACTTATACTGCAGGAAAGCATTTCACTATTTTTTTCTTTCTCAGTGTGCTGCTGCCCTTCAGTTGTTGCTATTGAAATTCATCAGAAGAGTAGAATATCAGGACTTCATAGAAACAAAGTTCACTTAAGCCAATCAGTGCTCTACCCATTTAGACTTATCAAGGCTTCCTCTATGTTATTAAGTAAAAAGAGTTAACAATAGGAGTGCTGCCATATGAAAGTCTTATTAAGAACCCATTGCCCTCTTTCACGTCCAGAAGGTAGCCTGCTCAGTGTCTGGATACAACAGAATTTCTAATCAAATTCTTAAGTAGATTATATAGCTCACTGAACTTGACTGAGCTACAGTATCCTTCTTTTCTTTCTCTGATTCTCTAAATCCCTACTGCTTTCCTAACAGATACATGGCATACACTGCAGCTTTGTCCAAAATATATCCATTTTCTTTGTGTCAAAGAAAGTTCCTCTCCCTCCCTTCTTCTCTGTCTTTCCACTGGTCCCTTCCTCTATCTCTCTCCCATTCTCACCCACATGCACACTCTTCTATTTTTTCTTTCTCTTTTAGACTTTTCCATGAAGAAATTTTCTGAAGAAACTAGGAAAATGCAAGTTTCAGCTTAATTCAATCCTTTAGATGTAGAATGGGAAGAAGTATGTGGGGAAAAAAAAAAAAAAAGTCTTATATTCATCTAAAATAAATAAGATGACATAGAAAGCCATTTTCATTTCAGTACATAAAATTACACAGTACACGTGTGAAATGATCTTTCCCTGTTAGAATGTCAATTTCTAGATACAACACCTCTAGCAAAGTTATACATAAAACAATCGGATGAATAAATTAGCTGTGAAAAATACATATTCTTGGTAAAACAGCATTATTCTTGGCCTCTAGCTGGCTTGTTATTCAATTTTATTTGTATCTGAGAAAAGTCAACATAATCTATAGAGAAATACATACATGTTAAATATGAAAATATCTCACAGAAACTAATATATTCTACCTGTGACATGTGATATGCTTAAAACCTTCGGACCTGAGGCTTAATTGAATGCCTGTTGACAAAATTGCGAAGAGTTACATTAAATTTAAGGAAACAGTACTTTGCCTGTGACACTAAGCATTTTTGAGCTTTGACAAAGAAATCCTAATATAAAGTCATGGTCCCAGCCTCTAAACTATCAACTGCCTTTACTTATTTTTTTTTGACCACCTTACGTGTTATAAGACATTTACTGTTTTGATATTTCATATTAGCTTTATACTTACATATGAACAATCCCAATATAATGTTATGGATTCTAAATTAACCTATATTATATTCTCTAAAGATTTTTTCCTGTACTGTCAAAATTGCATCTTTTTCATCCTTATTCTCTGAGAAAAAGAAAATTGTGATTTCTTGATATTATTCAAGAGTATTACAGTGAATTGTATGGTTATAAAACAGTGTAAGAATTGTAGTTTGTTTCCTTCTCAATAAAGTCAAAATCCTCCTATCTTTGACTTCTTCTTTACCAGCTTCATAGAATCATAGACCTGACTTTGAACAATTCCAGGAGCGGGGCATGCATAACTTCTCTAGGCAACATGTTCCAATGCCACACCGCTCTCTAAGTGAAGATTTTTCCACTAACATCTAAACTAAATCTTCCTTCTTTTGGTTTAAAGCCATTCCCCCTTGTCCTATCACTATCAAACTGTGTAAAAGGTCTGTCCGCCTCCTCCTTTCAAAGTTCCTTTCAAGTACCGAAAGGCTGCAACGAGGTCTCCCAGGATCTTTCTCTTCTCCAGGTTTAACAAGACCAGATCCTTCAGCCTGTCTTCGTAGGAGAGGTGCTCCAGCCTTCTGGTCATCTTTGTGGCCCTCTTATGGACCCTCTCCAATAGTTCTGCATCTTTCCTGTGCTGGGGGACGCAGGCCTAGACACAGTAGTCCAGATGGGGCCTCACATGGGCAGAGTAGAGGGAGACAATCACCTCTCTTTCCCTGCTGGTAACCCCTCTTTTGATGCAGCCCAGGATACTATTGGCCTTCTGGGCTGAAAGTGCACAGTGATGGCTCATGTTAAGTTTTTCACTTAAGTTTTTCACTCAAGACTTTCTTGGCAGGGCTGCTCTCAAGGAGTTCTTCTCCTAGTCTGTACTCATATCTGCGAATGCCCTGACCCAAATGCAACACCTTGCACTTGGTGAACACCATTAGGTTCACATTGGCCCTCTTTTCAAACTTGTCCAGGATCCTTTGGATGGCAACCTTTCCTTCTATCATGTTACCTGCACCACTCAGCTTGGTGTCATCCATAAACTTGCTGAGGGTGTATTTGATCCTGCTGTCCACGTCATTGATAAAGATGTTGAAGAGCACCAATCCCAAGACTGACCGCTGGCAGACACAAGTTGTTTCCAGTCTCCACCTGGACATAGAGCCATTGACCACAACCTTCTGGCTGCAACCATCCAACCATTTCTTTATCCATTGAATAGTCCAGCTTTCAAATCCACATCTCTCCATTTTAGAGGTAAGGATGTGGTGTGGGAACATGTCAAAGACCTTGCACAAGCCCAGGTAGATGACATCAGTTGCTCTTCCTCTGTCCACTAGTGCTGTCACTCTACCATAGAATGTCACCAGAATGGTTGGGCATGATCTGCCCTTGGTGAAGCCATGTTGGCTGTCTTGGATCACCTCCCCATCCTGCATGTGTCTTAACATAGCTTCCTGGAGGATTTGCTCCATGATCTTCCCAAGCACAGAGGTGAGTCTCATCAGCCTGTAGTTCCCAAGGTCATCTTTTCTCCCTTTCTTAGAAATGGGAGGGATACTTTCCTTTTTCCAGTCTCTGAGGACTTCACCTAATAGCCATGACTTTTCAAATATGATGGAGAGTGACTTGGAAGCCACATCAGTCAGTTCCTCCAGAACCCTGGGATGCACATCATTGGGCACCATGGATTCATACACATTCAGTCTCATGAGGTGGTCTCAAACTTGCTCTGCACTTACAGTGGGAGACATTTTGATTCTCCAATCTCTGCCTAGAGATTCAAGGATGTAAGAGATGTGGGAAGCTTGAGGCAAAGAAATCACCAAGTACCTCAGCCTTCTCCATGTCTGTTGTAGCCAGTTCCCATTTCTCGGAGGGGGTACACTCTCCTTGTCCTGTTACTTCTGACTAGTGTACCTGTAGAATCTCTTATTGTTATTTCTCACATTTTTCACCAAGTTCAGTTCCATCTGTGCCTTGGCCTTCCTGATCCCATCTATACATGCCCAGATAGCATTTCTGTGTAATTTCCTGGTCACACATCCCTTCTTCCCCTGCTTGTACATTTCCATCTTATCCTTCAGTTTGATCAGCAGGTCCTGCCAACCCATGCCAGCTTCCTGCCTCTTCTGCTTGTTTCCCTATGCTGGAGGACAGAGCATTTTTGTGCTCTTATGAAGGCATCCGTAAAGTTTTGCCAACTTTGCTCCATGCATTTGTCCCTGAGGATAGCTTCCCAGTGGATCGAATATGATAGTTCTTTAAATAGCCAGAAGTTTTCTCTCCTGAAGTTCAGGGTCCCGACTTTGCCAGGCCCATATTTCTTGAGATCAAAAATTCAGCCAGGGCCTTGTCGCTACAGCCCAGAGTGCCTCCATTCTTAACCCCTTCTACATTGTTGAGCACGAGGCCCAGTAATGCTTCTCCTCTGGTTGATTTGTCTAATACCTGAACCAGGATGTCATCCCCAACACACTTCAGCAATCTCCTGGATTGCTTGCAGCCCACCACCTTGCTTTCCCAGCAGACATATGTGTGGTTGAAATCCCTCATCAGAATGGAAGCCTGTGAATGCAATGTTTCCTGTAGCTGAAGCAAGATAGCTTAATTAAACTTCATTTAATATGTTTTTTTTCTTTTTAGTTCCTTGGGTTTAGGCATCAGACATTTGTCTTCTTTCCTTTCCGATTCCTCATATTAAACAATGAATTTTGCTCAAAGGCCTATCAATTAAAAATATTTTTTCCTATAAATCTGATCCCTAGTTCACCTTCAAAACATATGCCATTCTGATAGCAGTTTGGTCACACTAGATGGTGCTGTCACATATCATTTTTTTTCACAAATTGTGACGTTTTATTCTTAAAGAGTAGGGCTATTTTTTCTCTTTTATTTTGATGGTTTCTTTTTTTCTGTGGGAACTATGGCAAGCCTCAAGGACTTTTCATGATAATGATTCTCTGATCCTGAACACTGAGTTTCAATTTTCAGAGAACTATCAATGGTATCTTTAAGTTTTCTTTCATGAGAAGTAAAAGCTAACTTTTAGTTACAGTTTCTTTTTTCCTTGCATGTGTTAAATTGCACTTTTTAACACTTAATTTTATCCACTATTTTATCAGCTATTTGCTCAGCATTGTCATATCTTCCTGTAAGTCTGCACCATCAGCTTCAGATTCGGTCAACCTGAAAAAAAATACAAGTTTTGTTCCCTTCTCCAAGTCATTTAACAATAAATTTATATATACACATATATATATAAACTAAAAAGTATTTGAGTGGGGCTGTCATATATCCTTTTTATCCTTTTAGTTCTTAGATATTATTTGTGTGTGTGTGCTATTAGTTGTCTCCAAGTGTCTCTGGCAAGATGTTATATCACTGCCACAGCAGAGCCAAGTCTATGTTTCTAGCCAAGTAGAAAGGTGAGGAAGAAGAGTAAACTGCTGTGATCAGTGAGTTAGCAGCAGCAGTAGTCACAAGACTCCTGAGCATTTTTAAATTATGTAAAATGCAGGAGAGTTGACTACCTTATTTACAGGACTTGGATGGCAAGAAAGAGGAAGTTTAAGAACTCTGAGAAACTTCAAGGCTGGGAAGAGAAGTGAAGTGGCTGTACAGTCAAGGTCAAGGGAGAAACATGAAAAAATAGAGGAATAGGGAGAAGGAATCCAAAGTGGCAGAAAAACTAAGCGAGTACTTAGAGCAGAAAAGAAGGGACATAATCAAATGATTATCAGTGAAATGCTTGGGAGTTCTGGGATTTTGGTGACAGGAATCAGTTATCGAGGACCTTTCATTTGGCATTCCAAAGAAAACTGTACAGCACAGGACTGTGAGATCTCAGCTCAGGGATCCAAGGAAAGAAAAAAAATAAGAGCTCTGAGACGATCAAGAGTAGCCTCAGAATTAATAGCTTGTTGTGGAGGTGAAAGGGATCCATCTCTCCATGCTTACATTTTTTTGCTAGAAGACACTGAAAGCACTCTGAAGTATGGAAAGTGACAGTGTGGACAGTGCCTTTCTTTACTTTGTACCTTTCAATTGATACTTAGTTTATAAAAGAAGTTCCATCTTATTTATCCATCATTCATCACCATGCACTCTAAAAACTTTGCAGATACTCATACAGATCATTTATGAAAATGTTTGTAAATAGGGAAGCTTTGGTTTTATTTCTTCACTTTACAGATTGACAAATGAGGGAAAGTAAATTACTTGCTTATAGTCACAAAGGAAATGTGACAGTCTGGGAATTTTTAAGATTTTTCATTTCTCATTTTCATATCTCATTAGGGATATGATTTAGTAGCTGAGTGGGTAGGGATGGTGATAGGAGGATGGTTGGACTAGATGATCTTGTAGGTCCTTTCCAACCTAGTGTTTCTATGATTCTATGATTCTATGATTTTCACACACCAAATAGTGCAATTAAAGCAAAAGTACAGCTTAGCAAAGCAAAGTCAAAAAAAAAAAAAATACAAGAATACTATTAGGAAACAAAGTCATCTTCATTATTCAAAAATGCACATGAAAATTACAGGTAGACATATGTCACAGAGTCTGAAAATAGGATAAGATTTTTTACTAAACTAGGACAGCTTACTGTCCTAGTGTGATTCAGGCAATTGTTTTCTTTCTGGGAAATATATACTTTTCATCAAACAAAAAAAGTAAATATAGCTTTGTTGCTTTTCACCAATTATTTTTGATTTAAAGACTTTTAGATTTTCCACAAATATATACTTAGGAATAAAAATAAGAAAAGTCTCTTTCATTTTTTCTCAGTTAATTTGTTGATTTGTTTAATTAGCAACTTTCTTTAGAATAAAAATAGAAATCCACTTCATCTCGTTTCTCTTTCCTTTACCGGTGGTGATAGACTTTAAATTAATTATAGCTTTACCTTTTTGTTTTCTTTCCCAGAAAAGTACTAGAAGCTAAGGGTTTTGTATCAGTATTGCAGAAGCACAGCACCAAGCTCTAAATATCTGAAACATAAAAAAAATCCATAAATATTAAGACTTTGAAAAAAAAATCCAGAAAACTCAAACAGACAGAAAGATCTGCATCACTTGAGGATGAGGGTGAAGAGTTATATCTGATAAAAGAGAGACAGGGAGCCTAAGGAAGAAAGCTCACTTTTTGACAAATGGCAATCTAAGTTTTCATGAACTAGCCAGGGTTATATATTTTTACAGTAGTTTGGTCTTGGAAATTAGAGAACACAGGGTGACTGACCCTGAGAATAGTGTTGGATGGCATTATCAACGAAGTGCCAGAATCCTGCTGGAGAACAACATGCCCTGTATTGTTATCTCTGCTTTTATGTCATTGTGGTTAAATGTGTCAAGGATCCTAAAACAAAGAGAAGGGGGGAAAAAAAAAAAAGACTGCTCTCCCTGCTTCTATATGATGTTAATATATTTTGGCCAATTTCTCCGATGCTCTTAACTGGCATAATCCCATCAAACCAGTTTACAACAATTATGGATCTGAATATTCAGTTTTAAAAAGTGAGCTAAATGGGCCGGCATTTTTAAGTACTAATGTGAAAAAAAAATGAAGTTAATATTAAAACTAATAATAAGCCTTTGTTCCACATGCAACTCACCTCATCTACATTTTCGTGGTTAAGAATATTTGTTTTAAGAATATTTGCATTGAATTTGGCTCACTTCAGTTCTTCTAGTGGAATTTTGGTGGGGTATGGAGTAAAAGGAAACAGGGTGGATTTAATTTGTTTTCACCAGCACTACTCAGTGTAGTGTGCAATACTGAGCACCCATTGAGCAGAAAAATTGGCCAGAAAGTATCTTAGATTGCATAGTCAAAGTAATTTGACATCTGTGTTTTAGCATTTTGGTGAATCATTTATTAAATGCATTTTAAAATATGTTTTCCTTCTCATCTGCCTTACTTGTTTCATTAGCTGTTCTCTGTGATGCACTCATTAGAAATGGATCTGAACCAAAAAAGAGTTCAACACCTCCATGTTGATCAAGAAGCAAGAGCAATGCACACTCTGAAACACTGCTATCTGATTAGGATGATTGCCTTGTAATTTATTTGCAACTTTATTTGTGAAAGATACCACAATAAATATCTCTGAAATTAGGGGGAAGTATGATGCAAGTGAGGGATGGGTGACAAAATGATTTTCTTAGAAATTGATTATGATTAAAGGCAGAACGATTTAAGCAGGAAGATAAACAAAAGATTTTTCAGCCTGTGAATGATGTAAATAGCATTTCAGAAAGACAGAACGATTCAAGTAAAAATATGAAATACTTCCTTGAGTTTCTACAGTAGTACCATTTTCAGTTTTATATTTACCATACTAATTATAACTTGGTATATTTATCTTCTAAATAAACTATTAAATATATTCAAATTAAGTCAAACTTTTGAAATTTTTTTTCAATTTTTGTCAGCACTGTTTTTATTACAAGTAGAGAATATAAAAACATTGCAAAAAGCTTCAGGCTAACAAAAATAGCAAAAAAAAAAAAAGACATTTTTAGATTGCAGCTTTTCTTCTAAAACTATTTTATCTGGATCAGAATGAATTATGCCTCACCAAGTGCCCCTGACCTCAGTGTAAATCTTCAATATCTGATTTACCTATCCTAGACTCAGATGTGCTTCACATAGACTTGGTGAGGATGCTCACAGTCAATAGCTGAAGCTGCTGTCTCCCTGCTCCAGGCCTCACAGTATCATGTCTTTGGCAAGAGAAGCCTTGACAAGTTGGAGCCCGTTCTCCACTCCCATGCTCACTTGGATGTCTCCAGCCTGTTGGGATCTGTAGGTGGCTGAGGAAGTACTATTGGATGAACTGGGGTCACAGACAGAAATGCTCCAACCTGACCTCCTGGTACTTGTTTGATGCCTGTTCTTGTAGCCCTCTGGTTGCCCTGCTCCTGGCTGAGTAACGAGACAGGCCCTAACCACCAGGCCCTGACCTGCACAGCCCCCTGGGGAGCTCCTGCAGCTTCCATCTCTCAGGGAGTAGCCAGCTCATGCTGTGCCCTGAGAACCCCTCCATTATGACTATAGCATTTTTTCTGACAAGAGTGCACAACGCTCATGGTTCCTGACAGCCCTCTCACCTACACACATTGTTTAAGGAAGATGCAAGTGTACACCTTGGGACATGTGGGAACACAGGAAAGGCAAGCGCTCCACCAGAGCAAAGGGTCACACACTTGAAAAGTATTATTTGCATAACAGCCTAAACTGTATTGTTAATAAGACTTCTTCGTATGTATTAATTAGGTAACTGGAGCTATTAAAATTCTGAAGTATTAACTGTACTAACAATGGATTTTTGGCTGCACTACATAAAGTGTGATATTTTTTATTCATAAGATTATTTATGTAACTGTAGTAGCAATAAAAGACTCACAAAGATTGTGAGAAGTATTTTGTCAAAGTGCCTTACAAAATTAGACCTTTTTCCAGTATCCTTCCATTGAACAAAGTTCTACTTCTGTTGTTCACTCTAGATCTTTGAAGAAAAGGACAGAAAATGCTACTTGTTTCCCCTTGTAACCAAAAGAAGATGAGGAAAATCTTCAAAGAAGAAACTTTCTCTGAAGCTCATTTTAAGCTGAATGTTGATAGAAAGATCGATACTTTATTACTGAAGAGAGATTTTATCCTTCACATGCATGAACAGTCATACTGAAATCACTCAGAGAAGACCTGAGGAGCAAGGAGGAAATCAGTGAACTCTATATACAGCATAGAGTTACAAAGTTTCAGAAGGTTTTGCAGAAATAATAGATTGGGGTAAGATTGGTTCTGTTTTGTAGATACTGTATTTTAGAAAATAAGCTGGCTCCAGCAAATTTGGTAGATTTAAAGTGTAAGTATACTTCTAAAATGTTTGTGATTCTAAAACGATGTGTGTGGTGATGTATGATGGAGACTGAATTTATGACTTCCATTTAGTTGAGTAGGAGAACTTTATCCTGAAGCTCCCAGGAAACCCAAAGAATCCTTATTTCCTAGACTCTTCTTTCTGATGAAAATTTTCTACAGCACTTTCACTATAGTGAACAACCAAGTAAGTCATATACATAGCAGTAATTTATTACCTTTGTAAGTTTGCTTAAGTGTTTTTCCCTTCCACTTTGCAAAAATCTTTCTCACTAAGTGAAACTTTGGCCGTTAAATTTATTTCCAAGTATAGGATACTACATATATGAACAAAGCTTTTCTAAATGGGCCCATATGTCATTCTCTCGTAATTAACACAAATGACTCAGATGATTTACAAGAATAGGAAGTACAAGATTCATGATCTCAAGTTGTTTTACTTTACCTTCTCTAACCTTAGTATTCTGGATGAATGAAAACAAGCAGGGGCATGAATATTTTTAACATATGCACAACATCAAAGTTGTCCAGAAAGACATTGCTGCTACCTGAACCTTTCCCTTAGCACCCTCTGAAAGTGATAGATCTCACAGAAATTTTATATGTATTAATTACATTTTACTGCCAAGTGTAAGCTTCAAAATGCTGTCCTTATGCTTCATTGTATAAATTGATGCAGATGCATTGCCGTTTATAAAGTAGCAATTACAACTCATACATATTTTCTACCAAAAAAAAAAACAGCATTCAGCTTGCCAGGATTTCTCATTAAAAGTTTTAAAAAATTAGAAATACTTGTTACAAATTAGATAATTAGGAGGCATATTAGAAACCTCTGAAGAGAAAGGTGCTTAAACCCAAAAATATGTTGAAATCATAGAATCATAGAAACACTATGTTGGAAAGGACCTACAAGATCATCTAGTCCAACCGTCCTATCACCATCACTACCCACTAAGCTACTAAATCATATCCCTTAGCACCTCATCTAGACACTTCTTGAACAGTGCTAGAGATGGTGACTCCACCACCTCCCTAGGCAGGCCATTCCAGTGCCTGACCACTCTTTGAGAGAAAAAGTTTTTCCTCATATCCAATCTAAATCTACCCTGGTGCAACTTGTGGCCATTCCCTCTTGTCCTGTCAGTAGTTATCTGGGAGAAGAGGCCGACCCCCTCTTCACCACAACCTCCCTTCAGGAAGTTGTAGAGTGCAATGAGGTCTCCCCTGAGCCTCCTCTTCTCCAGACTAAACAATCCCAGCTCCCTCAGCCGCTCCTCATAAGACTTGGGCTCTAGACCCCTCACCAGTTTTGTTGCCCTTCTCTGAACACGTTCCAGGGCCTCAATGTCTTTCTTGTAGTGAGGGGCCCAAAGCTGAACACAGTACTCGAGGTGCAGCCGCACCAGAGCTGAGTACAGGGGGACGATCACCTCCATGCTCCTGCTGGCTACACTATTTCTAATACAGGCCAGGATGCCATTGGCCTTC